>PVHX01001173.1:108526-169925 GCA_004024805.1 Geosciurus inauris | reverse complement strand
TGAACTTTTATAACATTTTTTTTGCTTACTACAGAATACTAACTCCTGATTTCCTGAGGACAAGTTGTTTTAAATTTGGCTTGTAAGTTGGATAGTACTTGCTATGGTTTGGATATGATTTGAGTGTGTTGTCTAATGGCTCATGTCTTAGAAGCTGGTCCCCAAGTGTAGTGATATTGAGAGGTGGTGTGAAATCTTCAAGAGGTGGAGCCTAGTGGGAGATAATTAGGTCATTGAAGATGCTCCCATTGGAAGGAATGGATGTAATTTTCATTGGATCCTGGTTAGTTCTTTGGAGAGGGTTGCTAGTAACAAGCAAGCCTGGGTCCTCCTGGAATTCTTTCTGGCTTTCTGTGTTGTCATGTGATCTCTCCTCTCACATGTGTTCCTACCATTTTGGTGCCATCTCTTGTGAGGTTCTCACAAGAGCCACGCTGATGCTGGTGCCTGCCATTGTGCTTCCAGATTATGATCTAAATAAAACTTTTTTTTTTTTTTTTTTTAAATGAAAGTACCCAGCCCCATGTGTTTTGTTATGGCAACAGAAAATGTACTAACATTGCACATTTTTTAGGACTTTCTTTTGGGATAATACCCTTTTCAGCCATTAATATTTATTTGGTTGCATAATATTAGGAAACTTGTGAAACCTAAAAATGTAAGTATTTTGTACAGCAAATATTTGAAAGAATACTCGTCTGTTTAGGTTGGTTATTTTATGCCATTCTCAACTGGGGACTTCAGTGACATAGGGCATGTGCTATTAAAAACTCTAATTGAGGATATTTTAATTTCTATTAACAAATCAACCAATGAGTATTTTCTTTGAGTATTTAATGAATTTTCTGATTGTTAGTAGAGGTCAGGCAAATGGGTTTCAGTCCCTGAGTTGCTTTATTACACAGTTGGCTTATAACATATGCTGTTAGCTGCTATGATGATTAAACATTCATATATTTAAAATTTTTATTTATAGTCATGTAGTGTTTAATTTATGCCCATAATGGATTATTGGTGAAAGTCTAGAAACATACGGGATATTGATACTAAAAAGCAGTTAATAAGCATCATAAAAGTGATGATGGCCCTGAAAATTAGCTTTAGGATGCTTTTTACTTGATTAGTAAGGTGTATTCATTTGTTAAAAATTCTCCTTTAACAATTGTGGTGTGTCTAATATTTTGATGCTTAACGTTAAAAAGAGAAAGATATGGTGATTATTATGTTCAATTTTGCGTTTCATATTTTGAGAATAAAAGCTATTCACCCAAAATGTATTTGCACTTTCAAGTACTACCTTGAATTTTTTTTCTTTTCTTTTCATTTAGAAGCAAAACACAAAAATTCTAAAATTAAAGCAGTTAATTTCTTTTAGTGCAGAATATAAGAATTCTAAACATTAGGTCATGAAAGTGGATTTTTCTCATTTTGATGCTATACAGGTTTGCCAATTTCATCTACATTTTAAAGTAGAGCTGGCCCTCTGTATTGAAAATATTTGGAAAAAATTGGCATCTGTAATGGATATGTACAGACTTTTCTTTCTTGTTATCATTCCCTAAATAATATGGTACGATGGTGTTTACATTGTCTTATGTACTATATGTAACCTAGAGATGATTTATAGTCTGTGGGAGGATATGTGTATGTTATTTGTAAATGCTATGCCATTTTATATAAGGAACTTGAGCATCCCTGTTTTGGCATCCATGAGGGTTCTGGGCCAATCCCCATGGATACCCAGGTATTATAGTGAGGATATGTGGTGTCCCCCAAAAGCTCATGTGTGAGACAATGCAAGAACATTCAGAGGTGAAACCGAATCAGTGGCTTCATCCACTTGAATGGGTGGATTAAATGGGTGCTAGCTGTGGACCAGTAGGGTATGTCTGAAGGAGGCGGGGGTCACTAGGGGTGGGCCTTTGAGGTATACATTTTGTCCCTGGTGATCGGAGCTCCCTCTGTTTCCTGGTGGTGATGTTCTAGAGCTGCTTTCCTTTGCACACTCTTCTGCCAAGACGTTCTACCTTACCTCGGACCCTGAACTATGGAGTCAGCCAAATTATGGACTGAATCCCTGAAACTAAGAGCCAAAATAAAGTTTTCCTTCTGTAATTGTTCTTATCAGGTCTTTTGATCACAATGACGAAAAGCTTTCCACGGGATGATTGTAGTATTGGTCTCTAAAGCAAACATGATGTCACTTTTGAACTTTTTTCACAATTAAAGACTGGAACAAATTGAATTTTATTTTCATGTTTTAGAAATGCTAAGAAAAGATTATTACAATATACTTTAACATGATCTTAATATTAGTATTAAAATATTTTAAGATTAAAACCACTTTTCCTGTAACATGTAAATTATAGATGTCTTAAAACATACCAAAGGGTTTCTTTTTTTAAAAATTTTTTATATATATATTTTTAGTTATAGATGAACACAATACCTTTGTTTATTTTATGTGGTGCTGAGGATCGAACCCAGTGCCTCACACATGCGAGGCAAGCGCTGAACCGCTGAGCCACAACCCTAGCACCTCAAAGGGTTTCTTAAGATTGTATTATTGTGAGAAAATTTGCACCTCTAGAAGTATTGAGAAATGCGATCGTCTGTTGGAATGTGTAGCAGGGAGAAGAGCTTTGAGAAGATAAATGAAACATCTTCTCAGTTTCTGCATCGGAAAGTGACTGTGTGGAAATGTGTACACATTGGCACAGACCACAGCCAGCTCTGAATGACTTCAGCAGTACATCGGCCTTGCTTGGCTTCCTGTGTTATTGCAGAGTTGATTGTGACGATGAGAATCACCTCACAGAGATGCCAGCTCCTTCATTTCTGGGGAAATGATAATTTAAGTATGTCCCGTGCACCAAGGAGGTTAAAGCGACGGTATTTGTGGGTACTCATGGGAACCCAAGGGTGCTTTGCCTAGAATATGGCTTGAGTGAATCCAAAGGGAATTGGGGTCCCTAGAGTGGTTGTTCTGAGAGGTGGGAGAACCCTAAACATGTGGGACCTAGTGGGAGGCTCTTAGATGACTGGGGGAGCTGCCCTGAGAAGGGATTAAGGTAGCTCACATGGGAACCCTGAATCACTCTCTGGCTTCCTATTTTGGGATGTTTTCTTTTCTACTCACTTGTATTCCCTCCATCATGGTGCCATCTACCCATGAGGATATCACTAGAGACTGATCTGGCTAATGGGACCACCTTGTTTTGGACTTTCAGCTTCAAAAACTGTGAGCTAACTAAACCTCTTTTCTTTATAAAATAAGCCTGCCTGCAGTATTTCATTACAGTAATGAAAAACAGGCTAGTACAGATTGTTTGAGAGACTCTCAGGGAAATGCAGAAATATTACATCAGTGTGATTAAGAGATGTTTTTAAGATTGTACAAGTACAAATATTGCTCATTAAAAAATAGATGTTAAACTTGCTGTTAAGTGAATATGTTTAAGTGGATTATAGTTCTTCATTTACATCTTTTATAAAATTGGACATGCTATATTGGAAAAAAAGGACCTCTGGATATGATTTGCATTTCTTAAGAATGTGGCAAATTGTTATTGCATGCTTAAAATAATTGTTTTCTTATAGAACTTTAACATTGTAAATGTTACCAGCCCCTTTAATGTATTCATGGTTTACCTAACTTGTACTCAAGCAAACTACTATAGACCTAAGCTCATGTGTATTTTTTAGCTGATAGTTGAGGTCCCATTAGGCACTGTTGGCCATCAGTGAGCATATTGAATTAGTGCAGTTGTTTGTTTGGGGCTGTAAGAATCCCCTGAGTTTAGCAGCAGAACATAAACTAGTGGAAGTGGATTCTTGGATACAGTCCATATAGAATGGTCCCAAATCACATTCAAGTTTTGTGCATATGTTTGGAGAGATGGAGAAGGGAAGTGATGCACGTGTGACTCAGTTGTTCCTTGTATTTCAGACTTTGCTCACAGTATTTGCAATGAAAGAAAGCCTGAATAAGGAAGGTTTAGGAGGGTTTGTGTTGAACTCTTGCTGCTGTGATGTAGAGTGTTACCCAAGAAAAGAGAAGGAAAAAAGATGGAGAACTTGCTTTAGCTAGTCAGGTTCAAAACAAACTTTCTGACAGCTGAGACGTTTCTCATAAATGGCTTGCCAGAGGGTGGTGGGGAGTTAGTGAGTTACTAGTTTGTGTGATTATGTCAGACTGTCATAATCAGGAAATAGATGGTTAGATAGATGGAGCCTTGAGTAGAAAAGATTTTCAGAGTACAGAAGACAACGTAGTCATATTGATGTGGAACCCCTAAAATTCCTCATTACTTAAACTTTGTGGGTTATTTATATAGGGTTTTGGATAAAGTAGATTCATGAGAGGTGAAATGTAATCTGATGAGGTATTGGTATGTATCAGAAGCTGATACAACACTTACAACGGTCCTGTTACATGATTACTTTTACTATATCCATTTTACAGGTGAGGAAACAGAGTCACAGGGAAGCTAATGTAGCTGACCAATGATATACATAGAACACAGGGCAGAGCAGAGCAGAGCAGGACTTTAGATCTAGGGGATATGATTGCAGAACTAACATTCTTGGCTGCTCTGTAGTGATGACATGGGTAGAGAGCATAACAATTTCAGAATTATATTAACTGAAAGGGACATTAGAAGTGATCTAATTCAATGTCCTTCATTTTGGAAGTAATGAAATGGCTCTTCTACAGAGATGGAAAAACTTGCCTGATGGCTTACTCTAGAATGGACAAAGCACCTCAATGATTTCCCAATCATTCTTTTTATGCGTGTCTGGATAATAAAACAAGAGACATTTCTAGAGCCAGTATGTGCTTCTGCCTTCAGGTCTCTTCCAGCTCTTCAAGAGTACTCAACGTAACTGACCTTTTTGTTGCTTCTCTAAATCCTAAGCCTCTGTATTTTTCAGGCTGTCTTCTGATTCTTTTTTTTTGTTTGTTTGTTCTTACCAGTTATACACACAGGACAGCAGAATGCTCTTCGATTCCTTGTAGATAAATGAGGCACAGTTTTTCACATCCCTGGTTGTACACAAAGCAGCGTCACACCATTTGTGCTGCCTTCTGATTCTTCTAGCTCTGACAAAGTGTGGAGTAAAACTGTGATTTTTCCCCATGTTTCATTAGGAAAATGGGGTAGCAATCAGGTTCCATAGTTGTAGTGGAGACTGTAGTTACAGTGGTTTTAAAAAGTTAGATTCTTTCACATAACATTTGGAGCAATTTGATGATTCCTTAGTGTTGACACCTAGTCTCCTTCAGATGAATCCTTATGCTTCAAAATGACTTCCAGCCGCATTCAAGTCCATGCCTTGGGGTTGACTAGGCAGCTGCTCATGCCATATCTGCTCACATCACATTAGCCAGACCTTAGCCACCAGGCTATCCCTAACTGCAGGTGAAGCTGAAAGTGTAGTCTCTTGTGACCAGCCATTTGCCCATCCAGAAACTGTTCCTGTTATTAGAGGGAAAGATAAAGAGTATGGAGACAACCAGAAGCTGCTGCACGGGACAGCCTGCACTGTGTTACTTGAATGTCATAATTTTCTTTGGATTCCTGGTGAGAATGGAAAAGGGTATAGTGAAAACTTTTAAGTGTTGCGGATATTGGCAACACTGAGACACAAGTTCTTCTGAAAATAGAGCTGAGCTATGTTGGAATATTTTGGTCACAGAGACTTCATTTTCTCACATGTCTGAATTCCTCTTTGGATTTTAGTTACTCCTGATTTATCAGTATGGATGAAAAGTTGAGAAGATTTGATGTTTTCAATTTATCTCCAAAACAGCTTAAATAGTATCTGAGGATTCCTCTGCTACTGTAAGGATGAATAATTTAGTTTGATTTCCCACTAAATGCAAATAAATAAGATGAAGATTAAACTCAACATAAAGCTATAGTATCTCTTATTGTGTCCTGTCATTTACCTTTGGTACCCTGTCTTGAAAGTTTTGTGGAAAGTGATGGTTTTGATATTTATTATTGAGATATAATTCCCACAAGTAGGTGTTTAAAATCTCTTTGTCTTAGCCAGTTGATTGCAATGTATGCTTGGACTAAATAAGTTAAAGAAAAAAGAAAAAGAGAATGAAGTTTGGTATGTTAAATAATAGCTTTCACTAGAGATACTTCAGGCCATGAAACCCCAGTGAGAAGTTGTCAGATTCCATTTTAGGGAAGCAAAGCTAAATTTTGATGTGTTTCCTACCAACTGTAAATCTAATCAGTAAGCAAAGGACATTAAATGTTTTATCTTGCTAGTGGCAGTAAGGAGTATAATGATGAATATAATACAGTTTAAATTTATAGTTGAAGTTCCTATTTTTTAGCTTATGCCTGTGCAGAATACAATGAATAGGTCTCTATGTCTGTTCCACCAAGTGGACAATTTATAGAGTGATTTTCTAGAACACGCCAAAATGTCGTGACATTCTGTGGCAGTGACTGCTACATGTAAGAAATGGATCTCCATAGAGCCTTGCCAACTGTTATGTGGCGGTATATTTGTTGTATGATATAAAAAGTATAATCTGGTTATTTTTCGTTTCTTTTGTCTGATTTTGTTTAACCTCAGCTGCTTGCTTAAGTGAGTGGGCCAAGAATTTTTCTTCTGCTATCCTTGGTAACACCTATTATTCATCATCCTAGGATGATTGGTGTTATCAATTGAAAAATCTAAATGGAAGGCAAAAAATTAAATACTCCTTGAAAAACTATAGTGGAAAGAGACTGTTTTTTGCTTTTCTAAGATTCTCCCTATTTTCTACATATGGACACTGAATAGTCTTTTTAAGATACTTTGAACCTCATGATTTTGAATTATTTAACTCTTCAGCAAAGAACCCCTGTCTGGTATGTTTCTAGGTATCTAGTGCAATAAACCATATACTATAAATTCTACTTTCCCAAATGTCATTGTAATATAGACGTGTCATTGTATTTTTATTGTTAGTTTACTTTTTGAAGAACCCATAGTTTTGTTAGAATGAAATGACTGTGGGGTAAAAGGGAAAAAAAAAAAAAAAGGGAAACAGGGATCATACAGTTCTCACTTTTAGGCACTTAATTCCAGCCAACTCTCTTTTGGAGTTTGAGCTTCTGAGAACTAAACTGTGGTATAATTTGTACATTTGATGTTCATGATTGAATTGATAAAGATATTTTAAATTAAGTTTATTTTTATTTTTATTTTTTGGTACCAGGGATTGAACTCAGGGGCACTTGACCACGAGCCACATCCTCAGCCTAATTTTGTATTTTATTTAGAGACAGGGTCTCACTGAGTTGCTTAGTGCCTTGCTTTTGCTGAGGCTGGCTTTGAACTCGCGGTCTTCCTGCCTCAGCCTCCTGAGCTGCTGGGATTTCAGATGTGCGCCACCACGCCTGTCATTTTTATTTTTTAAGAGACAAAGTCTTGAGATATTGCTTAGGCTGGACTTGAACTCTTGGGGTTAAATGTTACTCCTGAGTCCCAAGTAACTGAGACTGCAGGCGCATGTTACCACACCTGAGGAAGGTGTTTTTTTAAGAACTAGGATTTTGTCTAATTATGTATTGTTTAAAGATAAAGTAAATGATGATGAAAAGTAGGAAGTGTGTTTTTGGCAAAAAAATACAATCAAGTATACAGAGAGAAAGGAAAAGTATTCCCCCCAGTATAAAGATAATCCTTAGTATTCCAGGCCATCTATATCTATATCTATATATCTGTATCTGTATCTGTGTCTGTGTTTATCTATATGTATCCACACATACTTCTTGGTGATGGTTTCCTTGTGCTTCTTTCAGTGCTGGACATATACAAAAAGAAAATGAATCAAATAGTATGTTCAGGCAAGTGGCTAGTCCTTTTCACTTGTGAGAATTTTTTCATACTACTAATATTCTTCAAAGCATGTTTCTTAATATCAATGTGCTATTTCATCATGTAGTTGTGCTGTATTACTATTTGACTATAACCCTGGTTTTGGCTATTTAATTTACTTTCAGGTTTTCATTGTTTTATATATAATATATATGTAGCCAGCCTCATTATATGGATCTTTGTCATTGCCACCAGTCTTCATGTTCCTTGGAGGAAGCTGGTCATGAAATGAATTTTTAGAAGATACTTTATGAACATCAATTTTATTTTACCCTTCTCTCTCCTTATCAATCTTCATGATCTTTGACATTAGCAGCATTCAAAGGTAATGAAAAAGATTCAAATTAATTTTTATTACTGTCAAATCAAATTTATTTATAATAAATATGTGAACCATGATGATCAGAAGCTAAAATATTTATGTAATTGGACTTAGACATCAAGCCAGATCCTAAATCCTCATGAAAAATGCACCACAGATTTTTTTTTTTGGTTACGTAATCTTTTCTGGAAGTTTAAAAATTGCAGCTCCTAGCATATTGGCATTCTGAAGAATATATGGCTTAAAACAATCTCTTTCAAAATATAGTACTGGCTCACTGAAATGTTATACAATATCAGTAGGGATTTTTAAAATAAAGTGCTGGTGGTTCCTCAATTGAATAGTGTTCCACTCTCTTAGTGTTATGATATTCATCTTTGACCTTCAAATATCTCCTCGTTCACTGCCTTTCATCTCATGAGAAACCTAATTGGTAATTTCTGGATAAGAAATTAAGTCACAGAAGGAAGGGTCAGGAGAACTCGGGTCTCTGTAAACCTGACTCTTATTAAAATTGTTTTGCTATACTTCTCATTGAGCTGTTTTTCTATCCATTTAAATTGAATCAAACATGACATGATTCTGTATTTTATTTGACAATCCTGTGGTCTCTCCATGCCTGTGCAAACACATGCACATTGGTTGTGGCTGTAATAGGAACCTGTGATGTGTGGCATGTTCCACCATCCTCATTATTTCATAGCCATGTTTCACATGCACATAAATTTACATTTGACCATTTCATCATATCCTCTTAAAGATTTCTTATATTACACATATAAAAATATAAAATGCCTTATTAGATTAATTTCTTCTGATTAAATTCTCCATAAACTCCACTGAGATAAAATATGTTAAGACCATTTTGAAGTGTTAAAACATGCAGTTAAATATTATTCATTTGGAGTAATTAAATTTACAGTTTCTTACAGAATTAGAGAAGATTTACGTTCACTTACACTAACAGGATAGGAGGTGGGGCAAGGGGTGAGAGTGGGGGAGGGCTTGGTAAGAATGTTCCCTGAGAGGAAATCTCAAATTACTTAGCAGATTATTTGAGGAAATCATCATATATGTTGGAAGTTATTATTTATGGAGAATCAGTTGGTATTCTAATTATTAGTTTCAATAAATCAGTTTCCCTAAGGACCTCTACCTGATAACATATTTTTTTTAAAAGACTGGATCCAATTGCTGAAGGTATTTGAAAAGAATTCTAAATGCATTTCTTTTAAAGTATCATATATGTTTCGACTGTGCTCTTCCTTGCTGCCTTACTACCATTTTTCCTAGATAATTTCATATTGTGGCATACACGACCACAAAAGCTAATGTGTTTTTGGTGTTTATAGAGAAATGAGGACTTTATTAAACCCTTCACTTCCTTAATTTCAAAAAGGGATCTTGGTGAATTATTGTAAGTTAATTTAGGGTAAGTAACTTTAAATCCTTTTGTCATTTTCCATGAACATAAGTGGAATGATATGGCCTTATTGAACTGTTTGTTTTTGGTGTTAATTCTGATATTGTCATGTAAGAATCATGTAGTTTTAATTGGTCAGATGTAGATAGTTTTGATGGGGAGTCAGACTGAAAGAAATCTGTGCTTGGGAAATTGGTCTCTTAGAAACCTGAAAATGTCTACAAATGCATAGTAATGCACACCTTGGAGCAGTTTGTGGGTGGATGGGATTTGCTCTGTATCTCCCTGGTATTTCTGTGTATGCACTCTTGTGATACCATCACAGACACCTGGGGTCTTTCTTTAGGCTGCAGTTTGCATCTAACTTGACCGTTTCCACTGAATTAATAATGGAGCCCTCATTCTCATCTTAATGTATCAGGAGAGAGAGGGAAAAAAAGAGACAATTTGATGATTAGCAGAGTAATTTTGGATGACCCAAAGAAATTCAAAATGCTCTTTATGAGTGGACTGCGCAAGTATGTTTTTGGCAAGTTTAGAGATAGAGGAGACTAGTAATAGTTGGGCACCTAAAGGCAGAAATTGTGTTGGAGGAAGGACATTTTGGTGTCATCTCTAAATTTTTATCTGTGTTTGAAAAAAACACAGATACAAATTTTTTATCTGTAATAATGTTAGTAATAATAATGTAATAATAATAATGAATTATTTGTTGATTATCATTGGCCATGCAAACAATAAATGATGTAGGTTTCCCCCTTTTTTTAGTGTGAATATTTTAACCTAGCTCAGTGAATAGTGCTCAGTGGTGGGGCAGTGTAGCCCCACTTTAGAAAGTACTGCACACTGTAAGCACTTTGGATATTTGTTGGGGAGATGCTGATGCTCACAGGCCCAGTCAGGCATCCAGATGCCCCCAATGCCTAGAGTAGTTCTGCCCCTCAAAGGATTGTCCTGAGCCCTCAATTTCTGATTATTCCATCAGAAATTCAAGCAGTTACAAACCTGTTTACTTGGCCCAGAACTTAGTTGATTTATACATAAGCCAAAAGTATGTTTGGTATGTTTTAAAATATAAATTTAAAATATAATTTTCTAGAAATGCAATTAACTCTGTAGCAGAAGCTATGGCTTTTGCATTTGTGGTGATTTACACTGAAACTCAATATTCAGGCTGTTATATTGCATCTTCTAGAGTAGTTATGGTTGAGCATTTACATAGTAAAATGCCATTATTTTATTATAAATTGGTTTCCTTTATTTCTTTTTAAATATAACACTTGGGGCATTATATTGATTAAAAATTTGTGTTGGATTATTGTCTGTTTCATTTCAGGATAATAATTATAAAATATTTGCTCTTATAAAGCAGAACTGGGGGCAGGGATGTAGCTCAGAGGTAGAGTGCTTGCCTAGCATGTTGAAGCCCTACGTTTGTTCCTCACCACTGCAAACAAAATAACAATGACCTTAATAACAGAAGCCGAGCTGGATCTGAGAAGATTGAGAACCACGGGTCTTTTTTCATTGCTGTTTTATGTGGTCCTTGGAATTCTACAGAATTGATACCCACCTTACAAAACAGAATATGTTACAAAAATGGAGTGCTGCTTAAGGAGAAATACCACCACTTTTCTCTATATAACACTGGTATTAAGGAGATTCTGTATTATTCTGAATATAATCATAAGGGTTTTTTGTTGTTGTTATTTTTTAATCCTGTGATCTCTGTTCAGTCTAACTTTACTGCGGAGAATTTATTATACTTTTAGAAAAAAATGTTAAGTGTATCCTTGCATTTAAATGAAAGACAACACCATGCTTTGGTCTTGAAAGCCTTGTGTGCAGTCTTGTATTTTAAAGGTGGTAAAATCAGCTACCAGCTAAGTCACAGAGCTTCCACGATGCTTCACAGAGAATTATTTTTGTTTTATTAGAGATTATCACTACTTATGATACATTGAAATGGTGTTTTCTGAACATTAAGTGGAGATTTGTTACTTTAGACGAAGGAAAAAAGTAACAGAGCCATAGGTATTATAGTCTAACTTCAAAAGAAGCTTATCTAATTATCACAATGTGAATTAAATGAAAAACAAGGCCCAGGATATTGCTCTATAGCTTAATGAAAAATATTATACCAATATGTATAATGCTGTCTCGGCATTTTAATATATTTGAGCTATCATAAATAAAATATGAATTAGGCATGGGTATAAAGCTTGAATTGCTTTTTAAAAACTTCCCAGGAGAAGCCATTGTTCTGCAGTGGTTAGCCAGTATGTTAAATAGGTCCTTTTGGGGATCTCACCCTCAAAGGGCTCTCCATGAAGCCATTGTCACACAGAGGTCTGACTGTATGGGATCCTCCCAATATTTCTACTGTCCAGCAGTGGTCCATATCTAGACATAGAACTCAAATTTTCTTATTAAAAAGGGTTGTGATTGAGTCACAAATTTAATTTTCATTCATAAGAATGAAGTGTGGAGATTGGGTTAGTTGGATTTCCTAAGGCTATAGAAAGTTCAGTGGATTAGAAGATAGATTTTATTTTCAGACTTTTGAGTCTTTTGATTTCCTTGCATGTTGATTATATCTGAAGATAAATGGAAAGTCTTCTTTAGAAAATAGTATTGGTCAGAGCTTAAAGAAATAAATACTATCTTAGTTGAATTAGTAGTTTTATTAGTGTGTAATATATTTGAAGATTAAGATATATATATGTATGTATATATGACCAAAACACAGACTAGTTCATAACAATAGGAAGAGAGAAGATTGATTTATGAATTAAGCATCAGAATGGCATTTATGGTTCTATTTACCAAAGCAAATTATATAGGTAAGGGCATCAGTCTTGGTTAAAGCTTTTTTTTTTTTTTTTTCTAAGCATGTGAAAATGGGCTTGGGCTTGTCTGCTCTGTTTTAGTGTTATGAAATACTTTTTTTTTTTTAAAAGTGCTTTGAAGTCTATAATAGGATGGTCATTAGGAAAATGTACTATATAAATATTAATTGGTTTAGGTTACTGTATGTTAGATAGCTGGCCCTTTATGAGTAAGTAATATATACATTATATTCTCTAAATTCCTTTGGAGAAGTAATAACTAGCATCCATCAGTATCTTATAACTTAATGACAGATTATTGATCAGGACTGCTTTCAAACAAGCACAGATTTCTACTATTTGTGGACATTATCTTTTATTTATAATTTTACCCCTTCCTGTCTCATTTTTAAACTTGTGAACAGAGGCCTATAATTGCTGCCTTCCATTGCTCTCCTCCCACTGATGGCTGATGCTCACACAATCTGATTTCCATGTATTCCACGGGATGGTAGGTAATTGTAAGCCATGTTGCCAGTTCTTCCTCTTGTGCCCAGGGTAGACACTAGTTCTCTGAACCTGGACTTGTCCTCAGAGTCCTTCTACACACAGCACCCCAGGCAGCTGCTGCCAGTTGATCAGAATTGGCACCTGAGATGAAATCTCTTTGTCCTTTCTACATGTGCTATCTTGGTTCATTTCTTCACTGTATTTCTTTTTTTCCCCACTATATTTCTTCTTTGTCTCTAATGATGTTTTCTTACTCCCCTCCTTCATCTGATGCATTTTTAAGGCCTATTTTTTCCCTTTGCACACATTTTATTTTTTCCTGGGTGAATTTACTGAGCTCAGATCTGTAACAGTCATTCCCAAATCAGCATTTCCAGCCAAGTTTCAAATCAAATCTGAGTTTTCAGGTTCAAATATCTAATTGCCTACAATTTCATGTGGTGCTTCTACGATTACCTTCAATTGAACATGTCTGAAACTGAGCTCATTATCTTACTTCTCCAAATAGTCTCTCCTTCTTTACTTAATTGATCATCATGGGTATTAATTTTCTGGCATCTGGGTGTACCTTTGACATCTTGCTCTTTCATCTCTTAGTCTCAGATGATCGATTTTTTCCAGTGATCTGTCTTGTACCTTAGACTCTACCTTCATAGCCAGTCTCCTACTCCAGGTCTTCATCACCATTTATTTGCCAGTGGCTCTCAAATTTCAGTGTGCAGTAAGATCACCTGGAGCGCTTATTAACACACATTGTTGGGCCTCTTCCCCAGAGTTTTTGATTTGGTGTTTCTGTAACAAGTTCCCAGGAGGTGCTGCTGCTTTGACGGGAGGGTGGGTTTACCCTCAGAGAACCACTCATTGCCTTGTGTTTTCCCTCCCTGGTCTGTCTGCAAACATATACCACGTTACATTTCCTATAACACCTTAGTTTGCTACATTATTCTTAGGTTTGTAACTGTCTGCAATGTCCTGTTTCTTAAACAATTCTTTTTCAAATTCCTGCCTAGTTTCTAAAGCTCCCCACCATTTAGCACAATTTACCCTTTTGTTTTTACTTCTTACAAATTGTTTTCCTTTCCATCTATTTAATTTAAGACATTGCTCAAATCCTACCTCCTTTACTATAGTTGACCTTGGTGACTGTCCTTGATACTAAACTCCAGTAGCACGATTTTAATGACTCAGATACATTATTATCTCTTTA
The DNA here is from genome assembly GCA_004024805.1 of Geosciurus inauris. Taxonomy (NCBI): domain Eukaryota; kingdom Metazoa; phylum Chordata; class Mammalia; order Rodentia; family Sciuridae; genus Geosciurus; species Geosciurus inauris. The sequence continues at coordinate 155,745 of PVHX01001173.1, read as the reverse complement.
ATGGCAGGAACCATTTTATATGTCCTCATCTCTCATAAAGACTAGTATAGGATTAGGTCAACAAGAATTTGCTAGCTGGTGAATCGATGGCTTTCTCTAGTTCGGATTATATGTACAGGCTATTTGATTGGGGGAAAAATTAAAAAGAAAAATAACTTCATATGGTAGGTGAGAGAACAGAAAATGGAACTTAAACATTGAAACTGCTACCTTACGGCCACTTGGGAATGTGGCTGGTGAATGTCCAGCCTTCTCCTTTATGAGCAACATGCTGTTGGTAGTGGTAGCTCCAGATTCTTCATAAAGGAGGGCCCAGAAGCAGAAACCTGGTAGTAGTGGCCAGAGTATGGGGAGCTGGGGAGCTGGGATTTGTCTGGAGGGTTCTTTTCTGAGTAGCACTCATCCTTTATATTTAGATAATATATTTTACAGTGTGTGCATGTTTCTTCTAAATCTTCCCCAAGCTGTCCCCAAAGTTGATGACTTATTTTACTAATGACTAATGCTTGACTCCACAAATTAAACAATTAACAAGTTTTTGTTGAACTCCTGCACCTGCACATATTTGCCTAGCAAAGCCTGCATATTTTTTCCTCCTTTGTCTGTAAAGCCTAGAGGCTGATTTTGGTAGTTCGCTAGGTGGGTACCTGAGAAACAATTTCTGCAAATGAATAAATTGTCACTCCAAGCAAACAACTGACAATATATGTTTCCTGTGACACATTGTATTTTTCCTTTACCTTCTTCATTCCAGAGGCCAAGTGGAGTCTCTAGCCTGAATTCAATCCTTCTGTCTCCCATTTAAAACAGAAGGGGAGGGGATATTGGAAATTTGCTGGTTTGGACTCTGATGTTACATATGAGGCAGTCTTGGCTAAATGCAATGAAGTGTTTCGAAGAAAATTACAAAAATGAATTGTGGCACTGCCAGGAGCTGACCAGAACCCCCCTCATTTCCATGTGATCCTCTTTGCATTTCTTGACTCCTTCAGATCGAACCTTTAACTATTTTAATTAAATGGAAACAGGTTTTCGGTGGTTTCCGTACTTCATTTGGGATTGGAGAGTTAATGTTGTTTAATTTATAGTTTCATCCCTAGTGAACAAAATATATCCATTTCTGAAACAAACAAAAAATTAAGCTATGCATCAAAAAGCAATATCCAGAGGTAATTATTATTTTTTAATTTAAATTATAGATCTTATTTTCCTAGAGGCTTTGTGAGATCTTGCAACTATTATTCAAGATATTAAGACATGAAATACTAGATAGACCTGATTCTCAACTCTGGTTTTACGAATTGTCTACTTAAAAACGTGAAAACTGTAGAATATGAATTATGAGCTTGTCTATTGCTGTACAGCTTCTGCATTCCAGTATTGATGTTTGTTTTCATATAGAATGGAACACGGAGCCAGTTTCTATGAGTGCTTATTGTGAAGCAAACAATAAAATGGACATTATTTGCATATTATGTCATTCAAATTAGAAATTTACGAAGGTATATAAATCCTGATGGAGCAATAATACTACAAAATAAACCATTAACTTGATGCTGTTAATGTTTAGGTTGCCAAACTCTTTGTAACACTGTTCCTTCTGACACAATATTTATGGTTATGAATGTGCAGTTAAGAATTTTTATTCTACCATCTTAATTAACTTTAATGTGTAAGTAGCCACAGTTACCCTGCCAGGTATGTAGACAGATGGCAGGTTTTTCAAGGCGGCCTTAAGGTACATTTTCCTTACAAGTCAGTGAAGGTAACTGTCAGCTGAATGTGCTTATATTCTGTGCATGTGTGTGTGGGTGTGAAATCAGGTTTATTTGTCTGCCAATTAGATTGTGCCACCAATAGCAAACCATTTATTTCTCACTCCTGAGATTTATCATAGTCATGTTTTGACTCTCCTCCCAATCAAACCCTATCCCTCTTAGAAGGTAAGGAGCAGGACAAGATTTATTCAGTGCATGCAGTGTCATTTAGTTCTAATATACTGTGGGTTGTATTTCATTGACTGCATGGGATGCTTTCATTAGTATTTTTGACAACATATTTTCTTTTCCTATTAATGAATTTATTGAAATTACAGATTAATGGGACTTTCTATGGAGCTGAAAATTTAATTTGGGTGTATCCTGTGCTCTAAGCTTTGGTTCAACTATCTCAATCCTACGAGAGTCAGAATCACTGTCTAAAATCTGACATTATGCAATCACATATATTTGTTTTCTTCTCATAGTAGGTCTTTACTCTTTAGTGTTTATAAGCTAGCACAGGAAATAGGTTTTACATAATTGCAATAATATGTATTAGCAAATAGTAAAACCAAAAAGAGAAATGCAGTAAAGGAAAAATCCCAAAGGAATTGACAATTTTTAAAAGTGGCAAGCCATAATTTTTATTAAGCAATTTATAGAGTTTATTAAGATATACCATAATTGGGGAGGGAATTCATATGCAAGGATTATGCAAAGAAAATGAAGGAAGGGAAAATCATACATGAGAAAAGTTGCAAAGGAAATTGGTTGGTCTGTCCCTTGAGGTAATGGGAGTTCATGTAAGTCTCAAATCATGGTTGAATTTTCAGTCTTCCACTCCCCCACCCCCAATAGGTGGTGAGTTTATAAAGTCTTCCATCTTTTGGAGTCATTTCTGTTCACCATTCAGGATCTGTCTTAAATGCATGATAGTGTCTGTCCTCACTCCCACTTAGTTTGCTAGAGAAACAGAAATTTGGCCACCAGTCATGTAAGAGAAGAGGTGTGTTGAATGCATGCTACACTTTCCCTGAGGAATATGACCGTATTCGATATTCAGTTCCTAAGAATACTCAGAATCAAGCATAGGTTTAGAAATCTTGAAGTTTCTTATTTGGTCTTAACTCCAAATTCATAGCTTAGTAATTTGGTGACTAAGAGAGTTAAAAGATCCCTAGGTAATCAGTAAAAATTCTTTGGACTAGCCAAAACATTTGTTTAGTAAAAATAAACAAAAATTTGTTAGGAATCATCAGCTGCTTTCAGGCATTCAAATATTTATTATTTATAATAATGGTTTCACATAAAGGGTTTTGGTGTTTGTTTCTCATATTTTATGGTCAGTGTCATATCATCCCTCTACAAAATACTCATGTTTGTGTTCATTAAGATACATTTGCTGTTGAGACAGAAATTAAAATGATTTCTGAGAAGATTTAAGAAGTGCTGGGTACAAAGATGTAAAGAAAACACCCTCTTACCTTAACACATTTTAAGGGGAAAGTATGTATGTAAAAGCCATGAAACCATACTTACTGAACTTGAAATCATTTTGCAAAGTTCCACAACAAATCTGATTTAAATGGCTTGAACATTTTGCTTTTACTCTTTTTCTCATTTCACAAACTTTGCCAGCCCCTACAGATCTGCTTGGAGACTCACTGTGCTAATAGGCAAAGTTGGCCTTTCCTGCGCTTCCCTTAAAGTAGTCCATCCTGAAACACTGACCTTTTAGTTTAATAACAGTTTTATTTGAGAAAATGTTCAGATCCTAAGAGCTGAAGAGTGTTTTCAGAAAAGCCACTTTAAATACTGGTCTCCAAATGGTGTTATCTTTTTCCCTTATGCACTTTGGATCAGACCTATCCAAAGAAATGTATTGTTGCTTTCTGTATTCTATTGATTTAAAAACAAATAGCATGAAGCTTAGATTTGCTCAAAACCCATTAACCACACTGGTTTATTTTCCCATCTGTACTTTGATTTGCTATTTTAGATTTTAAACTTTGTATTCTAGGTCATGTTTTATCTCTTGTTATTATAAAATCTTGATTGTGGTAAGGCGATTACAGTTTTGATCATGACCTTGGCCTTGAGACCCAAAAGTTGCAATTTTTTTTCTTCTTTTCGGTGGTGAGGGCATTAGAAAGATAGCGGTGCTTTGGTCCCTTTACATACCAGAAGCGATGGCAGCCAGTTGGTTATGTGGGCGTGTCTTCAGCAGCCCTGGAGCTTTTGCCCTTTTAGTCGCTGGTGCTTTCTTGTTCCCACTTCCCTCTGGGTCTCATGGCCTCACCCTACAGCAGGTGGTAGGGCTGATAAGGGCTGGCAGAAGGGCACAGGGAAAGAAACATCAACCTCTAAGCTGGATTTCCTTGTCCACCACTGCGTCTGGATGGCCCCATCCATCTGGCTTCATGCCCATCCATTCAGATGGTTGCCATTTGGTAATGGTGCTCTCATTGTTCTACCAGTTGATCACATCAGAATAAAAAGCTCTCTGCTCATTTTGGATTTTTCCCGATAGGTAGCCCCTATGTAACAGGCATGAAATATACTATGAAGAGATGACATTGTGCTAAGTGAAATAAGTCAGATGCAGAAAAACAAATACTGCATGATCTCACTTATATATGGACACAGAATAAGCAGAGAATAGGACATGGTTGCCAGAGGCTTTGGAGGGGAAGGGGAATAGGGAGATGTTGGTGAAAACACATAAACTTGAAGTTATAAGGTTGGTTCTAGTCATATGGAACGTAAAGCACAGTGATTTTATTCTATAATACTGTATTGTTTACTTGAAATTTGACAAGAAAAAGGTGTCCTCACTCTATACGCACACAGATGATGAATATGTATGGTGGCTAGTGTGTTGGTTTGATTATAGTAATCATAGGGTAATTTGTATATATATGAAATAATCACATTGTACACCTTGAATATGCACAATTTTTTGTCAATTTTATTTCAATAAAGTTGGAAAGAAACTTAAAACAACAAAAGACAATGTGGGACTTTCATCAGCTCATTTTCAAAGCTGGTCTCATTGCTTCATACTTAGAGTTGGTAGACTGAGGTCTTACAGAAGCCTAGTTTTAATTGATAATTGAATTTTGCTTGACAAACTGGTTGAATTTTATTTGAGAAAACTTTTGGTGTTGTAATTGGAACTAATCTAGGAGAAGCAGCGTGATTTTAGGTAAGTAGACAGTGTGTTGATCCTAATTAGCATGTTCAACTTCAGAGTGTAGATTGATCAGATAGTACTAATTAGGTTAATATTTGTTTCAGTATTTGCTTTTTATGGAGCTCTCTAGTCTGTGTACAACTTGAAAAAAGTTAGCATCACATTGTTTTGCTCATTTCTGAGAGGTAGATGGAAATGTGAAAATCATCACCTTGCAGAGTGCATAGTCTATAGCTTCATAGTTCACAGGTCCACCCATGTGTCCTATCCTTGGGTGAGTATCTAAAAGTCAGTGAGATTAATATATTTGCCCAAAATCTGGCTGGTAGAGAAACAAACTGTTTAGACTCTTTGACTCTTAGACTCTGTTTGTTATGCTGGCGATTTCTCAGCTATTATTTGTATTGTTTTAAAATATCTAATAGTGGGAAAACTTAAGATTTTCCTTAATACCAACAGAATTTTCTGTCCTACTGTTTCTCTAGATTTTTTTGTGACCATTCATAATAGAAACTTTATGATTCTTCCGCTTGGATTTTGGCAAACTAAATGCTCACCCCATATGTAACCTTATGTGCCTGATTTCTTTTCCTTAGCATAATGTTTTTAATGTTCATCCATGTCGTAGCATGTATGAGTACTTCTTTTCCTTTTTATGTCCTAATAGTATCATGCTGAGATCATCTTTGTGTATCCATTCATTAACTGATGAGCATTTGGTTGTCTCTACTTTGGAGATTTGTGAACAATTCTGTTATTGATATTCTTGAACAAATTTTTGTGTAGATGTATGGTTTCATTTCTCTTGAGTATTTACAGTACCTGAGAGTGAGATCACTGGGTCTAAGTTTATTCCATTTTGCATTTTTAGAAAATGCCAAACTGTTTCCCAGAAGCTGTGTCATTTTACATTCCTATCAGCTATGGATGAGGATTCCAGTTTCTCCGTCCTCACAGAACTTGTTATTGTGTACCATTTTGATTATAGAAGATTTGAAATGGCATATCATTTTGTGTGTGTGTGTGTGTGTGTGTGTGTTTTAGAAAGGTTTTAATTTTATTTAGGATTTTTAAAGCCATGTCATTGTGTTTTTGATTTGCCTGATGAGAAATGCTATTGAGCAGCTTTTATGCTCTTATTGTCCATTCTTACATATCTTCTTTTGGGAAATGCCTGTTTATGTCCTTTGTCCATTTTTAATTGGGTTGTCTTTTTATTGTTCAGTGGTAGGAATTCTTTGTATATTGAACTATGTATACTCTGGAAACAATTCTCTTGTCAGACCCCATTCTGTGGGTTCTATTTCCATCATCATCCTTTTCTTCTTCTCCTCTTCCTCCTTTTGTACCAGGGATTAAACCCAGGTGCACTTAACCACTGAGCCACATTCCCAGCCCTTTTTATTTTTCATTTTGAGACAGGGTCTCACTAAGTTGGCCTCGCTAAGTTGCTGAGATTGGCCTTGAACTTGCCATCCTCCTGTCTCAGCTTCCTGAGCTGTTGGTAGTATAGACGTGCCCCGTCGTGCCCAGCTCTATTTCCATCGTCTTGATGGTGTTCCAACAACACCGTGCTTTGTTGCTTTGTGATAGTCAACCAGTGAGAGAAAAACATCCTTATAACTTTTCATATATGTTCTTTGTTACTACTCAATGTTAGCCAAGTATTTGAGGCTTGTGCATATCCTATTAATCAGGTTTTTGCATATGCTGTGAGACAAGGCACATATAATGTTTAGGCCATCAAGTAATATATTCAAAGACAAGAGACTGTACTGTCTAGTTTTCCATTTAATAGGCCCAACCATTTGAAATAATGCTTAGTTTCTGTGTGTATTCCTAGGTTCTCCCTAATGGTTCTAGTACTTTCTTTGTCATAACTTTAGGTTTCTAATGAAGAGATACTTTTTACATATTTCTCAAGGCTCATAAGGAAGTATGTAAAACTTGTCCATTTTATTTACTACCATAGTTGTAAGAATCTTCACAAAATGTATCACATATCATACACAGCCTTCTAATTGGAAAGACCAGATGTTTCCAATCAAGTCACCAGGTATTTAGGATGCTCCAGCTGTGTCCTCAGCAGTGTTCTGTGTCTCCCTCCAGTTGTTGGCTCTTGAATTCTAATGACATATATTCCAGAAAACATGATATCCAAATTTTCATACATCACAAATGTCTTTTTGCATAAGTCATGAAAAAAAGAATGTAAATACTATGATCTCCTTATTGTAGTAAGTGATTTTCTTAAGTAAATTTAGTTATTGAAGGGAGAAGATTTTGGTGTCCTTTCTTCTCTGAAGTCTATTACAGCCTGGCCTCCATTAACACACAGTAGTTAGACTTTAATGTTAGGACATCATTTTAAAAAACTTGTACTTAGTGGACCAGTCCCCAGTGAGCAGTAAGCAGCTCCTTAAGTTTATTATGAATTTCAGCAGGTGTGGAAATTTCTGGGTCACCAGGGGACTTTTGTTAAATTACTCCTGAAGCATAGTGCTTAGCAAGTTTCAAGGAGATACTGACCACCTGGCAGAACTTTGTGCATTTAGATCCTTCTCGTCTTTGTGTTCCTGAGGGTTTTCTTCCCTTTGTTTTTAGGAGGTCATTTATTGTATCTCCTGCTCTTTGTTTGATTCTAGTTTCTGATGAAGAATTAAAAAGAAGGGTCGCTGAGGAGCTGGCATTGGAGCAAGCCAAGAAGGAATCTGAAAGCCAGAAACGGTGAGTCTCATGTTATCATGGAGAGATTTGTATGGACTTGCTGTATCATGTATTTTTAGAGAAAAATGATTGTAATAAGACACTTAATTAGCTTATGATTGAACTTGAGCATGTGCTGAGTGTATGAATTTGGCTACTTTGGGATTTAGGTTGTGCTTTTAGCCCTATGTTACCTCTTTCCAAACTTAACTATAGATTATCATTTTATCTCTTAATAGTCCTTAGTTACATGAATGGTGCACCTTTTCTCAATATATGAGAAGTAGTTTTTGAGGATTCCCCAGGAGTTTCTAAATATATTAATGAATGTATTTACGATTGAAAATTAAATGCCTGCTATTATGTATTCAAGTAAATAATATCAGCTAATGGTGAATAGCATATGTCATACATAGAACCCCATTAACAAATAGCACCATTTAGCAACAGACTCAATTAAAAAATTAAGATGTTGTATAAGCCTGTAATGTTAGAAATCAAAATTCTCTATAGTTCTTTGCTGTGGAGATAAACACTCACATTTTATTACTGTAGGTTTTTTTTCTATTACATGCTTCTATCTTATTGTTGCCATTATTAATGGTACTATGAGTAGTAGCTAAAAGGATGCTCATTAAAGTGTTTTTGTAATAGTAGAAAATTGGAAGCAATGCAAATATCATCCTGGGGCACTGGATGATGAGTTATGGTCTGGGCTTACAGTGGAACACTAGACAGTCAAGTAGATGCTTATGTGCTGATGCAAAAAGACGTAGAAGAGCTACAAACTGAAAAAAAGCAACGTACAAAACAGAACAGATTATTTTTCTTTTTTCTTTTTTGGCAAAAAGTAGTACTTTTTAAAGACTTAAAGGATATACTTATTCATAAAAATGTGTGAGTACATTTTAATCCAAATAGAGTCAAGTGCTTCCCATCTGTGCTATTTCTGACATTTGCATATAGCACAGAGCATTATGTGGTCTTGTGAATGTATTTCTCCTTTGAGCACCAAGCACATGCCTGAGTGTGAGTCGATGCTTGGTATGTATTTGTTTTGTTTTGAACCGTGCAACTATTTTGTTTGTGAGAGCTAATGTAAAGAATTTTTGAATTGGATTGTAGTTCTCACTGGCTATAGGACCTTCAACGTTTAGTATAACCTCTCAGGGCCTGAAATCTTTTATCTCCTTGACGAGGGGTTTGAAAAATGTTCTCCAATATGTTTTCTCTCTTGACAAACTGCTAAGCATGCCCACAATTTGCACAAACCATATGGAACAGAATGAGTTGTAGATTAAGACCACCATTTTGTCAGATAATAGAAAAGGCTTATGGCTTAGAGTTTAAAAAATCAAGATGTAATTAGCACTGCCAAAAGGGTCTGTGTATATTTCAATAGTTTCCCATGTAGCACTTTGTAATTATTTAATTGGGTTAGTTTGATGGAGTATATAATTAGATAGTGAAGTTTAAATATTAAAAAAAATTTAAATCACTTTCATTAAGAAGCAAAGAAAATCAATATGTTATGGTGGCATTTCTTGTCTTTGAATTTTTAGTATTTTTAATTGAATTTTATTTTAATAAGGATTTTTTGGTTAGTCTCATAGTTACATTGCTTATTCTATAACACATAGGTTTTTTTGTTCTATTGCTTTTGTTTTGTCCCCCCGAATCCCCCATGTGCTGTAGGCTTTTTGTTAAAATAACTCTCACTATGATGTCTGTGTGTGTGTGTGTGTTTTTCCTCCTCCCTCACTATTCAACTCCTATTCGCTCTGCCTAGGTTCATGAAAGGGAAAGGGCAGATGAGATGAATAAAAGGTGCCCGTGAGAGCCAATTTCATATCTCATGTGGAATGAGGTTGGCCCCTACCTGCAACCTGGACAAATGACTATTGATAAAGAATTTATTTTCTGTCACCTTTAAGGCGAGCAGAAGGTGGTACAGCCTTTATATTATTTCTTCTTATTCTTTTTTTTAAAAATGTTTTGTTTGAAGCCTCCTTCATGAAAACTTCCAGCTGTCAAATCTTGACAAAAAGCATGTGTTCATCTATATGATAGTTCTTAGAAGAATCAATAGCTTTCTTTTTTTTCCTACCAAAGAAGAAACTGTAGAAAAAGCATTAAGAAAGTTTTATATTCAGTCTTTTAAATGCAACTTTTTGGAGTGACAGCATTCATACATTATTGTGTCTGTTGTTTACATTTGAATAAGGCCTTGTGAGCAGTTTAGAAGATGGTTCCTCTTGCCATAGTGCTGTCACATATATATGCGCACGTTTTGTCTTTTCACCTCACATGCACATAGAACTGTTGACCGGTTCTCTAGCATGTAAGATCGAACGTGGCACATACACACGCAAGTCTCAAACCTGTTTGAAAAGGACTTTGTAATAAATTTTAATTGTGATATTTTTCTTAACAGAATAGTTAATATCACTGTAACTTCTTAAAAAGACTTTCTATTTATTGCTTTTAAATTGGAACATAAAATTGTATATATGAATGAGATACCGTGTGATTTTTCAAAAGATGTATACACTGTGTAATGTTTAAATCTGGGTAAACTTAACCTGTCTCACTTTATTTCTTTGTGGTAAAAAAATTAAGAATGCTTTCTTCTAGCTTTTTTTGGATGTAATTTTTTTTTTTTTTTTTTAAATCATGGCACAGTTTAAGTTCATTTAAAACCAGAGAAGAGTACAAGGAATTGCCATAACCCACACAGGGTTTTAGTCTTACAACCTTGTTGCACCTACACCCCTACTCACTCTCCCAGGCAGTGAGCGTGAGAAGCAGTACAGTTTTAACAGGCTGGTGAGCTTTGTGGCCGGGAGATAGCCTGATATGTCTTCTATCAGGATAGCTTAAATAAGGACCTTGTTCCAGTTAGATTTCTTTGATGGGAAGACTGCAACTTAACTCTGGTTAACTTATGAAGCAAGGGAATTTTTAGAAGCATATTGGACAGTTCTAAAGAATCAAAAGGAAGACCAGGGAACCATTAGCTAGGGAAGAGCTGGGTACTACTAAAACTACACAGTGGGAAGTAATTCCTCCAAAGGAGACTAGGAGGAGGGCTCCGGAACAAAGGGGAATGGATGGTGGGCGGCTGAATTTCATTGAACTGAAGATGCTATTGATTTTAAGATGTACCACTAAGAAAAAGATTGCTGCAAATTATAACACAATAGTTTGTCTCCTAGAGTTTCCTTTTTGAAACAGCTCATTAAGACTTATTTTGGATTTTTAAAAACATATGTCCATTCGTGTATTCATGAAAAGGAAAGAGTAAGCAAAATAAATCAGTTAAGGTGATGATTCTCAACTGGGGGAGATTTTGGTCTCCAGGGGATATTTGACAATATCTGGAGACATTTTTGACTGTCATATTGTCAAACGTTATTGGCTTCTATTGGATGGAAGTCAGGGACACTGTTAACCATCCTGTAATTTACAGGACAGGCTCCTCCATCCCTCCCCATACAACAAAAGAGAATGATCAGTTGTGGCAATAGTGGGAAATTCAGGGTTCAGTTGTTCTTCAGACTTTGTTCACACTGGGTTTCATTCCTCTGAATCACTTTTGGACTCAGGGTGTTGATGTTGTTTTTCCACACAATATCATATTCTGTGCCATTAAAACCTTGGCGACACCATCTTGCTTAAATGAGATTGCTCCACTGTTGTTCCTGGGATTTTTCCAGGCTGCTGACACCAGTTCTGCAAATTTTGATGCTTGCACGCAAGCTCTGACAACTGTGGCAGGACTGCCGCCTGGCAGACAGCAATTGTGACTTGCTTTCAGGCGTGTGAAAATGTGCAAAAGATAGCAATCTAGAATTGGCGAAATGTAGTCCTTATATGCGCCAGGCCATGAAGCCCACCAGATTGGCAAGGCTTCTTGAGACCCTTCTTGCCTCACCTTCCACCTGGTATGGAAGTCCTTTCGGCACCTCTGACTGGTAGCACCACATACATTTAGATTCTGTTCAGAATCACTTAAAGCAAAGATGTTTCAGTTATGGCCTAAAATTTGTCCCAACTCCTTTTAGGTACCACTTGCTTAAGTCTAATATGGTTGTGGCATACTCAGACTTACGCCAGAGTTTTTTCTAGGATCACAGTGACAACCCAGCTAATTATGAGAACTGAGACTATAGTGTGTGTTACGTTCTCATTCATTGTATATTTATTTGTGTTTTTGGAAATCTCAAGTGATTTGCTTATTTAACAAAATCATGCCCCCAAAGTGATGCCCATAAAAATTGTTGAGTCTAATTTTGAAATCATAGTTTTACTTATTGTGTTAGTCAGCTTTTTGTCACTGTGACGAATACCTGAGGAAAATAACTTAAAGAAAAACAGATTTATTTCAACTCCCAGCATCAGAGCTTTCATTCCTGGTCAACTGGCTCTGTTGATTGTACACCTGTAGTGAGGCGGAAGCGTCATGGCAGAAGGAGAGCAGTGTGAGTCATGGCAGCCAGGAAGCAGAGTGAGGAAGGGCAGGGGACAAAATAGAGTCCCCAAAGGCATGTCCCCTAGGACCCACTCCCTTCAGGTCCCACCTCCCAAAGACAAAAACCACCTCCCATTCATCTCTCAATGGATTAATCCACTGATGAGGTCAGAGCCTCCATGATCCATCTGATCACTCCCCAAGCCCCGCCTCTGAAGATTGGTGCATTAGGCCAAGCTATTGACATGTGTCTTTGGGGAACACTTCATAGCCAAACCATAATACTTATTGGAACATCTAATGGACACAAGAGTTGCTCTGCATACTGAGAATCCAAATGCCAATGCCAGCCATTTGTTTGGCCGTGATAGTCTATTGTGTGTTGGAATTCTAGCTGACCATACCATTGGACCTTCAGCAGGTCAAAACAACAACGACATACTAGGCTATACTTTGAGTATAGACTTTCAAAATGTGATTTACTCTTCCTCTTTGTCTTGCCTCCCCAAATCAGTCTCTGACAGCAAGAAAAACATGCCTACTTTGACCTTTGAATTTCACCTATTTACCTATAAGTGCAAGTAAAGGTATTTCAGTTTTGATGACCTTTCTTCAAGAAACAAGAAGAAAAGGAGTAGCTGCTTGATGTTGTGACTGGCTGTCCAGTAATCAGCCAGGATTACTTGCTTGCTATTTTAAAATGGATATCAGTTGAGATTTTCCTTCATTTTTAATTATTTGGAAAATTACATTAGATTGGTGAGTCTTAAAATAATTGAGCTTATTAAGTGGTTTAATAAATTAGTCATAAATTTTATCAGCTATCTGGTTCAGAGTACAGCATGGCCCATTTAGTTTTCCATTGATAGCAGTATGGATGTTATCAAATAAGGACTTAAAATGTATTCATATTTTTCAGTTTCTCATAAAAATGCTGAAATTCATAGGGATTGTACCTTTAGTTTAAATCCATTATGCTTAATAATTTATCTTGATTTTAATGTTAGATATTTTCAGCCTTTGGAGAATAAAGCTAAAATAGGGATGAAGAAAGAATTTGCCAGCCACAGGTAGGCTTTTGTAGGTTAGTATCATGTTTAAAATATTTGTTGTGAGAAAGCACATTTTTTTGCATGGTCTCTTGTACACAGAAGATCTCACAGATAGTTGTTCTATTGAATGAATTACTAGGACTGGAAAATCTTGACCATAGACTTTTTTCTAGGAAATGCGATGCTGTGGTTTATATGTGGTTTGTTCCTAAAGGATTCATGTGTTAGAGACTTGGTTTCCAGTGTGGTAATGTGGACCCTTTAAAAGGTGCGAGCCTGGTAGGAGGTCACTGGAGGCACTGCTCTAAGAAGTGATTGAGGTAGCTCTGAGGGACTCCTGAGTTTTTGCCAGAATGAATTGTCACAAGAGTGAGCCTGATGCCTGCGTCACTCTCGCCTTCCTGACTCGGGATGTGATGTCTCCCTCTCTTTCGTGCATACTCTTGTGTGATGTTATCTGCTGAAAATCTTTACGAGAGCTGTTGCCATGTCCTTGAATCTCCTGAACTGAGAGCTAAATAAACCTTTTACTTTATAAACTTAGCCTGCCTTAGGTGCTTTGTTTTAGTAATGAAAAATAGACTAATACACACAATTGTATATTGTACATGTGTATTTCTATGTTCTACATTATATTAAAATAAGGACAGAAAAATTTTAAGTCATGCCTTTAAAATTAGCCATTAAGCAAAGATCACAGATCCTTGTCTTATTTATAAATCTTTTTCTTAATTTGGTGTTGAACACTGTTTTCCTGTCATAGACACAAATCATACAATTGTTATAAAAATTTCATACCTTTAACCCACATGTAATTTCTGGATATATAAGAATTTAAGGAAAATATACCTTTGAGGGACCAAGTACCTTTGATAACTAATATATATCAAAGCTTACTGTACAAGCATAGTTTTGAAGTGACCTCAAGAAATTAGTCACTACTCATCTATTATAGATCATATGGCAACTAATTAAGTGCAGAAACAGGTATAAGAATCTTACAAACTTCTGTTAGGATAGATATGAAAGATATTTTTAATTTTTTTAAACAAAATTTCATCTCATGATTCCTTTGGGAAATACATTTTTTATATGAATGCGTTATGTAGTTTACCAACCTATATGCCCTTCGATAGATGACTGGATAAAGAAACTGTGGTATATATACACAATGGAATATTACTCAGCAATAGAAGAGAATAAAATTATGGCATTTGCAGGTAAATGGATGGAGTTGGAGAATATCATGCTAAGTGAAGTAAGCCAATCTCAGAAAACCAAATGCCGAATGTACTCGCTGATAAGTGGATGCTGATCCGTAATGTAGGGAAGGACATGGGAACAATGGTGGAACTCTGTTCACAGGGGTGTAAGGAAGGAGGGGGCATGGGGACAGTAAAGGTGGTGGAATATGATGGTCATCATAGCCCTAACTTTATGTATGACTGCATATATGTTATGATTCAATATAACTTAAAACTAGAGAATTGATACGTTATCCTCTATCTATGTATAATGAATCAAATTTCACTCTGTTATCATGTAAGCCTAAATAGAACAAATAAATTAAATATGAAAAAAAATAATAATAAATTAAAAAATCAGTCACTATTGATAGGGACACATAAATGAATTTTACTTCTAATTTAAAGATACTTGCAAGGAAGTGAATTATAGAAATTTGAGTTGTAACTCTTCATTGATGCACACCCAGTCTCTAGGTGTGGCCCACACTGCCTTGCTGTGATGTGGGTGTGTGTACTTCCAGCATCTGACTTCATTGTAGGTAGTGGGCAGCATTTCTTGGCATTAACTCCCCAAATTTTTCTGTACGTTACCCTTAAGAAATCCTTTTTGGAGCTGGGGTTGTGGCTCAGTGGTAGAGTGCTTGCCTCACACCTGTGAGGCGCTGGGTTTGATCCTCAGCACCACATAAAATAAATAAATAAACGTATTGTGTTCATCTACAACTAAAAAAATATTTAAAAAATCTTTCTGATGTATATGTAGCCCACTGTTTTATTTATTACATTTCTTTTTTAACCCCATTTGCTTCTCTGTTTTTCTTTTGTGTTTTCTTTGCCCTGCTTGCCACATTGCTGTTGTTTGGTACTCATGCTTTTTAAAGTTTCATTCTGCTTTAAAGTAGTTAAAGACTTCGTCATTCTGAATGTAATAGGAAGATCACATCCCAACCACTCAGTGTTTTTCACTGGAAGATGATTGGAAGTGCTGTTTATGTACGAGGTTTTGGAATCCTGTGCCATCTGCTACTTTCGTCTTTTTTTCTTCAAGTGGCATTTCTCTATTTTTAATAGAGACAACTGCTTTTCTATAACCAACAATTATAGAAGGTTGGATTATCTAAGTCTGTGTTTTATTCATATCTTTTTAGTTCGTTTTCCAAATCCAATTTCTTCCCTATTGATGCTCTGCTGTTGTAGAATCCTGCTCTGAATCCTATTTGAGAAGCTATTTTTACATGGCAAGAATTTCCAACTTGGAAAACCAAAGTCAATCAAGCATGCCATAGAAATCTGTAACTTTTTTACTAGGTATAATAGCAGCAGTGATGTTCAACCACTTGTCGTTCAAATGTTTCTTTTGACAGTAATTATAGTGTTTTCTTTCATGAAGCTTAGTGTTTGAAGTAATTTGTGCCCAAGCTGGTTTTTACATTTGGAAGTCTCTAGGAATTCATTTCTCAGTGTTCTATTGTTGTAGTAGTTCTTGTTGAAGTTTCTTCATTACCTGGAACAATCTAGGTTTTCTTTTTTTGGTTAAGAGAGAGAGTTGTGGGGCTGGGATTTTGGCTCAGTGGTGGAGTGCTTGCCAAGCATGTTTGAGGCACTGAGTTCAATTCTCAGCACCACATATAAATAAATGAATAAAATAAAGGTCAATCAACGTCTAAAAAATTTACTAAAAAAAGAGTTGTAATGGATTCTATAAATTGTTTATTATTCCTTATATATTCCATTAATGCTTATTGTTGGTGACTGAGGTAGACAGAACCAGATTAGAATTGGATTGCCCCATGGTCCCATTTAGTCTATTGCTGAGGTCACAGAGTCCTGTTATCTCTTGTCATTATGGAAACATTTATTCAAAGGAAATGCAACATGGAACCCCATATTTAATATATAATATATAATATTTAAAATATATAATTTAATATATATACTCTTAATGGATGTGGTCACTCTGCTTCCTATGGGATATTTTATAATCAGAACTTTAGAGAACTTTAGAGATGAGTATCTGCTTCTGGTCAGTGAGGCATACTTGTGTACCCTCTAAGTACCTGCTGGTTATAGTCAGGACTGGGGACCTAGAGCTCTTTCAGCCCTTTTGCCCTATTTTCCTTTCTACAGAGTCATCCTTGCTAGTCTTGAAGGTATTTGAGGCTTCCTTCAAGAAACTTTGAAAAGGATCATTTGGTCTTAGATTTGGACACTTCATGGAAGGAGACTGTTTCTCTAAACCAAATTGCATTTATTGGGTAGACTTAGTTCTGTTTCATTTTAGAAGCTGAGTGGGCAGTAACCTGATATTCATTTTCTGAAGTCTGGAAGTCCATATTTATGGGCAGTAGTCCATATAGGCTGGACCTGGCCTGGCTGATCCTCAGTCCTGGGCCTTCTGGTGGCCATCTGCTTGTCCTGCTGGTAATGCCGTGATAGGAAGAGTGTAGAAGAATGCGAGGCCTTTCTATGGAGTTCACTCTGGAAATACTGGAGAAACATAGTGTCCTCCTTTCCTCTGCTAACTTTAATAGCTTTGCCACTTGGGCTTTGAGTTGAAAAGTATAGGCAACACAGTTGTAAGTCAAATGTCAATTTTATCTCAGAGTTTTAATTTCTGAACGTTGGAATGTTTTCCTCTTTCTCCTTCTTTTCCTGGTTGGAGAGACTGCTAAAAGAGGAGCAGCTCATCTGTTAAACATTGTGGCGAGTGAATCCATATTCTCTTGCATCTCATTCTTATCCAGAAGCAGATATACTTTGTTTTTGTTAAAAATTTCCTCACAGTTTATAGATGGCATACACATTGAATATATACACTGGAGTCATATATTACCACATATCTGCTATGACAACCATTTCAGCATAGAGAACATATGCCCAATGAAAATGAGGAAAATAACATAAATATTATTTTCTTCTAATTTCATATGCTGACACTGCTCTAAGCATTTTATATATTTAAACCCATTCTCCTAGCACCCTTATGGGTGGGAGATATTTCCATTATCTCCACTTTATAAAGGAGGAAACAGATAGGGCAAGTCATTTTCCCAGAGTCATGTCTAGTGCATTGTTCTGGGATGTGAACCCATGTCTGTACAATTCTTGTACTTAAACATCCCATGGTACTAATTTCTGTGCACAGGGAATGCCTTCTTTAAAGTTTTTGATTTACTATTATGGAAAAGAGTAATACGCATTTAGTTGGATCTTTTTCTTCTAAACCATTAGTAAATAAAAGATCTCATAAAAATGGCCTCTGTTGGGTGCTACTGGGTATTAGACCTGGCCAGCTATTCTCTGTGATATTCTTAAAACTTCCTTTATCTTAGGACAGAACTCTTTAAGAAATTGTGTTTAAAGTTTCAGTTTTAAAATGTAGACTATAACTTCCTATTCAAACCTTGTTTATGTGCACATCTTTAGTAAATGTGGCAACTGAATTTCTTATTAGTTTAGTTTTTGTTAGCTTAAGATTGGGACAGTTTCTTAACAGTACAGTGGAGGATACATGGAAGCAGATGGTTCCCTGCACTGAGAACCTTAGAGATGAGTGTCTGCTTCTGGTCAGTGAGGCACACTTGTATCCACTGGCAATCTGCTGTGTTCAGTGGAGCGACCTGGGTACTTTCCACGGTGGAAGAGTTTGTCGACCTCCCTCCAGGAGTCAGGAAGCAGTAAAGAGTGCAACATTTACTTTGATAAATGGTTGTGGAGGGGAAATAATTTTGTACTTCTTCATCTATAGTCATTCTTAGACTTTTTTTTTCTCTTTTTAATTAGAAGACTTTGACTTACTCTATTGTTTTGTATGGTTGTATTGCTTGATGTATTGGGTTTTTGACTTGTACAGTTTCTTATTACTGTTTTGCCTTTTATACGATAGTAAAATCATCACCTTTAGTCTCCAAGCTTATATGTTTTATAGTCTATTAAAAAAGTTAGCTGCTGGGACAATTTGCCTTTGAAACTAGAATATTGAGTTCCTCCATTGAAATATGTGCATGGAGCATTGGAGCAATTTATTAGTTATATACTACTTACAGTTGCTTCCTTCCGTATGAACTGTCTAGCCCCTCTGGGCTTCAGTCATTTCATTTGGAAGGTTTTCAACTTGTCCCATTCCGATGTTTTTAGTGTCAAGTATAAAGTATAAAAATGCTAGTTAGCCATGTAAATGTTTCAACTAATGAGTTAAATTCAGGTTCCATCATGGCTTCTCAGGGGATCTTTTAGAATTATTCTGTTTTGTGAGTGTTGATTATGTTAAAGCAAAAATCTTTCAAAAATACATAAATTACAATGCGTTCTGTCTTCATGGTGAGATTGATGGATTAAACCAAATCACATCAAAACAGTACAAAAACCAGTTACTGATACCACTGATTTAATGTGAAAATGTCTATTAATCAAAAAACCATTATCCAACAGAGTTTCTGCAACTCTTTTATTTCCAGGAAACCCGGTATATTTGACTAAAACAGGTCAGTCCTCAAAACTCCTAAAAACATGGGTAATAGTGGTTTGAGGAAGATAGACCAAAGAAATTTATATACCTCTCCACACACCCATCTGCCTTTGTTCTTCTCTCCATAAAAATCACACATTCATGTCCTAGAGGAAATGTATTCTTAGCATGTTATATATAGTTTGGAATGCAAAGTAGAATAGAATAATGTTGTATAACCCGCTTTCTTCCCCTCAGTATATTCAGATCTCAAGTAGACTTTAAAGTGGATAATAAACACCATCTAAGAAGGTTTTCCCTAGGAAAAGTAATGCTTTTAATGGAAATATGTGATAATGCGTGATTGTAGGTAATAGTAACTGCTTCTAGGTTTTGAACACTTCCTTTGTCCAAGCACTTAGCACATATTGATCATTTCATTCCTACTGTACTCCTGCAAGGCAGGTTCTGACCTGCTGGTCTCCTCACTTTGTGGATAAAGTAGCTGAAACACAGAGAAGTTAAGTTCACTTGCTTCCAGTCACACTGCCAGGAAGCTTGGGATTGAAACCAGGCTGCCTGGCATCTAAGGCCAGGTTCATCACTGCTCTGCTAGACTGTGTCTCAGAAGCTAAGTCGTTTTCTGGTCTAACAGTGATGTTTCTTATTATATGTCTGAATGCTCCATCTGAGTCTCCTTTGAAGCAGTTTACTGAAGGTTTACATTTTGTAGGTTTTTAGCACAGTCAGCTATGCCTTGATTATGGAGCTCAATAAATAAGAAATTTAGTTTAAAAAGAAATTCACAAATAAAAGGACTTCTTTGGTGTTTTTTTTTTTTTTAATCCACATGACTATATTTTGAAATAAAACTGTCAAAATACTGTCAAACAGTAGGTGAAGATTAATATTTCTGTAGATTTTGCTGTAATTTGTTGGAAATTGTGCATTTCTTTATGAATATATCTGTCAACTGTGCAATTCAGTTTTTACAGAATTAAAGAAAAGAAGTCCAAACTATTTTCCAAGTGAGTTTCTGTAACTTTCTTGGATAGCTCCACGTAGATTTGTCTTAGAAAACACTTTCCTTAAACTACTGAAAACGTGAATAATGTTAGTTTAACAAAAAGGTAGCAGGGCGCGGTGGCACACGCCTATTATCCCAGTACTTAGGGAGGCTGAGAAAGGAGAATCGCAAGTTCAAAGCCAGCCTCAGCAATGGCGAGGCGCTAAGCAACTCAGTGAGACCCTGTCTCTACCTAAAACACAAAATAGGGCTGGGGATGTGGCTCATGGTCGAGTGTCCCTGAGTTCAATCCCCAGTACCAAAAAAAACAAAAACAAAAACAAAAAGGCGAAGGTAGCATCAGCAATTTGATTACTGATTCCTTTTGTTAAGATATTTTTTAGTTGTTCATGGACATTTGTTTTATTTTTTTGTATGTGGTGCTGAGGATCGAACCCAGTGCCTCACACATGCTAGGCAAGCGCTCTACCCCAGCCCTGCTGATTACTTTTTATTCTTTCCTTCTACCTTTATGTCTCTTCTTTCCCCCTTCCTTTCAATTAATTGGGCCTCAATATCTATATTTAAAATACAAGTCCCTTTCCATTCCTATGTTAGTCTTAGTGGTTCTCAACTGTGGAGATTTTGCTCCTTTCACCCATGGGACATGTACCAATGTCTGGAGGCCTTTTAGGTTGTCACAACATCCTGGATACTACCAGCATCTATCAGATAGAGGTGGGTAATGCTGCTAAATATGCCCTGGTGCACAGGGCAGCCTCTTCCAACAAAGAATCTTTCCATCCAAAATGTCACTAGTGCTAAGATTGAGAAACCCTAATTTAAACCATTATCATTCTCACTTGTGCTATTACAGAGTCACCTGCAGGGAGCCACTCTTGTCCCCTACATTCTATTTTTTCACAAAGGAATGTTAGCATGCTTTAGAAATGTATTTTGACTCATGCTGGTTTCTTTGCTTAAAACCTCCAATGGCTTTTTAATCATACTTAACATAAAGTACAAGCCCTTTCTCTTGACTTTTGTCCTCTGCCTGCCTTCATGCATTCACACACCCAGACCCCCTCTCACCCTCTCATTGAGTACTTGGACCACACTGGCCACTAAACCTATTGGTGGGAATAGCTCTTTATCCAGTCAACTTGCTCCCCGTGTTTTGCATGGCTGGTTCCCTCTTGCTAGCCACAGTTCTTCTCAACCCCACAGAGAGGCTTGACCTGGTTGTTTTGTGGAAAGTAACGATAGCATTCTCCTTTTTCCTCTCCTCTCATTCAAGCTGTCCTTTTCCTACTTTTGTTTCTTTGCAGCACTTTTATCTGTTTCTTGTTTATTTCCTGCACTGGGGTGTAAAAGGTGTATGAGAGCAAAACTCAATCGTACGGGAAGTGCCAGAAAGAATGTATTACTAAATTCCAATAATATTTTACTATTGCAGCCAAATGGATTAAAAGGAGATGTAATTTGTACAAAAGGCAAAACAGGCAGGAGAGTTATGACAATGACAATTACTATTTGGTGATCACCTACTGTGTACCAGGTGCCGTGCTGGTACATGTTTGTGCCTTAGATCAGACTACCCTCGAAGCCTCTGCTGAGGCCTGCCATAATGGGAGGTGTACAGAGCTGGAAGAGACCTCCTCTCCTCTCCTTTCAGGATCCAAGGGTAGGTAATACTCTCCCCCTTGATTTGGGGAGCAAATGGATGTGGTCATTCTGCTTCCTATAGGATATTTTATAATCAGAAAGCAGCTTGGACAGGTTCCATACCTAACCCTAGGCAGTGTAACTGACAAAAGACAGCATCCAGATTCAAATCCAGTTCCATTTTACTCTAGGTTTCTTTCCCGGTACTACTTCTTCAAGTTTTTGTGGTTCTTAGGAAGTGGCTGTGATTGTGGCTTCATTGGTTTTTCAGGTTTTGATATGGGAACAGCATGAGAAGTTGTGGTTTTTTTTTTTTTTGTTTTTTTTTGGTTTCAGGTGATTTAGGCAACAATGATCTACTTTTTCTTTCCTGTCCTGAGATAGTTGCTTAGTTTGCTTCATTTTTAGTGAGCACTGTCTAAAAGTAAAAACTGACAGTATGAGAATATATATACTCTTAAGCTTTGGACTATTTTTATTTTTGGCCAAAAACACATTCAAAATTTGTAACTCCGTGCAAAACATATACTGTATTTTGTATTTATATATCATGGGAGACTGAATCAGAACATGTTTCATTTAAGTTTTTGAGCGTTGGTAATTGGGACAGTCAGGAAGTACCCTGTGTCTGTGGGCATATACCTCTGACCCATTCCCATGGACCTGGTTGAAGATACTCCACTAGTTCCTTGAATACGTGGGGCTTTAAGGTCAAAAGGAGCATGAAGTAACGTGGATTTGGATCTAGAATTCCTACATTCTTTACCTGGCTGGTTAGTTTTTGTTGAAGCCTGAGAGATCATGTCTTCCCTTCTTCTGATCCCCTGGGGCTTTTTGGTTCCTGGAAATGAGTGCCCAGCCACAATCTGAGGCACTAGGGAAGGTAGAAGCCCAGAGTGCCCCGTGGTGACAAAGTGCTCTGAGTTTCATCATGGCCTGGGCATTTTGTGAGTTGAAAGTTGTCTTATGCTTCGTGCTCTCGTGTATTTGTCCTCCCACTCACTACCTTTTGGTGTTTTTCTTTTTTGCTGATTTTTTTCCTTTTCCAGCAGCTTGTCATAGCAATGACACATGCTCAGCAAACTCAGCCTTAGACAGCTTTTTGCAGACAAGAACAACAAATTCGCCAGTCAGGGAACAAAGTGAGAGAAAAATGAAGAACAATATTAGAAAAGAACCCTTCGGGAAGCTGCACAAAAAATGTTATATTAAAATCAATACCAGGGCTTGACCTTTTGTGGTACTGTATATTTTAAAGCCTCCTATTGATTCTCTTTTAATAACATGTTTATTCTAGTTTACTGACATAAGCCTAGGGAGAATATAAAAGGAAAAGATCAAATTCTTTACTACGGTGGTCATTTAAATTTGTCTCAGGTATTCTTTATGGCTCACTGGTGTTATCTGTATTATTTAACATATTCTTATGCAGTATAAGACTAAGAGGTTATGAAATGAATTCTTTTCTTTTGTTGAAATTACTCTTTTAATGACATGTAAGTATACCTACTTTGTACCCCATTAGAATCTTTCTTTTTTGGGGGGGTACTGGGGATTGAACTCACGGGTGCTTGACCACTGAGCCACATACCCAGCCCTATTTTGTATTTTATTTGGAGACAGGGTCTCACTGAGTTGCTTAGCACCTCGCCATTGCTGAGGGTGGCTTTGAACTCACGATTCTCCTGTCTCAGCCTCCCAAAGTGCTGGGATTACAGATGTGCGCCACCATGTCCAAGCTCTGGAATCTTTTTCTTTTTCTTTCTTTCTTTTTTTTGGGCAAGTGTTTAGAAGACAGAAAAATCTGATTTTGATTGATAGTTCTTTTTTTCCCCCCAGTTCAGAAAACCATCCATAGTCTAATCTGTCGAGTCTAGGTACATTTGGTGATAGTTCTGTGCACAAAGACAGATGTCATTTACTGTGTAACTAATGGCAAAAATGTTCAAGAAAAGGAAGTCTCCTTAGCTGACCCCTTTGATTGCTAAATCTTGTCATTTCAAAGACAAATATTCATTGCTTTTCCCTGGTGTGGTTGTTCTCATGCTGCTCAGGACGGCATCCTCTTAAGGGATATTGTCCAGTCTTGAATCAGTTGCGCTGTGTGTTCATCTCCTGATGGAAAAAACAATTAATTTTTTCCCTCATTCAGATGATTTTCTTCAACATACAGATATTAAGAGATACCCAGAATAGCAGGAAGGACTTGAGAGATATACCTGGAAAGGTTATCTGGTAAATGGCAAATTAAATGAGATTCAACCTGTGGAACATCAAGTTAATAGGATTGGGGAGAAATAGGATGCTTGGGTCTAATTCATGGTTTTAATATAATAGTCCCGTTGTTTATGGGGCAGCTGATATAACATGTCGAGAAGCCAGACAGCAATTCCAGGAAGGCTGTAATGGATTAGAGGACATTTTGAAAGGGCAAGTAAATTAATCAAGAAGCTAAAAGAATCAAAAGATAGGGATACATGTATTATAGTGTGGGATCTGGAGAGGAACAGCAGACACACAGCAGGGGGTCCCTAGGGACATGGAGAGTAGCTAGTTTTTCTCTACCCTTGAGCCTCTAAATGATGGAGGAACCTGGTGCTGGTGCACTGATATCGCTGTCTATCTGCCCACTGCTGGGGTGGGTCAGGCATTGGTCCCTGAGCAGCAACGCTGCTTGCTAGGGTCATAGAAGGTAAGTGTCACAAAAGCTAACTTGGAAGCAAAGGTAAAACTTGAAACCCAAATGAAAAACTGTCCAGCCTTCAGAACAATTAACTCATCTTATGGTGGAAACTGAGTCATGGTATATGTCCAAAGAGACTGAAAAGAAGACAATAACTAAAAGTTAAGTGGGCGTTTTCTAGAGTCTGCGGCTGCCTGCTCCTCTTACCTCGTCCTGTAGTCTATTCATTATTGTAGCCTGGTCTTTTTTTGTGTGTTCTGTGATTATTCTACATACAAATATCTTCCTAGAACCTATGAATATCTATAGGTTGAAGTGAAGACTCATGTGACACATGATAGTCATAAGTTTTTTTTCCTAATTACGAAAATAACATACACTGGTTAGAAAATTATAGAATTACAGCTAAACAAAATGAAGAAAATGAAAATGGCCATCTCACTACCCACCTAAAACCATTGTAAATATTTTGGTATGCAGGTATATACCCACAGGGGAAAAATTAACATATGTGATCACCACATTGTTTTATTTTTATGAGCTGCTTGGTTTTTGCTCCTAAGATGTATCATGAACATATTTTATTAGTGTATAAATTTATGGTGGTTCATTATTAGACATTCAGGCTTCAAATAAAAGGTTCAAAATATGTTACTATTATAAACTCATTGCATTGAATATCCTTACATAACCAGTATTTCCTTAAGGTAGATTCCTATAAGGAAAACTACTAGGTTATAGGTTATATAGAATATCGTTATTTCCAAATTACTCTCAAGAAATGGTACTAGTTAACTAACTACCAATGTCAATTTCTGTTTTTTTCTCAACTGTTGCAAATTTGGGGAACATGGCAGTAAAACTAATATTGTATTATTTTATGCCCAGCTGACCATGTCTTATCATATCTATTTATTTGGCTAGTATTTTCATGGGTGTTTCCTAATGGGATAGAATATTTTGATGCTCTTGTTTTGACACTTAGTAAATATTGACAAATTATTTTGGTTTGTTGTTAAGTCAATCTAAGTTAAAAATATGAAAATCTACCTTTAATAATTTTTTCTTGTTAGTTGTCTATAGAAATAAATCCTGTCACTGAGACCTATATATATATATCTGGTGAAAGACAATAGATATCTAATAGGTACAATTCAACATACAGCTGGTAATACTCAAGTTGCACTGAACTCCAATGTTTCTGAAATTTCCCAAATAGATCCCTCCTAAGTGTGATTTAGTTAACTGATGAATACCATACCATATTTATAAATGTGTGATTGTGTCATAAGATCAAGTGACATAGAAGAAATAAACCAACTCAAGATATTTCCATATTTCCAGCTTTATAAAAACAATATCTTGTACATAGTAGGTATTAAAAATTACCTATTAAATTTGACCATTTTTTCATCTTTTGAAGGATAATATGATGTTTACCTTTTGCTTGATACCAAAAAGGAAAAAAAGCATATAAATTAGAAAATTGAAATGAAAAATCTATGAGAAGTGAGTTGAGTGAATAAACTTTAGTCTTTAAAAATTATAAGCTTAGACTTTTGTCTATTTTTTACTTCTTGATTCTCCATACTGACCTGTTTTTTAAAATTTCTTTTGTAATTGGCACATATTTAGAAAAAATAAGTGTTGATGTTATTATTCTGAAGTTATAAGTGAATATTTTTTGTTGTTTTTTTTTTAAAGGTAGGGTCTTGCTATATTGCTCAGGTTGGCATTCAATTTCTGGGCTCAAGCATACCTCCTGCCTCAGTTTCCTGAGTAGCTGAAACTATAGGCATGTGCACTGTACCTGACCTGGCTCTGGAACTTTTTTTTCTTGTTTTAGTTGTAGATGGACTCAATAATTTCACTTTTCCATTTTTATGTGGTGCTGCAGATTGAACCCAGCACCCTATACATGCTAGGCAAGTGCCCTACCATGGAGCTACAACCCCAGCCCATGGAAGTTTTCTTGATTACAGACTAATAGTAGATGCATAAGTCTTGTTCGCTGTTAACGTGAGGCAAGCACTCTACCAACTGAGCTATGACCCCAACCCTGTGTTCACTGTTCATGTTCACACTGGAGCGAGGCTGGACCTAGAGAGGTACATACATGTCATCGTTAAGCCACATAATGCTGATTTAGTATAAGGAACACAGAAGTGGCATTTTAGAGATGGAAGATATTTATTTATTTATTTATTTGAGCAGAAATAACCCAGAATAGGAATCAGAAGAGAACTTAAAATTTTAGTCGTGCCTTATCTACTCACTGATCAAGAATGAATCAGTTTCCTTAAGCTCAGTTTTCTTGTATTTAAAAATGCAAGAAAGTAGGGCTGCGGGTATGGCTCAGTGGTAGAGCGCCTGCCTTGAACGCGTGAGGCACTGGGTTCGATCCTCAGCACCACATACAAAATACATAAATAAATAAAATAAAGGTTTGGAAAAAATATTTAAAAAAAAATGCAAGTAAGTATAAAAGCACTATTTCCCTTCCAGTTTTGTTGTAAAGATGAAATGTTGAAATTGCATTGAACTTATAAACTTTAATGATGGTGTTGTTTTTAATAAAAAATAAGAATGACAACTATTACCACGATTACTTCTATAACTGTTAATCTCTTGAATAAACACTCTCATACAAATATGGCTGTGGATGTTTGAAACAAATGTTCACTCAGCAATACGTAAACCTTACTTTCTTCAGTTTGCCATATTGTGATGATCAGATCCTGGAGATCTGCATTTGAAAATTCTTTGCATTTCAGTGTTATACAATTTTAAAGTTTCTTTTGCCCCTCCCCTTTCTTAGGTCAGGTTTAGAATCTATTCACCTTTCACATCACCTTTCTTTTCCCAGGTCGTCTTGTTACTTTTTTTGGATATCTGTCATAACTCAGTGTCTACCATGGGATTACCTTTGGCTTGACAGTTTTAAATCTTGGTTTTATTTGTGTTTTCCCTTTACTTTAAAGTGGCCTTTCTGAAACTTGGTGTGTACTCTCATGGCCCACATTTATAGTCAGTTCTCCCTTTCATGAATTTTGAGTCTGTACCTGGGTTCTCCTCCAGGAGATAGATGGATAGACTGGTTGGTAATGTATATGGAAACCTTGTCAGCTCTTTTTTTTTTTCTTGGTGGTGGTGCTGGGTATTGAACCAGGGTTTTGTGCATGGTAGGCAAGCACTCTACCAACTGAGCTATCTCCCCAGCCCAGGTCTTTTTTTTTGTGATAGTTCCTCCCCAGCAGCCCATTAATTCCCATGTTAAATCTTTAACATGTCTTTCAAATCCAAAATTCTAAGTGATTACTTTCTAATGGAGAGTCTTGGTGAAGATCATTTCCAATGTGCTGAAGTTTTAAAAAGGCTCAGGTTAAACTGATTTATACAGATGATGTTTGTGCCCTTATTGATCTGTTGTTACCCTATTCAATCTATATTTATCTCAGCCAGTATGTTTGTAGTGGTAAGCTAGGTGGGTTAGAGATAGTCACTCAAAGGTAGCAGATCACTTTGGACAGGAGCTTGAGTTGAAGCATTGAGCCTGAGCAAGTGTAAAACACAAGACTGCAAATTTGAACGTGACAACTAAATTGGAATGCATTGTCTTGGGACAGAAAAATAGAAGAAATGGTCTTTATAGCCATGTGGTGCTTTTTCTCTGTCATATATGAGGGACAATGGCAAAATTATTATTTGATCAATTATCATGCTTGGAATCATGTGATATCTTTACTTTTATGTGTCTCATGCAGATAAAAATAAAGGGTCTGTTGTGGTGCTTGTTATTCTTAACTCTGCTTTTAAAAACTAATGGCTTATCTTGTCTTTTCAAGGGAATGACCCAAATCCAAAGAGGTTAATTTGCCATTTGAAGCCCATTTTAAAAGCAAACAGGTCTCTAACTATATTAAGACCATGTTTACCAACTCTGTACACCTTTAGCACTGTAAACATGAATCTTAAGGGAATTTTTAAGAATTGGCAATAGTGGGAGTTTTATGTTCTTTTAACAATCATTTGTAAATTGTATTGTACATTGTCTTTGAAACATTTATCTTACCTGAGATACTGCCTCTGGGGTTCATCTTGATTACTTTTATTTATCTATGTATCACCTTAATACTTTTAGGATTTATTTTTTCATAAACTGTTTGAATTGACCTCATTGGTTTTTTTATATCTTTTTTCACTCTATTTCCTTGCTGGTAGACATAGCCAACATACTCCAACTCCTAGAAACTCAAATATGTCTTCTATTTTTCAATAACTTGGGTGTTTCATTTCATCCTGGGAACTGTAATGAAACTGTATGACAGTGTTACTGATTTTCATTTTTATTCTTGCTCAATCGCTGTTTAAATTAATGGTAAGTTAATATCATTGCCACAGTCACTGCTGATATGAGTACATTGTATTTGAGGTTTCAGGAGGTGGTCATTATTATGTGACAGTAAATGGAAGAGCAATTTTGGAAAGGGTTCTATAGATACTTGAAAAGAAAAAGAATTTGTAAATGTGTCTCTGTTTAAATTGTACTCCCATTCTGAGTTAATTCTATTAAGCCACACTAAAAATGAATTAGAAATTGAAGCGGTGTTGTGGCCTCTAATAGTCTTTTTACGTAAGTGTTTTGTTGTTGTTTTGTAGTGCTTACCTTTATTCAAGTTATCTCTATGTGAAGAATATTCTTTGTTAACTGTTATGCACTACAACTAAAATTATTACTAAGAAAGCCCAATTATCATGGATTTTTACAGTTATAGGAATAATGAAAGTCACCTAAATTGTCGGGGAAAAAAGCCCAAGTGCCGAGAGTTAATGTCTCTTGATGTTGGAGAGATCTGATTTGCATGCCAGCTTTGCCGTTTAATAATCTGTTATCCTGAGTAGGTGTCTAAGCCTTTTTGCCTCAATTAGAAAATGGAATTAATAAGAATACCTACTGGATACACTTGTTTTCAAATGAAGGTTAAGTAAGATAATATATGTAAATGTAATAGATGGGGCAGGTGCCACACATTGCATTTTCAATACAGAATGCTTATTCTTATATAGAGTTTTCCCCCCCCCCCTTCTTTTCATTGAAGAGTTAGTTGAATGTGATGGTCAAGATTGTGCTCTTAGGAGTCAGTCTGTTAGGGTTGGAGTTCCAGCTTTATGTAGTTACTGGTTCTGAGTCCATGTAGTTCATTATTTGCTTCATGTGTAAGATGCAGGGCAGTAAAGTTCATCTGGATTTGCTTGCAGAATGTCTTTTTAATGTTTTGACATTCAAATGGGTCATTCCATGTGAAGCACAAAGTCTCAAACAGAATAATAGTAACTGCTGTATAAATGTGACTACCTATTTTAGCAATCCACTCATTCAGAGGATTGTTTCCTAGTTGTATGGAAGGAAAAACCTGTCCACTTTCTTCTGTAGATGCCCTTTCTTCATCTTTTCATGTTTTTACAAGTTCTAAGGACTGTAGGAAATCTCTTTGTTCGTGAAATATAGGAAAAACAAGCCAAGTGAAGCTTGATGAACTTCTCTGTTGTAGGAGCCACTTATTATCTTCCTCCAGGGCTGTGCCCAGCTAGGAAGATGAGTGCCAAGGAGGAATACAAGATTTTGCTCATCAGATTTACAACTAATTAAAAAATTTAACTTAGCCTTTAGTTTGAAAACAATTGCTTTTTGTTCATATAAATTTTAGAATTGATATTAGCATTAAATGGTTAATGGTTTATATCAATGTCTTTACTTTTTTTGATTGCTCAGAAAATCATTTTCAGGGGGCTAGAGACCCTCTGTAAAGTCCAGGGGTCACTGCTGCCAGAATATTTTAGTGTTCAGCGTGAGAGAAGGGGGTAAATTTGCATTTTACTTTTTAAAAGATGTTCTAAAAGAAGATCCAGATAGGTATCAGTAGCCAACTTTGCTAATGGAGTTAAAGCCCTAAAGTAAAGCCAGCTAGTGGTACAGCACACACATGTAATTTTAAGAATTCTCATTTATTTGCAAAAGGTAAATAAAGTGCAGGGATTGAAGGCATCAAATAGCAAGTGGAATTCAAACCTTTCAGAGAGAAATTAAATCATTTTTGGTAAGGAAGAGGCCATCAAAAGCTAAAACTTGATAACGATCATAGAAATTAACAGTGGAACAGCTGTAAGCCATGAGATAAAATTGATGAGAGAGAAGTATTAATAAGCACCTCTTTCTTGCTTTGAAATTTAGAAAGAAAAATACTTAACTTTCACTTGGGTATGTGACTTTGAGACGTGCTATAACCCTGTGCTGTCCTGTGGTCACAGGTAACTATTAATAATTGAAGTGTGGTTGATCTGAATCGAGGTATGTTCTAAGTATAAAGCAGACAGCAGATTTTAAAGACTCAGAATGAAAAATCCTAAAACTCTTTAAGAATTGATTGTATTGATTGCATGTTGAAATAATATTTGACATGTATTAGGCTAAATTAAATATATTGTTAAAATTAATTTGAACCGATTCTTTTTGCTTTTCATTTATGGCTTCTAGAAAATTTAAAAATTACATAATGTCATTTGCATTGTATTTCTGTTAGTGCTGCCCTCACATAGTTTGTTTTATTTAAATGTGAGATGATCTTGTAACAGGATCATCATGAAATGCAAAAAAGCTAAAACTCATTTTACTCTCTAGTGGTAACCATCATTAATAGTTTTCTTCCAGCCATTTTTCTGAGTATTCTGTTCTTTCATTAAGTACATTGTTTACTAGGAAAAAAAAAAAGCTACTGTAATTTAAGAGGTTTTTGGTTAGTGGTGAGTATAAAGTACCAAATGAATATCTTTGTGCTTTTTTTTGTCTGAAGTTATTCGTACTTGAGAATAGTGTAATTACTGAATATGTGCACTTTTAAAGTGCACATCAAGACTGGTGCTGAGGAAGAATTGATTAATTTTCATGAATTTGTAGCACCAGTTCTTTTAAATGGTTTAAAAGAATGACTGTCATTGACTTTGGTGGTGATTAAGGTCTTGTCTGAATGAAGACTACTACCTATGGTGGGCATGGTTTTCAAGATTTTTCCATTTAAAATTTTAAGCAGTTTTATTTTCATTTTTTAAAAAAATTCTTGTTGATATAATTGCTGATCTGGTAAAAGTGGGATAGAATGACTTTAGCTAATAGTGTCATGGAAATGTCATGATATAAAATAAGGATGATACTGTAATGGATAGTAGTTAGTCTGACTAATAATACTTTGTACACTGTTCCAAGCCTACAATAAATGTTCAATAAGTATTAATCAGTGATTAAAACATGTCAAATTGAATGAGAGTACTGAATATTGGGGACATTTTGTTTTTTTTCCAAATTAGGAAGATACTTTGTAAACTTGAAGTATGACATTAAGGAAAGCTTAGACAGATGTTAGAGAGAAAATATTTTACCCATATACTTATGCTCATTTTCTTCCCTGTTTATAGAAATGAAATGAGGCAATATAGAAATTGTCATCACTTGCTTCTTTTATTATACCAGCTACAGTGCAAAGTGTTTTGGAAAGTGTTTTCCTGAAACATTGCTCAATAAATATTACATAGATTTTTCTTTTTGTTTGATCTAGAGCTTGATGATATCACTTAATTTGATTCTATAGTAGTTGTCTGACATAGAGTCTTATTATTCCCCATCATCATATGAGAAAATCATTGGCCCAGAAAGGTTATATTAATAAATCCAGAGTAGAGTTTTAAACCCAGATGTTGTAACTCCAGGTTAAATTTTAATAATTGTTGGTCTGGCTGTTAAGAACCATAAATGCAGGTGCATGTTAGGGATGGGGCCTTGTTTTTATCCTTTGCATAGTCTTTTATTTTAAAATCACAGTAACATTAGCATTCCATTTAGGGGTACTTTAAAGTCCTTTCTTCATAGCTTTGTGGTTTGGGGTATTACTTATCTGATTTTGATAATTTATGCTCTCTGCTGTTCTTATGCTTATTTTTAAAACATGATTGTTTGAAACGAGCCTAGTCCAATAATGTGTACAGATTGCCCTTCCATTGGATTAGATTGATACATTGAACCAATTTTGCTGTGTGATACTTTAGATTAAGTGCTTTCCTTTATATAAGAAATGAAGGCAAGTCATTGTTTGATCTAACTTAGTACTTTATTATAGTTTTACACATTTAAAAAAAGAGGAATAAGCAAATGGGCATGTTGATGGAAATGGCAGATTTGATTTCTAAATGTATTTCACTGTAGAATATCCAGTGTTATTTTTGCATCTTTTTTTTTTTTTTTTTTCACCTCTTGGCATAGACATGTGAACTCTTAGTAATTTAAAAATTCTGATAAATGACACTTGATAAATGGTGTGATCCTGTGAATACTGATAAGCACTAGAAATTCAGTTGGTGAAGCATCAATTTCACACCTGAGACCCCAGTTCCAATTTTAGGTTAAAGGTTTGCCTGGCATCTTAGTCTTTTTTTTCAAGTCCCCTGATAAGTACAGTGATTCCAAACCACATTTTTCTTCTGCATCAAATCCAAGCAGCACTCTGAGTCATTAAATATTAAAACTTATATTCAAGAACATTATTCACTCATTAATATTGCATTGCAGACTAAACTGCATTGTTCAAAACATTTTAGGATGTTATGCAAGTCTGTCAAAATACATTAACAAACTTAGTCATGTTGAACTAAGCAAAAAATGACAAACTGTTTGTACCACAAACGTGTTGTAGTTGAATTTTAGTACAACGTAAGCATTTTGTGTTGGAATATTTTGAAATCACTACAAAGATAAAATGGATTGCAGTAGAAGCCAGATGGAATGAATATTCATTTTCCATGTAACATCTGCTATATATCTTAATGAAATTTATAGTTATCCTTAAATTTTTTCTTCTTTGATAGTGTTTGTTTATTTTTGAAATTACTTATCTGGGAGTTGACTAGGAGTCAGTACCATTCCAGCTGGTTATGAACAGCACTATCTGATTCAGGGGCCATTTTTCAAATCTCTGGGATGGCTACCGTCTGCACAGAGTCCAAGCTGTGTAGGCCTCCTGTGAACTGTGGAGCAACTGAGAAAGTTTTGATATTTTGCAGAGTGTAAGAGAGTGATCGAGTTCAGGCCTTAGTCTCTGTGACAAAATTTGTTCTGGATTGCTGTGAACGCATCTGGTTTCTTGCTGCTTTTCACAACCTTGTTAGTTACAGTGAGAAGCCATAAAATTCTTTCTATGAAGGAAAATGACATGAGCATTTTTGTGTTTAAAATTGTTCCTAAAAAAAAAGACAAGAAAATAGTTTTTTTTTGGTATGACAAGAAAATTTAAATAGCAGAAAGTGCGAAAATTCAGTTATTGAGGGGATACATTGTATTTTTGCACGGTGGTAATAACAGCTTATGAGCTTTATTTGAAGTGTGGTTATATTGATTAGATTATACTGCAGCAATTATTGACATGTAATGAATTAGAATTTAATGAGGGAGGTCAGTAAGAGAGTATGGGTTGATCTAAACACATCCTTGGCTCCCTAGATTTTTTTGAATGGAGGGTAGATAAATTTTTCTGTGATATGTGGATCAAAAACTAGATAGGCAGCCAGTGGGCTCATCTTGAACACCTACAGCTGTTATTCAAAACCCATAGAAATGGATATTGTGAAGTAAATAATGAAGGTGGCATAGTGAATTCCTGCTGGTTGAGAGTTAAATTATTCATTTTGTTAGTTTAGCTAACATGGTTCGTGCTGCGTGGGGTTTGAGCACTATGTCAATGACTAATATTGCATGATTAAAAAGCCTCAGTTCCTCTGGCCTGGAACCTAGTGGAAATTTAGAAATGGTTGTTAACATTGTGGAAATTCAGTTTTATTTGTATAAGTAGATGCTGTTTGCCTAGTCATTTTGAAGTTTTTAGGATGTTAAACATTTGTGCAACACGTAGGCTGTATGCCCAAGGTATTTTTAACTGTAGTTAATCTTCTAGTTTCTTCCCATTGCTTTGCTTACCACTCCACAGTGTTTTTCTTCTGAAAGGCTGATCTGAAGTAAATGGTCCATTTCAAAAGCCTGGTGAGCACAGTGCCTCTGTCTGGCGACATCATTCCTTCCTTGCCCTTCTCACTTGGAAGTTGTGTTGCTAAGGGGTGGAGGAGTGTGGAAGGTTACCTGCCACCTCTGTAACTACCCAGTTTGGGGACTGCATATGCATTTGTACCTTTACAAAAGCAATTTCAACATTAACTTATTACCTTTTCAACTTAAGTAACTCTGAAGGGAAAAGACCTAACATAAACCTTTTAAGTTTTGTGTAATGTTACGCATAGTATTTTGTAGTCATGATCAATTTGACTGTAACCTTTTATTTTATGTTTCTTCACTTAATGCAAATTTACATACAGATTTGTACCTTTGGAATAGTTTTTCAGCCGCATTTCTCAACCTCAGTCTGTGAGTGGAAACACTTTCTTGTCAGCTTGCTGACAGGCGATGCTTGTGTTTGCTTTTGCAGTTGCAGAGGGCCAAGTGCATGGCAGACCCCATGATAGTGCCCTGTGCTTGTGAACTGCGGAGGGCCAGGTTTTGTTAGGGGAGGACAGCAAGACTAGCCAAGTTGATCAGGATTTGAATTGGAACACTGAGCATTTTACTTGGAGAGTCTTCAGCTAAGCATTTTGGTTTATGTATGGTGATCATGTAGCTTAGTGGCTACCACACAATTTTGGGGGTCATAAATCTAGAAGATGAATTCTACTACCTATTTGCCTTATGTGATTTTTAGCAAGTTATCTAACATGTCTCAGCTTTGATTTCTTTACCTCTGAAAGGGGAATACAATGCCTCTGAGGGATTTTTGTGCAGAATAAATGAAGTAATGTTTATAAAACACCTGGCATAAAGTGGAACTTCATCAGTAATAGCTATTATAATATTATTAATGGCCAGATATTATGCATTTTTAAAATTTAAGTGGCATGAGTTATATGTTAATATCATCAATACTAAAAATAACAAATTAAATGGACTAGAAAGTAAAAGGACCACATGGGTCTGATGCCTTTTGTTAGAGAGAATTAAAATCGTGTGTCTTGATGACCTCGTGAGAGCAAAGCCTAGATGTTATGTGTCCTGCTGGTTGATTTCCTGTCTTCACACTATGATCTACACATTAGATTTGCAAAAAATACTTTTTAATGCACTTCGATTTCAGGCAACTTTGTTGTTGCTTTTTTTTTGTCTTTGATGTGAATTCTGTATAGTAGTTCTTATTTCTTGAATTATGTCTGTGATGTAACTTTTGAATTGGAGATAAGAAATATCAAGTGAGGGTCCAGTAGAGTGCTTTTGTCTAAAGATACTATGCTGCATAAGTAACTTTGTTGAGAGGTAGATCTCATGTTAGGTACCCTTAACATCCCTTGCTCCCCAAAAAACCCAGCAACCAAAAACAATAACAATAGCAACAGTAATAAAATGGGTGGAGGGAAACTTTGGGAGTGATGAGTATGTTAATAGCCTTGATGGTAATGGTTTCATGGGTGTTTATTTATCCCCACATTCACAGAGAGGCAAGTATTTAATATGGACAGTTTTTTATATGTTATTTCCACCTTAATAAAGCAGCTTAATCAAAAAAATGTCAAATAAGAGAATGAACAAAAATTATCCTAAAATGACAATAGGAAAAGTCACAGAGAATTTCACTTTTCTTTTGCTCTTTTCGTTACATTATTCTGTCATCTCGTTTTATGTTTAAGGTGAAAATTAAAATAAAATCCAGTATACTACTTAGTGCGGCTTTCAGATCAGTGTATTTTTTTTATTGGAATTTGTTTTTCTTTCTTTTTTTAAAATATTCTTTAGTTGTAGGTGGACAGAATATTTTATTTTTTTAATGTGGTGCTGAGGATCGAACTCAGTGCCTCATGCGTGCTAGGCGAGCACGCTACCACTGCGCCATAACCCCAGCCCTGGAATTTGTTTTTCTTTAGCATGATTTTCATAGGGAATACCAGAAATAAAGCATCACCAAGGAATGAAGTTTTAGCTGATGAATGGTGTTAGAGAGGCATGAAAATTGATTGCTGTTATCTAAGGAATAGCACCTTGGGGAGTAGGTGTGATGGGTGCTGCTGTTGTCTGGTACACTTCCTGTGTGTATCATGATGATTTTTATCAGAGAAATGCTGTTGGTCTAAGGGACAGGCCCCAAAAACTCTTCATATTTCTTTGGCAGGAGCAAAGGAGGTCCAAAAAAAAAAAAAAAAGGTGGAAAATAGACTATCTTTATTCAGAAGTGGGACCAATGGGGATTCTTTTAGAAGGTTTTTGTTTAGCTACTAATAAACATTGTAGTCATGCCTAATGATGTAAAATTTAATTCTTAAGAGGCTATTTATTCTTTCATTGGAAGGAGTTTCAAATAGTTTTTAGAACAGAATTGGTTTTGCAGCATATATTCCTTTGGAGAAGGTTTGTTTTCCCATACAACTTCATTAGGCTCTTCAGCTTTCAAAAGAGGATGTCACTCTTCGTCATGTTGGTTGTCCTACAGAGTGATTGACTGTGTTTATCACCAGCATAATAGAATAGGTGCTGTCATGGAGTTTAATCTTGGACTTTTTAGTGTGCAATATTTAATCAAAGTGGTGATATGAAATATAGGTGATCTATTCCTTGATTGTCTAAAACCTGGCCTTTAATTGTGTCTGAGTGTTGTTAGTGAGCTGCGCAATGGTTCATGTTGTTCTGTCACTAATGTCCTTATTAGACTGTGTTTGGTATTAATAGTTTTCATTATATGTATATACAGAATTCATAGAGCTTCCAGTATGGGGGAAATTCATTAAACCTTTCAGTTTCTTTTTTAGGATATGCAGCCAATGGTGAGAAGATGATTTAGAGAAATTATTTCCATAAAAATTAATGTATTGTGCCTTAGATTGCTCTATCCAGCTTTTCACTTATTAACTCTGCCCTAAAATTCTTCAAGTAACCTTTTAATGTAAAATAAAGATATAATAGAAAATTTAAAATTGGAGAATATTCTAGGAATTTGGAGGCTTAGAGTATCTCTATGCTCTCCCTTTAGTATCAGTCTCATTACCAGCTGCATTTTCTTGGAATAGTGTCTGGCCGTGGTGGAAGCCATTGGCTTGGTTTTGGCATAGCACAAGCATCCAGAGAATTGGCCTCACTCTATGTAAATGTTCCTGAGAAAACTTTTTGGTGTCTGTGTCTCTCATCAACTGATTTGGTGGGTGGGGTGTGGGTAACAGAGACTTTCTTCAGGTTCCTTTGACAGGGGGCTGCAAACTTGTTAGCTGGTGGTATGCCACTGGGCCACTGAGGTAGAGACTGCCTCATCTTCTGTACTTGAGCCAATGTCCCCAACTAAGGCAGCCCAGCAGCTGGACCTGAGCACAGATGAGTAGGCAGCTTAAATAAGGAGACATCCACTAGACACTGTAGCCGGAGAGAAAGAGCCAAATGAGAGCAGCACCCAGGAAAGGCAGTTTCTTGCAAAACTCTTGGAACATTGTAGTGGTGCTTTGGTGTTTGTACCATTGACAACTATTACCATTTGATTGTAAGACACATCAGTTTAAAGATGCATCTTGGTTTCATGGATATTAAAGAGTGGGGTCAATAACTCTATGCATGGTGTATTTGATGAAGCAGACTAAATTCTAGAAGGAGACCAAGGAAAGAGTTAGAGGAGAGATGATAATTAAATGATATAAGATTCACTGAGCTGAAGAAAAACTGGAACCTGTAAATTGAAAGGATGCTTTCTTCTAGGTAGGATTGATGAGAAAAGATGCACACCTAGTCATGCACTGCTAACATTTCTGAAGGGTAAAGAGAAAAAATTTCAAAGAATAAAAAAGAAAATCTTATAAGCTTCCACACAGAAAGAACAACTAATTTACAAAGGAAATGGAATCATCCTGGGTTTAGGCTTTGCTTCTGCAAACTGGAAGGTAAAAGATGGAATGACACCTCGAGATTTCCAGGCAAAAGGACTGAAATCCCAGAATCATCTACTGAGCTCTCCCTCACCTAGTGAGGTGAAAATAGGACCACAGAAATGCAAGGATTTCAAGAATTTGTTAATGTAAACAGCTAGTAGGCAGAGTCCATTAAGGAGACAAAACATGAGTTATTTTTACAGGGAGAATTTCATGTAAGAATTGTTAATGAGGCATTTAAAAGCTCTAAAGGCAAAAATAAAACAAACAAAAAACCTAACTCTAAGGTGGTGCTCTTTAATAGAAGTATAATATAAACCATCTATGTAGTTAACTTTCTAGTAGCTATGTCTAAAGTAAAAAGAAATAGGTACAAATAATTGTATCTATATTCCTCAATATAATCAATATAAAATTTATGAATGAGATATATTATATCCTTTTTTTTTCCATACGGAGTCCTCAAATTCCTCAAATTCCATTCCATTTTTTACCTAAAGCATATCTCAATTTGGACTAGCCACATTTCCTGGGTGCGGTAGCTGCACATGGTTAATGGGAACCTTATGGGACAATGCAGCTTCAGGGCATCTCAGAGGCAGCACCAGCAGGGAGTAGTTACCATGTCTCTCCTGGAGGCACAATGGGGAAGAGGTGGGAACTGTTAAAACAGTGAAGCTTGGAGGTGGACTCTGACACTGCAGCTCAGACCTCTCAAGTGGGGTGCATCATGGCTGGTGCTGGTGTTTGAGCTGGTGTGCGGGTGGATGGGGCTCCTGTCTCCAGGTGGCATGCAGTGAGACTGATTGTGCAAGCTTGAACCAACCATATCCTGGATTCCTGCTGTAGGAGGCAAGGGTGGCCACTGGTGTGAAGCACTGAGGCCTGAATGGGATGAGAGGAGTGGACCAGAGAGTTCCTTTTCTTTCTCCAGCCTGCAGTC
The DNA here is from genome assembly GCA_004024805.1 of Geosciurus inauris. Lineage (NCBI taxonomy): Eukaryota > Metazoa > Chordata > Mammalia > Rodentia > Sciuridae > Geosciurus > Geosciurus inauris. Next base: position 116,592 of record PVHX01001173.1, on the reverse strand, counting down.
GCCCACTGGCACCCCCTACTGGCAGACCCAATTGTAAAGCAGAAAGACCCTCCAGGCATTGCAAAGCAAAGAGTAGAAGAGAGGTGGGAAGCTGAGAGTCAAAGCTAAATATACAACACAGTAGTCCATATTAGGAGGATACCTAAAGAAGGACTCGGACCATGTTAACTACCACAGAGACCTCAGTAAAGAGGAAGATGAAGAGGAGGGGAAGCAGCCATGGGGATCAGACTGTGGCTTGCATGTATGAGTGGTAGACTGGGAACATCTCATAAAAGTGCTAATAAGGATTCTTGACATTGAAGAGAAATCCTTGAGGAGAAAATCTAAGAATTATATGAATTTAAAGAGCACTGATGACTTAGCCAAGAGTTGTGTTGGGGGGAAAGTCCAAGTATTCAAATGAGTCATCTTATCAGGTTTGCTGGGGGAGTAGTTGAGGAAATAGTGGAAACTATTTTTAAGTGAAAGTAGGGAAAAAGTGAGTGTTCAGAATGGAAACACTTTTAATAGAATACAAAAATTCAATACACCTTTTTCTGGGTTATTGTTCATTTGGGGTACATGATAACTTGATACAATCAGGAAAACAAGGAAAAGGAAAAAAGAGACAGTAAAGTAAAATTCATAGTTAATAATATCAGATGGAAAAAGTTATTTCAGTTATTCTGTTAATGGTTGTGACAGAGAACAGTTACTCATGTTAAGATCAAGGCTATCTGATCATGTGAATACACACACGTTAAACATACATGTGCGGGCTATACATTATTTTATTAAATGCAGTTAAGACAAAGTAATTTGTTGGGCTGGGATTGTGGTAGCTCAGTGGTAGAGCGCTTGCCTCGCATATGTGAAGCACTGGGTTCGATCCTCAGCACCACATAAAAATAAATAAAATAAAGATATTGTGTCCATCTACAACCAAAAAAAAAATTAAAAAAAAAAGACAAAGTAATTTGTTGTAATCTTAATAAAGGTTAAAAATTTATGGATTAGCAAAGCTGTACCAAACAAAAAGAAATATGAGAAAAGGCACAATCAAAGGTTAAAAGCTCTGAAAAGAACAGCAAAGCACAATTATGTAATAATCACCAACAGTTTGTAAAGACAACCATCATTAACCTTTATGTGTCAATCAAATTAACTTAGTATACGCATCAAAATTGATTAGAAATTTGAAAACTACTCGATTTAAAGAAATAAAAAAGGAATTTGTGTAATTATCCTTTCCTTAAAAAATGTTTACTCTGAGTTTGATGAAGGAGCCTGCTAAGCTTTGATGTTGGGCATCTCCCATAAGATGGATCGGGGCCGGTTAGTTGGTGGGTGCATGTGTGTCTGCAGGGAGCAGAGGGTTCACCCATGCCACCTCTGCCAGCTCTGCATTCAAGAGGCTACTTGCTGCTGAGGAAGAAAGGTGGCAGTTTGGTTCAAGCTGGAAGGTCCTTTGAAATAGAAGAAAAGTATTGACGGTGCTCCTCCACAAGTCTTAGAATGGCAGTGTTGTCTCTAAGGTTTCCTAAGACTTGCCAGTGACATAATTTCAAATATGTGCTTTGGCAAATGTATTCTGCATGAAAAGGAATGTAAGTGCAAAACAGCATAAAAGGCTTGATGTATGTTTCGTATATGTAAATACACTGAGATTCTTTCTAGCTTAGAGTCTTCTTTATGAGAATCCACCCATGTCTCTCAGGTTGCTGCCATTTCACATGTTATCTGCCTAGAGCAAGACAGTTTGATAGTTTGCCCAGTGGGGGCCAATAATGGGGATTTACCTGAGATGCCTGCATTTGTCCTCGAGTTCCTTTTTCCTCTGGCTGAATCCATGGCTGTACTCCTCCAGCAGCTTAGTAAATTAAACAGCTGCACCACTCTTTCAAGGAAGGATGCTTCAGACCAGGGTAGAAGGGGAGGGGTGTCCATACTTTCTAAACAAGTTTTTAATAGTAATAGGTCATGCATAAGCATTTTCTTCTGCAACTTCTATAAAACAGGTTTTGTCCAAGCCCTGTTGATACGGCATTATTTATTTATTTAGTACCAGGAATTGAACTCAGGGGTACTCGACCACTGAGCCACACCCCTAGCCCTACTTTGTGTTTTATTTAGAGACAGGGTTTCACTGAGTTGCTTAGTGCCTCATCATTGCTGAGGCTGGCTTTGAACTTATAATTCTCCTGTCTCAGCCTCCCAAAGTGTTGGGATTACAGGCATGTGCCACTGAGCCTGGCTTACATGGCACATTTTAATGGTTGATGTCTTTACCTTTTCTACCATTATTTAGCTGTATTTTGACTATTACGACAATCAATGTATATTTAATATAAAATATAAATATTTTATATTATGATATAACTTTAATATAAAAGTTGATATCTTGGTTCAAGATGCCTCTAAATATTCTGTTCAAGCCAGACAAAGAAGTGGCGGTGGGTCATTCTAGTAGAGGAAGATGAGAGTGCTTTAGGTTATATAACTTCCCCCAAGGGAGTTTGTGAATTGCTGAGGTAAATAGGTACAGGAACTATGCCATGTATATGGTGACATTAGCTTGTGAACCAAAATCAGTATACTTTGCAAATATAAATGTAGTTTTCAGTGAAGTACCAGAAAATACTTGCCAAGAAGAAGGTCCCAAGAAATCCAGGCAGGTGATGTTTTGTTCCAAATAAGAACTGAAATAAGAACTTCAGGTACAAAATAATATACAGTGTCTAAATAGGAGGCCATCATTCAGAAGGGAGAGATGAAGACTGTGTAGGATTATGGTCATGAAAAATCCCCAATTATAGTTGTAGGCTTCTAGTTTGGGGCTGTATTATCTTTTCCTTGTGCATCATTTTGAAGCTAGCTGCCCCGGCAAATGTCTAGAATGTGACAAAATTTTAGTGTGAATTAAAGAAAAATTACTTTTTTAGAATGTTCTTGTAGAAAGGAAGTTGTTAGTCAGTTTTCCATTACTGTTACAAATATCTGAGTTAATCAGTTTGTAAAGGGCAGCATTTATTTTGGCTCACAGTTTTGGAGGCTCCAGGCCATGACTGGCCAGCTCTGTTACTTTGGGCATGTGGTAAGACTGTACATCGTGGCAGGAGCACGTGGTAGGGCAAAACTGCTCAGCTAATCACCAGCCAGGAAGCAAAAGAGAAGAGGAAGAGACCAGAGTCCCCACCCTAGTGACCTAAAGACCCACTAGGCTCAACCTCTTAAAGATTCTACTGCCTCCCAGCAGTGCCACCTGGGGACCAAGACATGGGCCTTTGGGAGACATTCAAGGTCCAAACAGCTGAAGGAAGCCTCGCTTGTTACATTAGGAGTGCCATTTTAAGTAACAGTTACATAGGAAATAGATGACCATAATTAATGTCCTCTTGTTTATTTTCAGAACCATGTCTTAATGATGGCTAAATACTATTGTTTAGCATAAGGTTTGCTAGATTGTAGATTATTCAACTTTCTAAGACAATGCTGTTTATGGCTGAATTATCGTTCTATAAAAAATATATGGCTGGATTATCATTACATAAAGAGTACTTGTGTTTCATAAGCTTTCTTGAAATATGCTTTTACTTTATTTGTTCTTTGTTTTTATTGAATGCCTACCAAAAGGCAGACACTGCCCATTGTCTGTGTTAGAGTGGTACTAGTTTAATTCTTGTTACATCTCTCTTTGGCTTTGTGACATTCAGTAAATTAATTCTACCTTCTGTAGGACTCAGCTTTACATGATTTCTCTGTGCCTCAGCTTCCCTTCTGAGATATAATAATCTGTTTCGTAAGGTTGTTGTGAGGATTAAATGAGTTACACTTGTCAAGTGCTTAGAGCTATACGTGGTACAAAGTAAACATAAGAAAATGTTAATTCTTTATCTGTCACACAGATATTATGTACAAACATGGTTATATTAATGCATATTCACACTTATAGATTTATATTGAAATATCAATGTACATTTCCTTTCCAAGATTTGAAACAATTAGAACTGACAAATATTAGTTATGCTATACTTTTATTTTTATAAAGTTATAAATGGAGAACTGTGTACTTATTCTATCATTATTTTAAATAGTCTAATAATTAGTTTGTTGGATTACCCAGCTCAGCTTTTCTGTTTAAAAATGAATGGTATTTTGAGTGCTAATTCAGCATGTTCTGATGATGTATTAAAGTAAAATTTATCATTAGCATTAAAAATGACCTTTGAGGTTGTATTTCCTCATTTTTCTCTTCCAGTGTTTGAAACAGTCTTTCTGAATTAAGTACTTTGCAATATTTTGTCGATATTATCTGTATTTAATGGCCACAGTTCAATTTTAGATAAATCATTTAGTCAAATTGTTTTATCTGAAACAATTGCATTTTCCCATTTAGTCTTACCTATTATCTGAGGTTCAAACTTTTTCTCAGTATTATAATGACCCTATATATTAAATTATAAAGTAATTTTCTAAGTTAGAATTGTATAGAATTACTTATGTGTCAACCTATATGAAGATAAATCTGAGTATTTGTGAATGGCCAAATGAGTAGCATCCAGATTCAGAGAAACTTTTAGGGCTATTGAAAGCCTTAATATAGTGAAAACAGATTAAAGCATTTAAAAATAGCTACAAATAATATAGGTTTTAGAAACTGCCTTTATATGGTCGATAAGAAATGAATAATAGAATGGAAACTAATTCTTGTAGAGGGGCTTAGTCTTAAGGAGGTTTAAGAAATGTGGCATTGGAAATCAGATGAGGGTTTTCCCAGCTTCTGTGTTGTCTCAGCTTTTCTAATGTTAAAATAGAGGTAGGAATGCCTCTATCTTGAAGGATGACAAAGTTCAATATATAAAAAATGCCTAGGTAAAGTTATCTCTAAAATTCCCTTTCTACTTTTTTAAAACCTTTAAGTTCTTCAGAATGAAATCACACTGGCTGGTTTTAACTCCAGGACTGAAATATATAGAACTGGATTTTATATCAGATGTGCATGTGAGTTGAATGTACATGAGAACCCCCCTCCCCCACTGTTTAAAAGTACATGTAATAATATTCATTACAGGAGATTTGGCTGGTTTTTAGGAATTCATTTTGCTGGTGTATCTTCAGTCTCCCACCTGATTGGGAATGTATCGAGAAAAGCTTAGTTGCTAGGACTTGAGGTGTACGGGAGGCACCAACTGGTATTTGTTTCATTAAGCTTTGGCAAGCTATCCAATTACTTAATGCAAATAAGAAAAGTTTACACTAAACTCCTACTTCTTTGCTTAAAACTCTGGAGAATTGAAATGAGGGGAGATATGTATTTAAAAGCAGGAAATTTAAATAAAATTTAAATCAGGGGCTTAATGTAGAATCATAGTAGACCATGAGATCTAAAATAATAAATAGGAAATGCCAATAAATAAAAAGGGGAACTATTTGCACAGATAGGGGGATAAGGGGGTGTGTTTTGTTTTGAAATGATTCTCAAATCTCTGGAAACTCCAGTTATTTGTAACTTGAGAGACTTATTTGGTCCCATTCTGCCTTGCATCTAACAGGGGCAGTAAAGCACTGCCTCCCATTGGCAGGGAGAGCGCCACTCTTCTTCCCAGAGGAGTGTGTGAAATAATGTGGCTCCTGATGTTTAGTTCCACCACTGGGTGGTAGAGTTCACAGAGGTCCAGAGAACAGGGTCTCTCATTTGGCTTAGAAAACAAACAAACAAACAAACAAACAACAAAAAACCCCTGGTTGGCCACCCAGATATCTGTCTTGCATAGATGGTCATTGAATAGAGGAACTTGATGGGATATAAAACCAAGAGGATCAGAGAGGATCTCCAGAAAGAACTGGGAGCTTTTGAACATATAAGCAGTTTTTCTTTGTGAAGTTGTGTACTTCATTAAATGATTTAAATGAGTCACTTGAAGAGGAAACTTATTAGAGGAACAAAACGCTGTAAATTAATATTTTGGAGGGGCGGGTTGCGGGGGATGGAGGAACAGTGCAATTTGAAAGTTTCTAATCTGTAGTTTTTACTTCTAAAGGCACTCAACAAGCCTCAATTAATGCACCGTTTATCTGAAACTCTGTGCTCCAGAATAATCAGAAAGAAAACCACATTCTTTGCAAAGGGCATTTAAAGTTTCTGGGACCTTTTAAGGTCATCACAAGACTATAATTCTTTCTGGGTGTTTCTGGACCTGATTGGAGTTTCCTCTACCTAAGACACTTTCTTCTTCCCCATGTAGCTCAGCTAATTCCCTTTAGCCTTCAAATTCAATAGCACAGCAACCCGTGTAGTGTCATGGCAACCTTATTTAAAAATAATGCATTTACATTTTATAACTTTTAATTAAGCTTCATGAGGGCAGGACTGTGTCTCTTCCTCACCACTCTATTCTCGGTAACCAGAATGGTGCCCGTCACCTAGTGATTATCTACTGAATGAATTCATGGATCCCATTTACTCTTATATGTGTACAATTTTTGTTAAGTAGTGGGAAGGCTAAGAATTAGTAGAAATTTAAGTGTTGATTGAATAAAAATTTGGAGACAATACCTCTTTGTTTCATTTATCCCTTGCTACCACTTTTTCAAGCATTTTTTTGAATGAAAATAATATGTTTCAGGTATGGTGTTTGTAAAATGTGTAGCTTCAAAGGATATTAAAATTTATGTAGTTCAGCCATCAAATTTTAAGGTTTATTAGATTCTACAGCTGAGTAGCTAATAGGAAATGAGAATTTGTTCTGGGTCCTTCTACCAAACCCCCAAACATGTAGAATTCTATTTCTTCAACAATCACTGTGCAGAACAGACATTCCTTTAAAACAAACTGGGAATTTGAGCAGTTTTATTTGCAAAGATAAATGAAAGTAGCTCTAAGAATTTATTAAGAAAGAAAAATAATTCTTTTTTTAGTCAATTTGTAGCAATCTCTCTGAATCCAAAATCACACACAGTTAGATGTGGATGTTCAAAGAGCTCTGGAATGTTCACATCCTTCTTGTTGGTCGTTTACTGTAGTCTGGATTTTATCACATATGTGCTGCATATATGTTGGACAAGGATCCAGCTTGTCTCTCTGGTTATTTCATACATCCCTCAGACTTCTGCTTTCTGTAGCTCGTTATTCATATTTGTCTATGGTTAGAAATATGCTGTTCATTCATTCATTTGTTAACACATGCATGCATACCTTCAACAAGTTTTTACTGAGTGCCTATTGTGTGGCAGGAATGGTTATAAGTACTGAGTACCTAGAAGTCAACGAAACTAGACCAAGTCCTTGCCTTTATGGAGTTCATAGGCAAATGGGAAGAGAGAAAGAGGGAGAGATACACACGCATGTGAAAGGGAAGGGCTGAAAGCGTCTGTAAATTTTCTACTTTAATTTTTTTTTGTCAGTGGACCTTTATTTTATGTATTTATATGCTGTGCTGAGAATCGAAGCCAGTGCCTCACACATGCTAGGCAAGAATTCTACCACTGAGCTACAACCCCAGCCCCAAATTTTCTATTTTGGAAGCCCTCAATAATAAAAGTAAAGCAGAACCTCCCGTTGGCAAAATATTGGGAAGAGAAGCTATTTTGTGGTCACAGTGTGTTTAGTGAATTTGGAATTTCCTTCTTCATTTCAGAAAATCTGTACTTTCTCTATATTCCTGACCCTGTCCTGGGTACTGTTATGGCTCCTGTTGGCTAACACTTGCTGAGTGCTTGTCATTGTGCCAGCTTCATGCAATGTATTTGTTTAGGACAACACTCTGGGTAGGCATCACATCTGTTCATTTCCTCATGAGAGTGATAGGACTCAGGTAGCAGGGTAGAGCCTTGACTTGGATTAGGACTGTGTTCATCAGGGACAGGTATGGCAAACTGAATAACCTTTATTTTTTTTTTTTTTTTTTTTTTGGCACCAGGGACTGAACTCAGGGGCACTCGACCACTGAGCCACATCCCCAGCCCTATTTTGTGTTTTATGTAGAGACAGGGTCTCACTGAGTTGCTTAGTGCCTCGCCATTGCTGAGGCTGGCTTTGAACTCGCGATCCTCCTGTCTCAGCCTCCCTAAGTGCTGGGATTACA
>PVHX01001173.1:0-108426 GCA_004024805.1 Geosciurus inauris | reverse complement strand
AACCTTTATTTTTATTATGACATTGGATTCTTTTGTGCTCATGTCTTTGCTTCTTTTTCATTAACTTGCCAAAATTTATGATCTTATATTTTATTTGAACCACTTATGACTCCCTTTGTAATTAAAATTGATATATAAGTAAACTCAATTAGAAAAAAAGTAGTTATGGTTAAATAGTGCTTCAAAATTTGATACACCCAATTACATGATAAAATGTAGTTTATAGAATTCATTTTTATGTTAATGAATTAATAATGTCATTTTTATGGTGTGTGTGTGTTATGGCGCAGGCCTGTAATCCCAATGGCTCGGGAGCCTGCGGCAGGAAGATCACGAGTTTAAAGCCAGCCTCAGCGATTTAACGAGATGATAAACAACTCAGTGAGACCCTGTCTCTAAATAAAATGCAAAAAGGGCTGGAGATGTGGCTCAGTGGTTCAGTCCCACCAAAAATAAATAAATTAATAAATTAATCATCTAGCATAGCACTTGGCATGTAGTATAATCCATAAGGATAGTAATGTTTTGTTTTATTTCAGTTTCCACCTCACAAGTAAAATAGATAATGTTTTTTACTTGTGGTATTATACTCACAAAAGTGCTTTGAATGCACAGTTCTATAATCTGATTTAATGACCTCAGCACTTACCAGTGCAATATCCTCATTTGGACCGCTCCATTTTGATGCCACTTTCCTTTGGTGTATCATCAGGATTTGTGTATTGAGCTGTGGCTCTCAAACTTGACCATGTATCAGAACATGTCAAAGAGGGCTTGTTAAAAGGCCCTCAGAGCTTCTGATTCAGTAAGTGTGAGGTGGTGTCCAAGAACTGGCATTTCTAGCAAATTCCTGCGTGATGTTGCTGCTGGTTTGTGGACCACAGTTTGAGAACAAATGCTCTGGGGAAGTAGCCTGACTTTTAATTATTGCTGTTCTCTTGCATGTCCAGTGGAGTTGGATGTACTGATGTCACTGATGTTGCTGAACTTATTGTATAGTCTTTATGAAATAACTCAGAGAACTTGGTTCCTATATGCATCATTGTGTTTGTTGCTCAAGGAAGTTTCCCAAAGGTTGCTTTGACATTAGAGAATTTCAAAGTGTAGGTATTAATTTGTTTATTTTTTTAAGAGAATGATAGAACATATATTTGAATTTCACTAAAGGAATTTTAACTCTTTTTAAAATCAATTAATTTATTCTAATTAGGTACATATGACAGCAGAATGTTAATTTGCTTCTCTTATTCTTCTTTAAGACACAAAACCACAGGTTTGTTTTTATATAAAAAGCATTAGAATTTTGGAATACATCTAACTTATTTATTTTTATTTTTATTTTTGATACCAGGGACTAAACCCAAGGGCGATTAACCACATCCCTAGTCCTTTTTATTTTTCATTTGGAGATAGGGTCTCACTAAGCTGCTTTGGGCCTTACTAACTTGCTGAGGCTGGTTTTGAACTTGCAGTCCTTCTGCCTCAGCCTCCTAAGCTGCTGTGCTTACAGGCATATGCCACTGCACCTGGCCGAAGTATATTTTATTAAATAATTTTGTGTTATAATTGATTTCTGAGAATTCCTAAGTATCAGGATAATGTAGCAATTAAAAAATAGTAACAAGAAATGTTATCTTCTTAATTTTTTTAGAGGCTTTTTAAAGCTAAAATTTTGATAGGTTAGTACTAAGTAGCATTTGGAGCTCATCATTCACATTTACAAGACTTCATTCAGTCTTATACCAGTGTAGCAATTTTACCTTTTCCTTTTAAAGCTTAGCTTATACCTTTGGGGATGTGATGGTGTAGAGGAGTTATTCTCTCAAAGAAGAAAAGGCAATCAGAAAATCTTTGTCCACGAGATTAGACTAAAATGTTCTCTCATTCAGTGATGACTGAATGCCTTTCTCTGCCAGGCAATATGGCAAAAATTGGTGCCAAAGTAATTTATCTTTATCACGTACAATGAGGGGTTTTAGTGGATTGTAACTTTATATGGTCTAATTGTGTGATGAGGCTACTGATATTCTTAATGCAATCTTATGCCTTGTTAATAGAATTAGTATTGTGTACAGATCCAAAGAGGTGAAGTTCTGCTGTCTTATTTTGCTAGACAGCGTGTGGAAGGCGAGGTGTTGTTTGGAGCTTAGAGAAGCATTGGAGTCATTCCAAAAGTGAGTCGCCTGCTGTTGAAAGGTGTTGCCATGTTTGCATATGAGGATCATTGGAAAACGAGAGTAACATGTTGGGCCAAAATATGTCTTCCTTGTGTTATTAGTTCCTCCCTGCTGCAGTGTAGCATCCATAAGGACAGGGATCTGTCCACCTTGAGCACCACTGTGTCCTTAGTGCTTAACACAGTGCCTAGTATGTGTTCAATAAATTATTGGATTGAGTCTGTTTTAGAGGGAAAATAATCATCAACCTTCAAATATTTGTTTCCCTCATGTGATACAAGAAAACATTCAAGGTGCTAAACACCATATATAGCATAGCAGACCCTCATGGCTTGTTAATTAGCTTTATTACTTAAATTTCTAGAGCAGATGGGAATGCCTGTGGTGGAATTTTTAGCTGAGGAGATTGCAGTTTTACAGAAGAACTCTGTAGGACTTAGATCTGTATGGTAGGCAAATCAATGAACTTTCTTATTGGTGTGAATTGTTTTCTCAAATGTGTGGATTGAGGCCGCATGGGAATTTCCTTTGGTACCTGCTTTTGTAAATTATGGGCCAAGATGATTTCAGCTATTGACACTTGACGATGGTATGCATCTGCATTTGTAATCAATTACTTCATTTAGCAAAAAATAATGTCAACTGATAAAATATTTTCTAAGTAGACCTTTCTTGTCTTTTCAGACTAAAGCAAAGCAGGGACCTGGAGCGAGAGAGGGCTGCTGCCAATGAGCAGTTGACCAGAGCCATCCTTCGGGAGAGGATTTCTAGTGAGGAGGAGCGTGCCAAGGCCAAGCACCTGGTGAGTCCTGAAGTCTGATGAAGAGTTCTTGCCTCCAAGGAAATCCTGGATGTTTGAGAAGAGCTAAGTACTCTGTGCCACTTTATTATGGGGAATATTCATGTTCTCTTTGCTTCCATTTTCTTGGGTTTTGCCTTTTACAAATAGCTGACAATTTAAGATTAACCATTAAGGACCCTGAGATAACTTCAGAAGTATTGAAAGAAAGACCAGCTCACAGACAGGCAAATGTATCATGCTGGGCTCTTAGCTTTTTTCTCTCTTTTGGTTTTATTAACTTTGAAACTTCTGGGGCCAGCTGACCAGCTTTTTTCTCTTTCTGCTGGCAACTACGAGATGTTCATCTGGGGAAGACTCCAGTGAAGTGAGTTAAGGAGGGTCAGTTAGTCTCTGGGCTTTAGGAAGAGGAAATATCAAGCAAGGGCTTTGTGGAACCATATTTTAGTTTTAAGGGAACAAATAATTTTTTAATTTTTAAAAAGATATATAAACATCCTTTCAAAAAAAGATTGTTAATAGAAGGAAGAAAATTTAAAAGGCACCTGTAAGTCTGTCTTTCTCACATAACCATGGTTTACATTGGGGTGTGTTTCTTTCTAGAATAATTTTTTCTAGGTCTATTACATATTTAAAAATTTGGATAATATATGGTATTTTCCATCTTGAATATTTTCTTGTATCACAGGTCATTTTTTCAAAATGTAGTTTTTAAGGGCTGAATAATATTCTTTGATATTCAACATAAATTTTTTTTTTTTTGGCACAGGGGATTGAACTCAGGGGTTCTCGACCACTTAGCCACATCCCAGCCCCATTTTGTGTTTTATGTAGAGACAGGGTCTCACTGAATTGCTCAGCACCCCCCCCACCCCGTTGCTGAGGCCGGCTTTGAACTGATGATTCTTCTGCCTCAATTTCTCAAAGTGCTGGGATTACAGGCGTGTGCTCCCACGCCCGGCTCAACATAAATTCTTAAACTATTGCCCCTTAGTAGGTAAAAGTGGAGCTGCTCTAGTTGAAGCCTGTGCTTTTGGACTGTCAGCCCCTATATCAGCCTTCTTAGAATTGCAGAATCTTTAGTCCTCCAGTGACACAGATGGGAACTCAGTGGACAGGGAGACAGGATCTCATTGTTGAGGATTTTTGAATGCCAGAGTTCCTAGTTTAGCAGGCTATTGAGAATTGCTAAATTTTGTAAGAAAAGGGTCAGTTTCTGTTCCTTCCTAGTCTGTCTGTCTGTTGTTCTTTTTTGCAGTATTCATTAATAGTGCAAAATACTCATTAATTTTAGTTTGACATGTTTTTTTCCCATTTTTTTAACATGACATAATAATTGTACATATTTAGAGTTGTACAATTATTGTCCAGGTTGATAACTCAGTATATATATACAACACACAATTAGCATTTTCCTCTCCTTAAACATTTATTTTTTTGTGTTGGGAAGCTTTAAACCCTTTTCTTCAAGTTCTTATAAAATATGTAATAAATTATTGTGAACTATTCTCTCCTTTTTTTTAAGTATTTTTTTTCAGTTGTCAATGGACCTTTATTTAATTTATTTATTTATATTCGGGGCTGAAAATTGAGCCCAGTGCCTCACACATGCTAGGCAAGTACTCTTAATACTGAGCTACAACCCCAGCCCCTCTCTCCTATTCTTTACCTAAGTCATTTATTTGAAAAGCTAACCTATGACCAGATGCAAGTAGAAAAAATAAAAGGAAAGTTAATATGCAATAAACCCATTTCTTCCCTGACTCATGTAGGGTCCAGGCTGCATGGTAGATGTTAAGCTAGAACAGAGGTGATAGACCAAGAAAGAATTGTTAGTGGGCTGACTGGCAGCCACACATTGAGTGGGACTGAGAGAGTAAGTGAGGTGGAAGGAAAGTCAGTCACTGTGAAAGGGGAGTAATTTCAGAATTAAAGACACCAAGTGTTGAATAATCTAATTGATGATTCCGCCTGCTGTATGTCTAAGCTGAAAGGTTTTTTGAGGAAGTAAGAAAAATGTCAGGCATGTGGACTGAAGGATCATTTCTATGCCTATTGAAGTCTTCCAAGTTAAAGGATAAGGGTGGAGTGGAGAGGAGGGTTAATAGTGCTCATGTTTGAGAAAGGTAGGGAAAGAAAATTCTTTTTCCAGTGGGCAGAAGAATCTTTGGTTGGCATTTTTTCATCTCCTATCTTTTGGCCTTTTGCATCTTATTCTTGAAACACTCTTTTCTCTTACTACCTGAATTTGAATATAATGTCTTCTTCACTTAGTTCTAAAACCCAAAGATTCTAAAACCCAAAAAACTCAATAAACACACATACTCACTTGAGCACGCACACAGCCAGGTATATGAAGAGGAGAGTGTTCACAAGAAATGTGAAAATATAAAAAGATTTCTTATCCAGAAGTAACTCAAATATTATGTGGTTTGATTGGAAAAGTGTATATCTAGCCCATATTCTCTTTTTACCTAATAAATCTTGTCTATTGTCTGTCTGTATTTGTTTTTTGTTTAGCTGGTCAAGCATAAGAAACTGATACGGTACATTCTATTTTGTAGATCTCTTTCTTACTGATTCTTGGATTGTATGGAATAGATGGCAAATTACAGTACTCACAACTCCTAAATTTCACCATCTATCACAATATTGGCCAAATAGAGTCCTCAATGCAGTAAGGGAATACAGTAGGATTTATATAGTTGGATGCTAGCTGATTCAGAGGTCCCTTCCTAGCTTGAATGTTCTCAGACATTTTATGGCCTGTAGATGCCAATGGCGATTAATATACTGGATAATTCCCAGTGTATTTACCATATTTCTCCCATTATTAATATTTGACAATATAGAAAACATACCTATTTATTGAAAAAAGATGAGAAAATAAATCCAAAAAATATTAAAATCAGCTTAGTATCATGATGCAAAGATAATTGTTAACATTCCAGTTTATTATTTAAATAGTTCTTTTCAGTTGCCACTGTGTATATTTATATTTGTTGGTGTAAATGTATTAACCCAAACACAGATAATACATGCATACAAGGATATTATAGAAAAATTTTAAAATATAAATTTTAAAAATATAAAAATTACTAAGAGGGGCTGGAATTGTGGCTCAGTGGTAGAGCACTTGCCTCGCATATGGGAGGCACTGGGTTCAATCCTCAGCAACACATATAAATGAATAAAGATCAATCAACAAATAAAAAAAATTAAAAAAAATTACTAAGAAAATAATTATGTCATCTGTTATTAATGGTTAGAGGTATAAAGTTCTTTCTGTCTCCCTCCTCTAACTCCCCCATATATATATATATATATACCATAGAGGCTTTAGGCATTCAGATTCTGCATCCCAGCACTCTTTGAAACAGAATCCTGTGGTGTGAACTGTGAGCCTGCTCTTGTACCATACCCCTGGATTCCCAGTGGAGGGGTAGGCCTCTTCCAAACCCACAGTTCATATGAGAGTCACCCCAAGGATGTTAGCATTATCCTACTGTGAGTGCTGGCCCCTATTGCTGATGTTCTTAACCCTAATATGTGAGGCTTTTTGAATGATGGCCAAACATTGGTTTGTTCCTTTTTATTTTGAACTCAGCTATTGCAGCCTGAAAGAATGTAGAGTTGGATTCTCCACATTTGAAATAATTAGAAAGCAAGAGTACTAGGGTGGGGATTAGAAGGCCACAGGTTGAGCATCTCTTATCTGAAATGCTCGGGACCAGAAGTGTTTTGGATTTTTGAATTTTGAGATTCAAAGTATTTACACTAATGTGATATCTTAGGGATGGGAACCCAGTCTAAAGATGAAATTCATGTATGTTTCTTATAGAACATATGCATATAATGTGAAGATAGTTTCATCCAGTATTTTTAGTGTGTCTGTGTTTGACTATGGTCTATCACATGAGATCAGGTGTGGAATTTGCCACTTGTGGCATTATACCGGCATGCAAAAAGTTCTGGGTTTTGGAGCATTTTGGATTTTGACATTAGGTGTGCTCAACTTGTACTGTGAAATATAACTACTCCCTTTCCCCCAATCTTCCTACTCACTAATAATTGGCTTTTAGATCTCTGTCCCCATAATTGCAAGTCCAGGCTTCTCCTTCCACAGTTGTATAGCAGGTAGCCTCATTGTAGAGATAGGATGGCCATGTCATTGAAGTTTTAACGTAGGATCAAATCAAAACTGTCCCCCTTGGAAGAATGGCTTTGGGTGGACAAGCTGTTTATTCCATTCTAGATCCTAGGAAGAGTGTACCAGCCCCTCTATCCTGCACTGACGGATGCGGATATTTTAATCGGCTAATTTTATCTACCATCCTCTAGTGGTTTTACCTGCCTGTGTAAGCGGAATTCGTTTAGATACACTGCTTAGAAATAGGAAAGCACCTCTTTAAAGAATGTAGACTAATTAAAAGGACAAGACCAAGAAACCCTTGAACTTAATATTACTTGACATTTTGTGTATCTTTAAGATCTTGTACATATTATCTGTTATTTGCTATGTCATTGGAATTTTTTAAAATTAAAGAATAATAGGTTGTTTTTTTTTAACTTATAATTTCTTTTCTAAAACTATGATTAAAATTTTGGTTCATCTTTTTCTGTTATTAAATTATGTTGGTTTAATATTAGTTATGTCTTATTATTCATCACCAAACTATGCAGTATTTTCTGTTTTTTTTTTAAAGAAATATCTAAACTTTAGAGTAACCTTCAATTTACTTACATAAGGCAATATTTATTTAAATATTCTGGAGCTTATAAACCAGAATATGAAACGGTTTCCTTCACTTTTAGGACAGATGTTTTATTGAGTGCTTACTCTTTGAAAATTACTGGGCTAGGTACTAAGGATGTAGAAATGAAAGGACAAAATGTCCTTAAGAAATTCACTGTATAACGTAGGAGTCTACTACATTAAAAATAATGCTTGCAAGGGCTGTATCTATTATAAAGTTATGCTACTTATTGTGTTAATGAGAATTCTCATTTTTTTGAAAACAGGAACTTTGTCTTTTAGCTCGTTATATCTCCATTTATTCCTCCAACACATTTTAAATGTCTAATATTTGTTGGTTGAATAAATGCATCAATATATATTTATTAATTGAATAAATTAATAAGTGAATCTACTCAAGCCCTAGAAACAGGAGGAGAGGAAATGGAGAAGAGTGGAAAGGACTTTCAGTGAAGTGATACCTGTGCTGAATCTTAAAGTATGGATAGACATTGTCCCCAAGGTGAATGGGTGGGAATGGTATAGCCTTGGACAAGTGTAGGCAGAAGCGTGGTTGCATGGGGACAAGGAGAGCGGAGGGATGAGGGATGAGGCAGAAGTTGTTGGAGGAGCTAAGATTGCAGAGGACAGATGTGCCTGCAGAGAACCCTGGACTAGATATATAGAAAAGTTTGAAGCAGGGCAGTGAATGGTTAAAAAATATTCTGATGGCTCATAGTGATGTGCGTAAGAAAGAACAGAGGAGATGTGACTGGAAGTATAGAGACCAGTGAGAGGACCTGGCATTAATCCAGGTGGTACCTGAGAGAACTGGTGGTACCTGAATGAGGCCAGTTCTCACAGGGATATAGAGAAGAGATCTAAGAAATATCTGGAAAATAGTATTACTAGGATTTTATGTTTTAAGGATTGAGAGAAGCATCAAGGCTAGCTACAAGGTTTCTAGGATCAGTAGCTCTATGTCACTTTTTTTGGTACTGGAGATTGAACTCAGGGGCACTCGACCACTGAGCTACATCCCCAGCCCTATTTTGTGTTTTATGTAGAGACAGGGTCTCACTGAGTTGCTTAGTGCCTCGCCATTGCTGAGGCTGGCTTTGAACTCGTGATTCTCTTGTCTCAGCCTCCCTAAGTGCTGGGATTACAGGCTTGCGCCACCGTGCCTGGCTTCTATGTCACTTTTAATAGAAATTTTATCAGCTTTTAAAAAATGTCCTGGGTTAAATGTGCATTGTAAAGTATAGAACTGGGGAAAGTCCTGGCCTCAGACACTCCATCATTACGTTTAGCTCTTGATGAGAATGTTCAATCAGTTGCTTCTTTGGTCTCTTTGTTTTGCTTGTTCTTCTCCATCACAAATTTATTAAACACCTACTATGTACTAGGCTGGAGGTTGCTGGGGCTGCAAATAAGATCTGGTTGCCTTTCTCAGAGTCTCCAGTAGTCTTTGTGGGGAAGGTCATTCTTACCTTGGATTTTTTTCTTTTACCTATGTTATAATTTTTGAATTTGTAAAACCTCATACTGTTTAGAAAAATATAACACTAAAAAAATCAGGTGGATAAATGCATAAATTTAGTTTTTGCAAATTTAAGTGACTGTTTCACCAAAATGTCACTTTTCATCCCCAGTTTCCTTTTTGTCTGAAATGCACCAGTGAAGCAATCAAGAAGAATTGATTAATTTTGTGCTGTGTGCTTTTCAGTTCTGTGTTTTCTTTGTGCTTCAAACTGTGACAGTTGAAATTTTATGTTAAAAGAGAAAAAGATTTTGAATTTAGGGTATAGAGAAAAATGACTAAATTAAAGGAAGTAGATAAAAATACCTGTGCTGTCCAGATATAAGTGAGGTTCTGCCCAAGGGTGAAGGATACAACTGGAATTTGTAATTTTGAAATGAGCAAACAAGGTTCAAATGTACAAGGGGAGTGATCTCTTGGGGCATTTAGCATCATTGCAATTAGCCGGGTGAATGAAGTTGCATGGTGACAGTGATTATCTTGGGCTTTTTTATTGGACACTTCAAGATGACTTTTAAAAAATTTCCCTATTTTTGGGTGTAATTTAGTACTTTGACTGTAACCTCTATTGAAGTTCTCCCTCTGGTTATGTAAGCTGTGTGCGGGTTTCCTTGCCCCAGTTATTTGGATGTGTAGAGTATTTGTTTGCTTTGATTGCCAAAAATGAAGTTAATGATTTTGAGCTTTTGCTTTTGAAGACTATTTAAATATACTATTTAAATACTATTTAAATTTCCACTTTATGTTTGAGGGATTTGAGCCTGGTATAGGATATTTTCTTCAAGGTTATTGGTGAGAGCAGGGTCTGGAATCCATCTGCAAGTCCCATTCTTTCTAGTGCTTGCTCAGTTAATAGCTTACCAGGAACTTCAAAGGGCAGCGTCACTCAAGACAGGTGAGGGCAGAGGCACACTGTCGTTTCACCTCCTGTGCATTTGGATTTAGCAGGGCTTTACAGTTTCCAAGACAAAGCATTTGGAGTCTATTTTCTTCTTTTATGTTCTTTGTTATCACATGTGGTCCTGCTTCCTGTGCATTATGGCAACATATTATTGTTGGCTGGAATGCATACAACCCTATGAAGAGATTGTTAATCAGCTATTCTGTGGAGTGCAGGCAGCTTCAGGTATGTTTGCTACTGCAGTGGGAGAGGAGAAACATGATTTGTACCTGTGAAGAGCCCAAAGAATGAGTAGGTTTGCAGTTATAGATTTAAATATTGTCTGTGTGCTGAAAATTTACCCAGATGAATATATTTCTTAAATGTGCTTTATTGAACCCCCTCCCTTTCAAGGCAGGCAGAAATACCTAGGATTTTAAAATCACTAAATTGCCTTAGAGAAGCATGACATCATGCTGACCAAACATTGAGGGACCTGAAGAAAGAGAATGGCGAAGTGCTCTTTTCATAGTGTAGCTTAAACTGCATCATTGAAATTGGCGAGCCTACCCAGTGAACAGTCTAGAGGTGACTACAGTTTGCTTATGTTGGCTTTCTCCAAGGGTCTATCTTAGACTGTGTGACCTTGTTGAGAAAGTGATTAGAGATGAAGGCAGCATAGTCGAGTATAATGCTATGGAAGGTCTTGGAAACAATGAGCCATATTTGAAGGCAGCTATGGAGAGCAACTCTACTTAAAATGTGTTTGTCATATTTTCATTTTAAAAGTACTTTGGAAAATTCATCAGTTGCTTGCAAACCAACTGGCTCAGGGTAACTTCTCTTGAGTGGTGTCCTATGTTGTAGCACTGCCATAAATAGCTTATTGACATCCTATCACTTGGGTCATTATGGGTGTCCAGGTGAGATATGGAGAGCACTGAGTGAAAATCCATAGGTAACTAAGGTGCAAGGGGCTGGTTATAATTCCATCTCTTTATAATGACTTGGCATTTATTGTTAATATATTTGCTTCACGGCCTGCTTGGAAATGAACTGTCATTAGGGCCTTGGAATTTTATTGAACCAATGTCATAATCTTATTTCCTATTGAAGAGGCTAAGAAATGTGGCCCTCAGTGTTTTCTTTAACCTGTAACATATTAAAAATTCAACCTAAGCATAATCAAGCCTGTCAATTCTTGCAAATCACAAGTAAGTGTTTTGCACATTGTATTTGGACTTAGACTCAGGCAGATGAGTTCCTTTTTGTTCAATATTAATCTTAACAGTTTACCTTCATGGCAAGTCTCACGACTGTCAGTTCTGATACAGTCTTTGTGAAATGCTTTTAACCTATTATGCGTGGACCCATGGTTTAGTGAATTCAGTAGAAAATTGAATAGCAGTATTGTTTACTATGTGATATACCTTGTGTAATGAGAGCTATTTCAGTTTTGTGTATTGGACGTTAATGAACATTCCAGTTCACTGTTTCTTTCTTTTATGTATTCTTGCTTTTATAAGTAGTATGCTTAGGTATGATTCCTAAATGGAACTGAGTTATATCCTTTCTGTGTTCTTGATGAACTGACCCATGCCCTGCTCCTGTGTGGGGGAATGTTTATTATATGGTTAAAGGGGGGAGTCAACCCTGGGGTTATTCCCCTATAACCATAAAGGCATTCTCTATTTTGTTCCAATGTGACTCATTCTACTCTTTTCTTTGCTAACTATAGTTTAAGGATGACTTCTCCTGAAAATACCGAGGGGCAGAGTTACCAAATGAAGTAAGGCCTTCATTCTCTAGAGAGCAGGAATCTGTTTACAAACCTGCAGTATTTATTACATACCTCATTTAGTCCATTTATCATTTTAATAGAAAAATGAGTCATTTTAGATGATTCTGAAATAATTCGAGGTAAGCTACATAGCCCCAGGCAGAATATGATTTACTCAGACAGTACCAAGCTATTTTAAAAAAATAGAATGGAATGATCAGCACCAATAATTTATGATTACTTATGGTAAACTTATCAGATGTCTTCATAGTCATAGAAATTTGATGATTAAACATTCAGAGTTCTCTAACTAGTTCTCTAGTTTTCTTCCTTCTGTCTTTTATGACAAATGGGTCAGTGTTCTATACTCAACTGTATCTAAATATTCTTTGCTTTTTGCTTGTCCCAAACAGAATGTAAATTTAATTGCAGATTTGTATTTAATATTTTCTTGGTAGAAAAGGTCACTAATCAGTGTTGTGGAGATTTAGTTAGAGATTATAAAACCAACTCAATATACATTTTCTGCTTAGTAATGAAACCATATCCTTTTATAGTTTCCTTAGCACAGTGTACGTACCTATTTTGAATCCTGTCTTACTGATCCAGAGACCACATATTGGACTTCCAAGAACACAGCTAGCTGATCATCTGGAACTGTAGCTTCAAACCTAAAAGAAGTCACAAAGTGTTCCTAGCTAGTGTAATGAGCTTTTGCATCTAATGTCTCATCTGGTGTTTGATATGGGGAGGACATCTATCATTCCTGTTAGAGATGACCGAACAGATGTTTAAAGAGCCCATGAACCTAAATGTTGCACAGAAATAGAGCCAGGGATACAACTCAGAACATTAGGGCCTACAGTGATCTGATTTGGGGTATGATTTAGCAAATTGATTATTATTATTTTAACCTGTAGTGGATTTGATCCATTATGTTTGAACTGCTAAGCACAGACATATGGACAAAGTAGAAATACTGAAGATATAAAAAAGACAACTGGAAATCATATCTTTAATGCACATGCATAGCAAGTGTATAGAGACGTATAGGCCTACCTGGCATAGAGGTAGGCAGCCTTGACTACCCTATTAGGCCTCTGTGTTGTTGCCTGGAGAAATGATGTATTCATAATCGTAATATTCTCAGGGATTAGGAATAATGTGTTTCAGAGCAGGACATCCAGAAATACATAATAGAACTAGTTTCTACCTAAACCACTTTGAATGTTAAAAGTTTTGGCAAATCAAGTTATAAATTTCCATATTAAAAGTTGTCTCATATGAGTCCCTACGTTGCAAAGCATATTGGTTTTATGAATAAGTCTCATAGTCACTTTTTGATGTGCTTAATAAAAAAAAAATTGCTATAGCTTGTCATGATTTGGGAGAAACTTTTTCTTTTTTAATCTATAGTGTGAAGTCTTTATTTACATGGGAGGGAATAAATGGTTCAGTTTTTTTTTTTAACTTTGAATAATAAAGATGTGTTAATCTGGCAGTATGTTTGTTGAAGAGAATAGAGATAGACTTGCTGCAATAGATTATCTTAAAGAGTAAATGTGATGGATATTAGTAGTATGCACTTGGCTCATGCAGTGGATTCAATCAATTTGTATTTTTATTGCATTTTATGGGAAACTGAAAGTGAAGATATTCTACAGGTTTGTTTTGTAAACTCAAATTCTGAGTAGAATTTGAATAACATTCAATTGACCATTATGGAGATTCATTGAGGTAAAAAAAAATTTAAGAACATAGTTAAATAATCATTAATGTATTTTCCAGTTATACTTTCTAGGTGAAGGAGTAATTCTTATTCACAGTCGGTTATAAAAATTACTTTATTTTCCAAAAAATATGTTATTTCCACCTAGCTCTGGCAGAATGGGGAGAAAGAGCTGGTAACTTGATTTTTTTACTTCATATATACTATTGCAAAAATTAAAAAAAATTGATTGTAAACATTGTTAGATTGTGTATATGTATTTTGTATTGCTTGTGGTAAATATAAAGACAGTGCAAGAAATTAGAATTTTAAAATTTATTTCTTAAATGTCTTTCTGTCATATTTTTAGCTTTTGGAAAGGTTTTGAGAATAGTGCAAAGAATTTAATATAGAGTTATATGTTTTTAAACATTTACTACACTTGCTTTATCATTTATATAAATACCTATCTGTATTTATATAGACATATGTATAGTATGCCTGGGGGTCATTTTGCCTGGGTTGCACACATCATACTTGCTTACCCTTTAATACTTCTGTCTTAAAAATCAGTATGTATTTCTGATGTAAGCAAGTTTGGTTATCAAAGTCAAGAAACTTAACATTAATGATTATTTTGATCTTTAATCCAAATTCTAGTTTTTATCAAATCTCTCCAACAGTGTTTTTATGGCAGCCTTTTTCTTCATACAGGATTTATTCTAGGATTATGCATAGCAACTAATTATATGTCTTAAAATTCCATCACAAGCATGATTGGCAAACAACAGGGTTAGGATGAGCATACTTTGTTAACTTTTTTTAAAAAAATTATTGTTTTTAGTTGTTAATGGACCTTTATTTTATTTTATTTGTATGTGGTGCTGAGAATCGAACCCAGTGCCTCACACATTCTAGGCAAGCGCTCTACCACTGAGCTATGATCCTAGCCCCATTATGTTTTCTTTGATTTATGGACTTCTGCCGTTATTGCTAGAGTTTTAGAAAGAAAAAAGTAGGATGTCCCCCAACAACAAAAATCAAAAAACAAAACCAGAAAACCACAAGAGGTGAGAGAAAGGGTGTCATTCATATGTACGGATTCTGTATTGTGAGTGAGTTAAGGAAAAATGTTTTTGGAAATTTCTTTTGTGAACCAAAAATGCTTTAGTAGTCATCCAAGTTGTGTCATTGAACACCATTAGAAAGTGAACTTCTTTCTTATTTTTCTACAGTTTTTGGAGCAGTCATTTTTTATGAAATAGCCTCCTTTCTATCCCTCTGCCCCTCCTCCCATGTTCTACTACATGTAATTTTAGGCAAATTGCTTCCTTTTCTTTATGCCCTTTGTTTCCATCGCCTTAAAATGAGGACAAGGTCTTTAATATACTTCTCTTTCAAGTCTGTTGCCTTGATGAATAAATATATAAATACAGGGGTTCTTAGAGAATTCAAAATTCTATATACTTATAAATTGACTTTTCATAAAAGTAATTTTATTTTATGAATAGGTTACCAATTCCAGGAGTCACATCTATTTTAATTTTCTTTAGTTATTAAAAAAGTCCATTTCAAAAAAAAAAAAGGAAAATAGTTAAAGTTGAAAGCCTCTATTTTCTTGGTTAAATTGGATTTTTGTTATTGAAAACTTATTCTGATTAGTAGAAGTGCGTTGGTCACAAGCACAGATATAAATGTTCTTAGACAGTCACTGTACTGAAAGGTCAAAATGAGACGAGTCTCTTTCTTGGAAATGAGGATAGGATATTTGTTTGTTGGCTTAGAATGAAAACTCAGAACCTTGTTAGCGAAATAAATTTAAATTGATATTTAAAAATGTGTATAACCAAATTAAAAGGGACAGAAACTGGTCTACTTTATACCTTAAAGAAATGACTATTAAATTAAGTATCCTAAATTTGCAACAATGTGGATGAATCTAAAAGACATTATGATGAGTGAAATAACTTAGACAATCATAAAAAGACAATTACTGCATGATTTCGCACGTGGAACCAGAAAGAGTTGCACTCATATAAGTGGAGATTAGAATGGCTGGGAGTTGGAGGAAATGGGAAGATATTGGTCTTCCAAACTTTCAGCTATGAGATGAATAGCTTTTGTGTATCTAATGTACAACATAGTGACTATAGTTATAATAATAAATTGTGCACTTAAAATTAGTTGTGGAGGTAGATCTTAAATATTTTCACCTTATACAAAAATGTAACTATATGAGGTGACAGATGTGTTAATTAATGTACTCATAGTAACCATTTTACAGTGTACGCATGTTTTAGCTATCATGTTATTCATCTAAAATATATATAATTTTTATTTATCAAATATAACTCAGTAAAGCTGGGGAAAAAATAAAAGAGCCAGTAGGAAAAAAATTGTCACTGAAATTTTTATATTTTAATGAATTAACCTTTTTGCTTCCTCTAAGCTCAAAAATTCATTTTTAAAAATGTTTACTGTATTTTCTTTTTAGTTTCATTTATTCAGCTCATAAAAAATCACTTGTTAATTTTCATTATGATTATTGTATTCTCTGCCTTGTCCATTTTCTGGCAATTTTTTTTATCATAACACTCCTTTGCCCCATGTTAACTTTGCAGCATATGGACAGTGGCATCTCTAGAATGTTCCTTGTCATCCCTGTCATGCATGGGTGATGGAAGAATTTGTCAGAGTTTCAGACATTATTATTATTTTTTTTAACCTTTTGATGGGACTCAGTGTATTTTAAAGAGACTGGCTCCTTTCCAACCTTGAAGGCATTAAAAAGAACAAGTTCTAAATAGCAGCCTTCTTTAGAGTGCAGCATATTTTAATTGTGCCACATCTTGTCGATCACCATTTCCAAGACACATCTATGGCAGTACATATGCTTGGCATGCATGTTATAATACTCTCCCTCCTCCTCTCTTCTGCACTCTCTTCTCTTTGAATAGATATATGTAGTGAGCCTTGGGAACATGTGTACTGGGTCTGTAGAGTGACATAACAAAAGCAGATTCTTGAAGTAGTCAGGTTTTGTCCTTGTAAATGACATGGTACAAATGTATGCAGTGGATTAAAATATGTTCGCTGTGACAGAAATCTTTTACTTGAAGTGCAAAAGCCTCCGTCAGTTCCAATGGTAACGAAGGTGGCTGCTGTGAGGGAGGGCACGTTTCTCAGGCTCCATCCTGGAGACACATTTGTTACTCTTCTCAGCTTTGAGTTGGTTATAATCTTGTCTTGGCATGCTCTGTTTCCAGAATACATCAATTTTCACGTTTCTTTGGCTCTTTCTCAAGATTTATAAAGGGGGTGTTAGCTTTTTGTCTAGCAAGTAGCAAAGCCTGTTTGAGTTCTCTAATCGATAATTGTAAAATAACTAGAAATTGACCCATGCCAGCTGTAAATCCATCCATGCATTTCTATTAAAGTCTGTCATGAGAGAGAAGCTGTATAAAAGGCGTTTCTGTCCCCCGTCTCTGAAGACAGGACAGTAGTAACAGGCAACTATGTATTAGAAGAACGCTATTAGAGTGTCTCAGTTTGATTCAAGGCTTAGGGGCTGTTTCTCAGCTTTGTAGGACGTATTTTGCAGAAGGTTGAAGAAGTTTCTGGTAAGCAAGCACAAGCTAATTTGGTGAATTAGAGCTCATTTTACTTTTAGGTGGAGGAGTGATGTGATTTGATGATACTGCTGCTAGTTTATGTTTCCTTCAAAGTATGCTTTTCACTGATTTGGTGTGACCCCTATTACTTCTCTATTTGGTGTAACATTCTTGTTTCCCCCTTTTGTTTTTTCAAAATAGAATTACAGGGGAAAAATGAAGTGGTATTTAATTTGACAAGACCACCATTGATACATACATGTTGCTTGGGCAAAAATGATGCTGGATGGTATTTAAGGAAGAGAGGTTCACCTGCTCCTCCTCTCCCAGGTATCATAGTATCTCCTAGTTTGTCAGATTGCCACCTTGTCATCATGCGACGAGGCCTAAAGGGTATAATTGGCCATGTGTTTTTATTTTGGGTTTATGGACGACAGTAAAATACAGCCCAATAACTTAGAAATAATAGATTAATTATTTTTAACTAATAGATTCTCGTGATAAAGCTTCAAACATGCTGAGTGACTCCAAAGCAAGGCTTGCCTGTCACTGATTTGAAGATATTAATATGTAGCAGTCCTTATTTTTCAGTCTTTAATGTTTTAAGAAGATTATTGAATGCATGAGACATGTTTACGATTTGTTTACTATAATAAAAGTCAGGATACTCTTTAATATCTGAGTATCTGCACAGACAGAAAACTTAGTAGTAAGATTGTTTTCCTTTTAATTTTTTCTTATACTTAAAAAAACCCATTTCTGAATGTACCTGAGTCTTTGAAATAAATATTAATTTATATACTTACATATAGTAAAATAAAATACATGGCCAGACATTTATTCTTATTTAGCAAAGAATTTACTATATAGAAGGGAAAAAGAGATTTAAAAAGGTAAGCGGGCAGAGTGCTTGTGTCTTCTCTCCTGCCCTGGTCTGACAATTGTGTGGCCCTCGTAGGTGTTCCCTCATGCCATCACACATTCAGGTCATAAATCTTACCAAATAACCCTCCAGTGATGCTTTGGCTTTCCGCATACATCGTTTGCAGAAAGAGCCTGTCTCAGCAGGAGGTCCCATATGCCTGTTCTTCTTGGCAGATGCAATTCTTATTTTAAAGTGATAATTTGGCCTTTTGGTTGATTCAGAGGTCTCTGCAAACTTCTGAGCTTGTTGACAAGCTAGGCTTTTATATGTGCAATACCGGGTTCACCCAAAGTCAATAGTTCTTTACTCAGGGCCTTTTGATAGGAAACCTGATGTTCCCTGTAACATCCATATGCTGAGCAGAGCTTTTTCAGAATCTCATTGAAGAAAGGGAATTGAGAAGGTGTGTCCCACAGACTGTGCCTTGATGTCCAGTGATGGGAGACCCTTAGCAAATTGGAGTGGTGCAGTCATTTCACAGCTTTGCCCCGGACCTGCTGTTTTAGGGCCCTGACTGCTAATTTTCCCCTTTCTTGGAGGCCAGTCAGCCTTAGAGGAGATGGCTGCAAAGTATCTTACACAACCGCTTTTCCAGTGCTGGGGTTTGAACCCTGGACATTGTATATGCTAGGCAAGTTATCTGCCACTGAGCTACACCCCCAGCCTTCCTGTTAGAATTTGGAGAACTTAGGACATGCTGTCTAGCCTCCTCTTATGAAAAAGGAAGCCTGGGTCTCCCAGGAATAAAGTGACAGAGACAGTAGCAGCAACCAAATCTCTGGATTCCCTCTCTAGGGTATTTTTCAATTTTCCTCTTGTGGTTTCCAGATAGGCTTCAAGGATTTCTGGCCAGAGAACAAGAAGGCCAGGGCTCTTTCTACGTGTCTGGGCTGGCATGGGACTAGAGTTGTACTGAGTGGGGCAGCTCCCTGGCTGGGTAAGCCAGGCACATAGGAGACATTTGGGATTGATGGCTCTTCAACAGAGCTGTGAGGCTGTGTGTTTGCTTTTGAATAATGTACCTCCTATTTTCAGCCTTTTCTTATATGCTGCCATTTTTCTCAGCTGCCCTTTCTACTATCTACCTACCTCCTTACTGAAGAGTAACTGGCCAAAGATTAATGTGATAACTTTCCAGACAGCAAAACAGGTGCCTCATACCACAATCTCTCTTAAATGATGGGGGGAAAGCCCACACTATTTATCAGTTTTCTTTAAGGGCACTGTTATAACAGGTAAGGTAGAGAGTAAATGTCCCTAGCCTCTCTCTGTTCTTACCTTGAAACAAAGGCAGAAATATGGTCACTGAATACAGAGAATGTTGATGAGTGATCAACTTCATTGTGTGGTTATAAAGAACTTTACATTGTACTTTTGTGGAGTTATAATAAAGCTTATAATTTATAACATGGCTTGCCCATCATAATCAATGCCCATTAATTTAGTAATAGTGGGCTTTTCTTTGTGTATATGTATTTGTGTACATATTTTATTGACACTTCCATTTATCCAAGAATTATTTATCAGAGGCCCACCATGTGTCAGAAATTGTGGTTTATATGCTGGGAGTACATCAAAATATATGCATAAAATCCTTGTCCTAATAGAGCTTATATTTTATAGAAGGGGTCGGTATATGCCATGCTTAATGCTCATACATCAAATACTGAAGGACTAGAGATAGAGGGCTGAGCTAACTCTAAAGGAATACAGATAGTTAATATGGAATTTAATGCTGTAATTCAATTTCTTGACCATAGTTTTGTGGCATTCTACATCTATAGAATGCTTTATAATTATCCGGGGCATTTTTCCTTTCATATTTATGAATAGTTTTGACACTGAGTCAGAAGACAGTGTTTATGAAAATATATAAAAAATCTATACAGCACAGTATGGTCTTAATAGTAGATAAATCTGTATTAATTGGATTCTCTAGAGAAATAGAATCAACAGGGTGCGGGGCAGGAGGGAGAGTGAGTGTGCATGCACTTGGGAGTTTTATTTTAAGGAATCGCTGACTTGTGTGTGAGCTTGTGGGGGCTGTCAAGTCTTACAACTACAGGGCAGGCTGATGGGTTGACTCTCCAGGGAGGCGCTACTGTTGCAGCCTTGAGTGGGATGCAGTGTGGAGGCAGAATTCCTGCTTCCTTAGGGGACCTCAGTGTTTTTCTCTAAAGACCTTCCGTGGTTGGATGAAGCCTGGATAACACCTTCTCCTTGACCAAAATTTTAGCCAGGCTTCTCTGAGTCTGACTTGACTGTCCTTGGGTTTCCCCTTCTGTTCTTGTAGAATCCAGTTGGAGCAAGAATCCTGCAAAGTCAGTGTAGGGACAATCCCTCACCCTTGGATCTCTTATCACACTTATTCACACCTTTAGCAAGAATCCTATCAGGTTGGTTTTGCCAGAAATCCCAAGTTGTTTCCTCTTAGTCACTGTCTATCCACTGACCTCCTTCTTGCCCCTTTGTTATAAACGCTCACTTGTCCTTGTTACAGACGTAGCTGAGTACAGTCTCTCCGGCACAGCAAGACCCCATTGCATAGGAGTCTTTATGTCTATGGCCTTAGCTCCCTCTTGAATAAAGACCACTCTACCATCTTGAGCATATGTCATTTAGTAATTTTTCTTTGATAGACCTATCCACATTTTGGACGATAATCTGTTTCACTCTAACTCTACTATTTTTTTCCCCCAAAGTCTACTGATTTAAATGTTAATCACATCTTTGAAAAATAAAATAAAAAAGCATACCTTCACAGCAACAGCTTGACTGGTGTTTGACCAAACATCCAGACAACCATAGTCTAGCCAAGTTGATGCATTAAATGAACTGTGACAGTGATTGTCTCTACTTTCTAGATGAAAAACCTAAGAAGATTTTGCCCTATCTTCTGAATGACAGTGTAGAACTCTGGACAGTCACACTGGTGTCATGCACACCAGTGGCTCCAGAATGCAAAGATGTTTGTTTGTCCAGAACCACAAAAGTGAGTTTTTCTTACAAAGGCCAGGGAGAACGCTTTTGTTTGAGGAATCACACACACACTGAGAGAAAATCTCCTTTACAGATTGACAGTATTTTTAATTTGCCTGGGTGCACAGTTCGATAATCAAGAGTGGGGCCTTTGCTGACCCTTCCTCAGTTGCGGTTACCATTTTCGATGGCTTCCTGCCTTGTACTCCCTCGATGTCTCTCTGCAGTGTATTGTGTGCTTCATTCCAGAGGAATCTGTGGGCCACAAAGAACAAGGAGCTGAGTGTTGGTATTATAGGTACTCTGTGGTTAAAGTCATGCTTTAAGTGAGTAAGGCTAAAATGCACCTCAGTCTGGCAAATGTGTGGAGGTCCAGAGGAAACCAGGCAGGCAGATTTAGAGGGAAGTCCACTTCCTACAAAGTGGAGATTTCCTGCTCTACTCTGCCTCTCCGTGGCCATGACTGCTGCAACCCTGGTGGCTTTTCTAGGGAGAACTTTGTAGAATGTTGGGGCTGTACCTTTGTAGAGCCACAGGGCCTGGAGCTGTGGTATTTTTTTGTCTCTGAACATTGTAGTCCTATTTTAATAGAGATGCCAAAGGCAGCACAGGAGACTGTGATGGCGTCATATTGGCACTGTGACTCCCTCACTTCTCAATCACTTGTAAAAATGTGTCTCCGAATGAGTGCCTTGGGATAACTTCTGATCCCGACTCCGAGGACATGGGTTCTACCAGCTGAGCCAGTCTCTGCGGTTTCTAATAAACTGCAAGCTGTATCATGGCCATAATTGTACTTCCAGAGCTGCGTAATAGGACACAGGTGACGTAACGTTGCCATCCCTGTTCATGCAGTTGAATACCACATGCTTATTAACCCAAGGGTTTTTGTGTCTCCTGTGTTGGCAGAGAGGGAAGAAGGGGTGTGGAAATACAAGAGGGAGTCTAACAGTTGCTCCTAAGGAGCTTAGCATTGGCTATAATGCACACTACCATATACAAAATAAGACTGAGTCTCTGTGCCTCAGGAGCGTGAGGTAGATATGCCCTGCTTCTTTAACCTTCTTTGTCCCTTGGCCCGGAATGTCATCTCTGCTTTCCTACTCTGCCTGTCAGCCCTATCATTTAAATTTTGCCTTTTATTTCAAAGACAGTATTAATATCTCCTTTGTAAAAGCCTTCCCGATTTCCTGGTGACTGATCATAGTCATTTCTATATTTTCCAAACCCTTTGTTCACGACAACTCTTTTATAACTAGGCCAGCCATATAATTTATCATCCAGCTGGAAAGGTGAAAGGAGACTCTCTTAATTTTATGGAGACAGCACATATAAACCGGAATAAATATTCTGAGCAGGCCAGGAAATGTGGTCACCTTATTTGTGACCTTTACCTTCTTTTGGAGTATAGTCTGGTCAAGTATATATTCATCTCTTACATCAGAATTTGAGTTTCACTGGGTGGTAGAGGCAGAAAAGAACATGCCATGCACACTTGCTTTTCTCACTGGATTTACACTTAGTAGGCGCTCACTAATACTTGCTGAGTGGAATTTTTGCTGTCCATGATAAGTGTCAGAAGTTGAGCAGGCCTGCTGGGACCCTCAGGAAAGCTGGCAGAAAGGAGAAGATCATTTTGAATAGCCAGAGTAGGGGCCAGGGAGACTCAGCTGTGGAGTGTCTCTTTGGGTGGTCCCATATTCTAGGTCTTGGGATAATAGCAATCTGCACCTGTTCTGGCTGTTGTGGTCAACCAGATGTCTTTTCTGTACAGCAGGAAGGCAGGGAGCCCTCAGGGGCAGTCTGGAAGGTGGCGGAGCTATGGTTCCTGAGAGATCTGTCCAAGTGGACTCAGGATCTTTGCTGGGGCAGGAAATACAGCCTCCTCTGAGGCTGGCAGGAGGCAGGCAGGTGATAGGGCCTTGTTCCTGTGCTGTGGTTGTATCTTCAGAGTCTTCATTAAATCTGAATACCTCCTGGCAATCTATTAAACTCATTGCATTCAAGAAGGTTATAATCACTTAGTAAGGTTACTGCTAAAAATTATGTAGGCAGAGGACTCTGTAAGATTCTTTTTATAGACTAGGTGTCATTGAGGAAATCCTGTGATGAAGAGTCTAGATGACATTAGTTCATGGGCTTTTACATATAAATGAAGGCCTTGCCATTTAAACAGTTCTTTCTACTGGCCAGAGCAGGCGGCATTGAAGTGAGGTATTGAGTATAATACTGAGTTTATTACCACATGGTTCTAAAATAAGTAAATAATGGATACATTGACTTCCACTTTATAGATGACTAAGAGACCTCTTTAGACCACCTCAAAGGTCTTTCTAAAGGCGCAGTGTTTTACGGCTACCTCCCCTGTTGTCATTATTCTTTGTTGCCAAGGGGCTAATAATCCCCATTGAAAAGGTGGACCTTTAAAATCCTTTTGTGAGTTATGATCACTTGGGTTTCACTGCAGTTTGTAATTGACTCCATTGGCAAATTGTTAGTGCAAACTTTTGAGCCTAGGGTATTCAAACACATTTTATCAGATACCTATGATCAGCAAATACCATGTAGCTTAAGTCTGTTGTATTTCCTGGGAAAGTGAACTTCTCATCGTTCCATTCAGGACTGATTTGAGTGTTTTCCCTTTTGTAGTTAAAAATCTTGGGCTTGATCTTACCTTCCTGGGAAGGATTGTATTCTTTGCTGCACTTTCTGTATTTCACTTGCTCTTGTAAAATCTGTAGCTGACTTTTAAAATTGTGAATTTTGACATGCTTCATGTTCTCCAAACTGTGGGTGCCGGTGCAAACAAAAGTGTTGGGTAATTCTGGGTTGGAGGTTCCCAAGTCTTCCTGGTCATTAAAATCCCCTGTCAAGATATTACAAAGTATGAATGCCCCCGTAGACTCAGAATTACAGGGTGAGATTTGAGTATGTTTATTTTTAAAATCTATACTTCTAATGATTGACCCTCAATGTGAATAGCTGTTTGAGGACACGAGGAAGCCAAGGCTCACCTTCCTCTCAGTGCTGCTTCAGAGCCTAGCGATGGCTTTGGTGCTAGGCTCGCAAGGCCATTTGCTGGTACCAAGGCCTCACTGCCCACAAACACTGATAAGCTTCCTCCACATTAGGCGATTATAAAATCTGTGCAAAACATGTCATGTAGAATCATGTTCTTTGTTTTTTTTTGTGAGGAAAGAATCCCCACTCTTCTTTCTTCTTGTCCTTCCTTAATGAAATATTCTTATGTGATCTTAGAGAAAATAATTCTGTCCTCAGAGACAAAGCACTTGGCTTGTGGGCTTCTACAGCTCAGGACCTGGTGATACCTAGTCTGTCACCTTACCTACCTGAGCTTCCTGTCTTTGGAACTCAAGATGGTGTTTTCCTTACAGCTTTCTTGGTAAAATTGAATGAGTTGATGTATAGGCAAGCACTTTGAAGAAATTCAGTGCCAAATATATCAAATGTATATCATGTATATTACACACAAATGCACCTGTGTGTGCATACACACACACACACAGCATAACGGCTGAATCAGCGCCCCCATCAGAATGGATGATCAACAAAATAATCCCGACAGGCTGTAGAAAGATGATTCTCAGAGTACTGATGGGTTCCTGTGACCTCTTCCTAAATTCTTCCTCCAACCCTGAACCTTCCCGTAGGCTTGGGATTGTATCCCTTGATTCATTCCCAGGAAGTAGGACTTCTTTTGCATGCAGTTCCCATCTCATGTTGGGGATCCACCAGTCAGGAAGCCTGTGGAGCTCCCTCCTTGGCCCTTTCAATGGCTTAATTCTAATCACGTCTTTACAACAATATTTCAATACTTCTGATTTTCCTAATTATCATGCAGATAAACAGTGGGGATCATGACATTAGAATAAGTGAGTGCCTTATGATTTTTGCCTCAGAAAGAGAAACTCTTGCTGTTTTTCTCCCCCCTTGAGCAACACAGCAGTAATAAACGAGCAAGTCCAGAGTACTTTATGATAGATAGTTAATGGTGCTGCGCCTCAGCCAACAGGCCTGTTTCCACAGCATCTGTCACAATTCAGAGTCATTAGCATACCTTTAATGGTTTCTTTTCAAAATAATTTCTACTAGGGCATTTAGAATGCATCAAGGAAAAATATTGAGTTGTAGAGATGAGGAATTTTAAATGTAGACAAATGGTTTTCATTCCCTCAGATGTAATTTTGATAAAACTGAAACCACATAGCAACATACTATGGAGTATATAACACATTTGACAGCATTCAATGTACTATCTGGGAATTATTTTTTCAGGCATTCTAAGGTAGTTAATTAAAAAAATTTTTTCAAAATAAAAACTTTGATTTAACAAATTAAAAAGAAAATTGCTTTGTTTTTTAGCACCCTTGACTCCACGACAGGCCTCCTTGTTTGTGCTTGGAAGCCTTTGGCTCTTTCCCATTCTGTCTTATGATCAATCATGGGATTATGTGATTCTCATGAAAAATACTCTGTTGGGTACATGCCATTTTTACATAACACTGGTCAGTTTTCACTTGTTTGGTTGTGAGGGAAAATCTTCAGAGAAGCAAATTAAGATATGTCTTTTCTCCTGAAAAGTCAAGGGTATGTGAGAGAAGGTCTGATTAGATTTTAAAAGAAGAATTCATTTATAGTGACTTATTTTCTTAAAAAACAAAGTGACTTTTTACTTTTTAAACATGCAAACCAGGAAGTACTTTTAGCATGTATGCATAGCTATTTGAATAATAGTTCTTTATGAACATCCATGTAAGTTGTTCTCATATTTATTAATTTTTCATATTTAAGATTTACAATAGGATTGAGAAGCAGATAGGGCACATAGTACCCCATTTTCCAAAATAAAATTGTGAACTTCTGAAGAGGAAAGCTGCTGTGCCATGTTTATATGGCTGACAATTGGCAGGGCCAGGGCTTCTGCTTTTTAACACTTTCCTTCTAATGTCATTTTAGCCATTTGTGCTACCGTGGGATGATTTTTGTAGCCTCACCAGCAGTACATTCCCACACAACCCTCCTGTCACCTCTTTGGAGAGATGTTATTTTCTCTATTTTTTTCCTTGGTGCTTGGGAAACAAATAATTTGATTTTCACATGTCTCAATACACATTCTATCAATTCTATGATCAGAATATTGGTTTTTCTTATTTGTTTGAAATATTGATACTGCATGAGGTCTTTTATTCCTTGCTGTGTATGGCCCCCTTCTTTCTTTAATTTTTGGCTTGTTAAAGTTTAGAATCAGTTCACTGAATTAGAGGTGCTTTCCACTTTTGGAAGCCATTTCACACATTTTGGCATTCTAGAACAATTGCTTTTATGCTTCTTTGGCAAATATAGGCTTATAAGAAGATGGGACTTGTGAATTTAAACATTATATTGTGTTCAGTTCTCATCCACGGGTCCAAGAAATCTTAGTATCATGTGCTTAAGGGAAGAGGTGTCCCCTTTTCCTTTAGGAGAAATCTGGAAGGGGTGCAAATCCTTTCCCCTCACATTTTGTGCATACCCAGCATCAAGGAAAGCCAGGAAATGTCTGTTTTGTCCTGGAAGATAATGAGCCCTGCTAAAAATCAGAGATTTTGTTATTGATTAAGGCAAGAGGGATATTATGAGGGGTTAACATCTGCCAGTTACATGGTCTTCAAAACTGACATTTGAGCTTTCTGATGCAAAGGCAATTTTAGAAAGTATTTAGATATTTAACATCTCTTGACAACTCCTTTGCGATTATAAATCATATTGACTTTTTGATTGCATATATTCATTGGAAAACACCAAATACTATTATTTTTATAGATATTGTGGTGCTAAAAAGTTGTCAGTAAAATCTAGAATCTTTAAATAAATTTGAAAAGGGGTGATGGACCAAATGGAATTCTAATTACAGTACTTGATTTCAACACATTTCTCTTTTATTTGAATCTTTCAAGGGAAAAGTGAAAAGCAACATTATCCTTGAGAAATTCTCTCTCAGTGTCTAAGCAGCCGTTTTTAATTACAGAAAACGTTTTCAAAAATCTGTTTTGCCATTTGAAAGTTTTGGCTGTGAGAAAGTCAATTGTCAGTGTTACAATGAAGAAAAAAAATCTTAAGCTAAAAATGCCATTCACATATTATGTTGAGTAGACATGTGTGTTATTTGAACATTAGTGGATGATTTTCCATAGTAAAATTTTCCTCTTGAATGTGGGTATTATCATTGGTCATGCAAGCACCAGAGAGACTCTAATGTCACTCACTTCATGCCTGCACACAACTATGACTATAACTTAATGAGAATTGTTTAAAAATAAACCAAAATCACACATCTTTTCTTTCTTTCAAGAATTGCCTTAAAAAGCACATTCCTTTGAAAAATCCCCCAAGGTGATAAATCTTCATCAGTTGAAGATAGATTTGATTTGGGGGAAGAGCCAGAATCATTTGGAGTTAAGACTGGGGGTGGGGTGATAAAACTGTAATAACCTTTTCAGTTATGTAGAAAGAGTGACTATAGAGTGATGCAATCACTTTTCTTGAATTTTTAGAAGACTAGCTAGGAAGTAGGTTCCAAAATAGGAAATCACAGTTTGATGTATATGTTTTCTTAAAAGCTAATCTTACTGGTCTGGGGTTGTAGCTCAGTAGTAAAGCGCTTGCCTAGCATGGGTGAGGCACTGGGTTCAATCCTCAGCACCACATAAAAACAAATAAATAAAATAAAGTTTAAATTATTAAAAAAAAAAAAAAAAGCCAGTCTTACTATGTGACAATGACATTGCAGGGTTTTTTTTTCTTTTTTTCTTGTGATACTGAGAATCGAACCCAGGGCCTCCACATACCAGGTAGGCGTTTGACCTCTGAGCCACATTCCCACCTTGTGTGTTATCTGCTCCTTTATTTTTGTATTTGCGTCTACGTCTTTGTAGTGGCAGTGTTTTGCCACTGGTTGTCTATGGGATCATTGTCACACTTTTATTTTATGATGATAGTCTTTTTGGAGTCTTAATGATATCTGTATATCATATTTGAAATATAGTAATTAAAGTGACACAACATAGGAGAAAATCGAGTTTCACTCAATGTTTAATTATATAAATTGGCGACTTGATAGAGTTCTTATTTAGTTTAGCATTTTAAAATTGGCAGCAAGGTTTTAATGCTTTTTTGAACACGATTATGCAGATTTATATTATCGAATGCAGTGATATTATAACATCATCAAATCTTATATTTTGTGCTGTCATCCACCTATACTGCTTCAAAAGTGTAATCCTGCAAAAATAGAGATATCCAGCAGTTACACTAGGCATTCAAATCAAGTCTTTCAATATCTGGTAAATATAAAATTTGATATTTATTTCAAGATAATGTTTTGGCAGTATTGGGGATTGGACCCAGGGTCTCATGCATGCTAGGCAGACACTATACTACTGAGCTACATCCTCAGTCCTTAAGGAGAATTTTAAATAAAAAAAAGTTAAGTAATTCTCACTTGAGTGTTTCTTTTGACCTTGTATGATATTTCACTTGTTTCAAGGCTGTAATTTACAAATTTTATTTTACATGCTTATTGGTCATCATAATTTTTATTTTCAACCCTGTAACTTCCTGTATAAAGTTTTGAAAGAAAATGAAGATGCTATTGAATTTGCTCTGGTAGCAAGGTGAATAGAAAGGAAAGAAAAGAAATTAATACAAAAGTCAAGTAAGTCTGCCGAGATCATATACCTTTCATTTCTGATTATTTATGTTACCTGGTTTATTTCACCCAATTTTGGGCTAATGAAATTATACCTCCAACCATGATAATACATAAAATAATTAAAGCATTAATAGTAACAATTAGCCATAAATATAAGGTGGTTTTATTAGGATATCCTTTTACCTACTTGCTTTTAAGAAAGCCCATTTATTTACATAGAAAGCAACAATCCTTATTAGGTTTTCCAGTGTTTTAGCAGAATGTTCTATTTTGTAAATCAGAGCTCATTAGTCAATGTCTTGAGATTTAGTCAAATTTTTTGCCTGTTTAGCAAAAAAGGATGCTGATTCAGGTACATTTTGTGGTAGAATAGACAACTAGTAAACCTCAGTGGCTTGGCAAATGTTTCGGGATGTTACAAAAGTTAGTGTGGATTTTCACATGAAAACAAACAAAGTATTTAATATAGATATTTTTCTTGTTAAGTCACCTAAACACATTGTAATTTAAGTTGCTCATTTATCCATTCATCTGATCAAAGATGATATAATATCAGATATAAGCTCTGTAATAGAGATGCAAGTTTGCATAAAAATAGAACCCTACTGCTTTGGAACACAATCTGATACATAACAAATTTTACCTTTGTATTTATAAAATTGGAATCTGAGAGTAATCATTTTGGGTAGAAATTCTTCATGTTAATACCTGAAACAACTAAAAGTTGTTTACCATTCCCAATTAGGAGTGAACAAGGTCACAAGAAGAGCTCTCAGTGGTGTTTCAGTTCTAGTAGTCTAAAATTGGGTGGTTTGTCTTCAACAGGTATTCATTCACTACTGGGGATTGAGCCCAGAGGTGCTCTACCACTGAGCTACATCTTCGGCTTCCCAAACCCTTTTATTTTGAGACAGGGTCTCACTAAATGCCCAGGCTAGCCTTGCACTTGCTCTCCTCCTGCCTCAGCCTTCTCAGTAACTGGGATAACAGGCATGTACCACTGTGTCAGATTCAAGTATTTACTGAGGGTCTATTATGTGCCAGCCATGTTGGTGCATATTTTCAAAGGTGTTGAGATAATCTTGCATTTTCAAAGGTGTTGAGATGATCTTGCATTTCTCATGGTTCTCTTCCACAAATAAATATATAATGGCCAAGTAAAGTTTTTAGATAAATTGAATTATTCCCTAATGGTTAACTGAGTATCTTATCAAGGCTAAATATAGTAATTATCAGCATAATTTTTTATGTTTGATGTAATAACAATGTATCTAGTTTTTATCCAGTTTATAATTATTAGATGGATGTTTGGATGGTGTGTGCATACAGATGGGTCTGTTTATAATTTTCAGTAAAAATGTTTATCTGACCTTTGTAAATCTGCCCTCTAAAGATTACGCTTCATAGGATTTCTAGTGTTCATGAGCATAATTGCTAACTGGTGTTTATGTAGATTGTGTTGAACAGTCTTATGGAAAGAAAAAAAAAACACACTATGCTAGGTTTTTTTTTTCCCCCCAAATTTAATTCAGAAAATCTTGTGAGTGCTTATTGTGCCTAGTGCCAGTGGCCTACATTTTCGTTGTTTTAATCTTCATCTGAATAACTTAATTTTTCTTTTGAAAAGTTATTTTAAAATGAATTTTCATTGAAGCCAGTGGGTTTCTTAAATGAGTGTTACACAAATGATTGCTTATTCCTCATAGCAGTGTCACTTTTTCAGCTTGCTGTTTTTTTAATATATATATATATTTAGTTGTTGATGGACCTTTATGTTTTTCATTTATTTATATGTGGTGCTGAGGATTGAACCCAGTGCCTCACACATGCTAGGCAAGTGCTCTACCACTGAGCACAACCCCAGCCCCTCAGCTTCTTCTTGATGTGTTTTCTTTTAAATCTCTCTTTTGTTCATTTCCACTGTCATGTTTCCTATTTATTTTTTGTTTTTTGTTTTTGGTAGAGCTGGAGACTGAACCTAGAGCCTCATGGTAGGTTCCGTAGGTAGACCTAGTAGGTAGTAGGTAGGCAGGCCTATTTATGGTAGGCAAATGCTTTCCAGCCCTTATTTATCACTTTTAAGGCAAAGAAGTTGGGGTCCTTTAATCTTATATAAATTATAATAGAAATTTGTTTTGGTGCTTGGCAACTCCATTGACACATAATTGTATGAGTGTAAGAAATTTCATGAGCATAAGAAATTTACTCATGAAATTTACCCATAAGTATAAGAAATTTTGTCTTGTATTATATTCATTTGTCACAAAAAACAGTTCTGGAATATCATACCTTTTTTGAAAAATATTATTTCTGAATATTTTTACATTTTTTGCATTCATTTGGTTAATCCTTTTAATGTTAGTGCTGACTTTTTAAAAATTGAGTTTAAAAAAAATGAAAACCTAGGAAGCCATCATGATTCTTAATGGCAATTTAAAAGAAATACTCCCACTAACTTCCAGAACAGATAGGGATGTCCACTATTTGTATTATTCAGTAGATAGAGGGAAAAATAGAAGGAAAGACATGGGAGAGAAGTAAAATTTCCATTAGTTGAAAGTCATATACCTGAAAAACCAAGGAAGTCAACACATAAATGTTTACAAGGTGAGAAAATTCAGTTCACAGTAGCTTTCTATAAAGCCAATGATGTTCTTTATGAAATGGTAAGGAATGTGAGCCCAGAAGAAAGTTTAGGCTTCCATTTCGGAAAAATAATTATGTAATGTTAACATTCACATTAAAGTGAAAAGAAAGCAAATGTTTATTGCAGAAAAATTTGTATCAGCTGATTTGAACAAAGTAAAACATCCATAATTCTATGCCTCCTGTAATGATTATGGTTTGTATTTTGTTATGTATGATTACTGTTTTTAAATAGATATACGTTTAGATAGGATGGAAGAGATACAAATTTGTGCTCATCTTGCACACTACCATGTTAAAATTTCTTTCATTGCAGTGGTATATTATGAATAGTTTCTCATATTGTTAATATTCTTCTATGGCACTTGTGTAGTTTGGATATTTGAGCACTTTCCTACTTGCCAATGTGTATGGGTTTTATTTTTTCTTCCTTCAATATCCTGAAAATGCCAAGAAGAAAAATATCTTCTTAGCTAAATCGTAGTTAATATCCATGACTAATTTTATGTTTTTTCAATGAGTTTCTAGAAACAAAGTTGTTGCATGAAAGGGTATATTTTAATATTTCATTAGGTGCATATACAATCACAGGCACACACACTTTTCTCTGCAGAGAGTTTGCATCAGTTTCTGCTTCTGCCTTTGTGTCATGTTTTTTTTTTTCCTCTTCAGATATTGTCATAGAGAATCATCATGTAATGCCAGTCTAGATTCCATCATTATTTTTAACTCTTTAATGTGTTTCATGTATAATCTTCTTTTAATATAAAAACACACCAGAGAAACTGTCTGGAAATTCTCCCAATATATAAAGCCACAGGTTTCAGTAATGTGAAATTACAGTGGGTTCGTTAGAATCTTCAGAGAATTGCAATTATTAACACTGGGAGTAATTTTCTTTCTTCCTTAACTTGTAGTTGTTAGAGAACAATTTAGAAAATTGATGCTTCTGTCAAAAGTCTGGATGGGTAGGATACATGCTCAGTCTGGATATGACAACATTAAGAACCCCACAACTTTTACTAACTATGACAAAAGGAATCTGTTTTATACTCCATTAAACTGTTACACATCATAAATAATTTATATCAACCCCAGTTCTTGTCTTTATCATGGATGATGAACTAGTTACTGTAGAGTTTGTTTTTTTTTTTTTTAAATGAACATAATAATATTCCCCTTTTCTGCTGCCTATGTAACTTTCTGCCTCTTTGCCACTGGAAAGAAGTGGCTGACTTTAACCAGCGATTATAGGACTGAAGTTGTCATACGGAAGAAGTGAAGACTCTTCAGGAATCACGTGACTCAGAGCAATTGGCACCTTACATTGAACTGTTCACTAAATACATTCTTTTGGGCACAGCCCAGACTTTCTGTTGCTCAGTTTTCTTATCTTTCAGATGAGCATTTAGACTTATTTCAGAGGTTGCTTTGAGAATTCAAACAGATAAGTGAAAGTGATTTTTAAATTGTGATTAGTAGACAGACACTAAAATCTTACTGCTATGGTTATTTCTGCCAGTATTGCAAGGATGGCAAATATATGGGCAAGGTCCATGGTTGGACATGGGGAGCAAGGAGCTGTGGTTTGTGATCGCCTAGCCTGTCTTGTGCTTTTTATAAATGTCCTCATTCCTGCCTGACTAGACTACTGTCTCACCAGATCATCTCACTGTCCCAGGATTTTGGTGGAGGGGTTGGGGGAGATGATGGTATTAGTATTGTGTCTCCAGCAATGATAGGGACCCTGTATCCCCAGGAAGTGGGCAACTGATTGGTAAATGTGGAAGGTTTCAGAATCACACATTGTTAAGGACAAGGATTAAAAGATGGTAAACAAGGAGATTAGGTTGAAGAGATGGACTCTCAAGTTACACATGCATGTTGTAGAGCAGGTCCATGTGGTCCTGTAGTCTAGGAGTGGCTGTTGCAGTGAGTGATTGATGTTCTTAATGGAGATGTTTTGAAGAAGTTGAGGAAAGCCATTGGCATGTGCTGAAGTGTGGTTATATTGAGCAGCAAGGAGAGCCTGTGTCTGCTAGCTGCGGATGGCCTCACAGATGTGGGAGGTGGAGATGCTACAGCGCTCATTGCAGTCTTACAAGGAACTAGGCTGGCATGCAGCTGTGACAAGTCAAGCACCTGTTCAAGTCCTATCTTCAGGGATGACCTGCATCCAAGAACTGTTGTAAGTACTACTTTAGCTACTTCTTAGATAAGATGTAGTCACAGATTTGAGGACTGATTGCAAGGAACCACCGCCCTACCATAACCTTCTTCTTACACTTGAACACAAGATCAGAATGCATTAGCAGGTAGAATCATGTAAGAATAGATAGAAATAGGACATGCCTTAGAATAAGTCACATGTAGATTGGAAGCATCCGCTTTTAAAGTATTTTGAAAGATCATGGGCCATTAAGATTATTTGTTTACAGTGGAACTGGGATCTAGGACATAGGGCCAGGAGTCTAAGATTTCTCCTGCTCTCCTCTACTAAAAATGGAAACTGAAAAAACAAATGGAACAATACCTTAACTCATCCATGTCTGAGTAATAATCACATCTGTTCAGTAAAGCACATGCTTTTTATCTTGTGCCCCCTGCCTAGCCTTATTGACACTTGTTGAATAAGTTTTTCTCAGCAAGTTCGCAAATTCTCTCCCCAGTCGATTTAACAGACTCTTAGACTGAAGTGAATAACAGGTTCTGTGGCCATCATAGCAGTTATGGGAGAAATGATTGCAGAGTCTGACGTTGAAGGAAGAGACCAAATATAGAAAGTAGAAACTGTATTACAGTACTTCAGTGATGAATATTCCTAATGATGGCCTTGACTCATCCATAAAACAAAGCAAAAACCCATGAAAGGCTTCACCACTTTCTATCCAGCTGCCTCTGAGGATGCATGCAGGAAATGAAATACTCAGGGAAAAGATTTTCCTTACACATAGTCACAGAGTTAGCCAAGGGGCACATAAAGGGATAAGCCTCAGTTTCAGAGAAAATGTACTTAGGTGGAACACTTTATTTCCCAGGGATGGCAGATAATTGAGTTACATCTAAAATCTTGAACCATCTGACTAATGCACATGCATACACATCTAGCTTCATGTGCTGAAAGGTGTTAAATGGTTTGAAACTGTAATTAAATAGCTGAAATTGTGCTGCAAAACCACCATAAGCCTTGCCTCATGTAGTATTTCAGTGTTAAGTGCTAAAATTTAATCTGAGTAGCTGTGATTAATCTAGTCTTTATTTGTAACACATTCAAACTAAGAGGTGTATGTTCTTGTTCCTGTACTTTCTCATTAGCACCAATATTGCTAATGGGAGTGACAAACGTATTATGTTTTTCCCTTCTGTCACTCACGCTCTTTAGATAACCACCTCCTTAGAGAAGGTAATTTTCCCTGGGATACATTTATGGAGCTGTGTATTTAATAGTTTTACTCAAAAGAGAGTATGTCCATAGGGACCATTTATTAGTTGATGGACTCAAGGGAAAAGAAATTTGGATTAATCAGTTTGAGCCATAGAAGAAATTATGATT
The DNA here is from genome assembly GCA_004024805.1 of Geosciurus inauris. Taxonomy (NCBI): domain Eukaryota; kingdom Metazoa; phylum Chordata; class Mammalia; order Rodentia; family Sciuridae; genus Geosciurus; species Geosciurus inauris. Next base: position 73,382 of record PVHX01001173.1, on the reverse strand, counting down.
GCAACTAATGTAAATGGGGATATCACATGCTCATTTGATCCTGTATGTCTTTCAAGCATTCCCTAGTTTATCATGGGGTTAGAAAGTTCTTTGCCCAGTTCTTGATGTTGATTTCTTGGACTCTTGTTTCCATTCAACGTGCATTTCCTTAGAGACAGTGTTATGTAAAGAGTAGTATCTCTAGGACTACTGAATTTTTATGATAATGTAGTTCAGCTATACAGTGAATTATATAAAAACTTGCCAAGCTGGAGATGTATAGCTCAGTAGTACCGTTTTTATCTATCATGTGTGAGGCACTGGGTTTGATCCACAGTACTATACAAACAACTAACAACAACAACAACAAAAACAACAACAACAAAAACTTGCCCACACTGGCTCGTGACTTGGCCATTTTTTTCTGCAGGAAAACACAAGTGATTTCCAAAATCAAATTCCAAATGACTTTTTGAAATTTCTCATTTTCAAAAGTTGTGTACTATCTTTATTTCTGTCTCTTCTAGAGGAATTTACTCAATTTTTCCCAGTTTTGGAAATAGATATATCAAGTCAGCAATGTAGTATAGAAGAAAGCGTTTTTGAACTTGGGATTCAGGAAGTTAGGGTGTGAATCCTGTTCTTTTGCCTTTGTGTCCTTGAGCAAGTCATGTAACCTCCACAACACTTAGGATTTCCATCTGTTAAATGGAGAATGATTAATAGCTACCTACAGTATGTCCTTCACAAAGTGATCATGAACTTTATGAGACAATATATGTGAAAGTGCCTCGTGGATTATTAGGAAGGGATATAAATTAAGGAAGTATTCAATGCTTAATAATTGGGAAGCTAGAAGAGTAGCTTTAATAGGTCTCCAAAATATTATAAATATTTGTAAGTTGTTGGAGGTTTTTGCTGTTTTTTTATTCTTATCATTTTAGAGATGTATTGTTTTTAAGTAATAAAGATTTTTTAATGAATTAATTTTTTTAAAGGGCAGTATGTTTGTAAGTAAAACACCTTGTAGTAATAATGTTCTGTAAAAAGGCAGTGGCCTTTGACAAATGAAAGAGAGTCAGTCTCTTTGTGTTCCACAATGAAGGAGTACCAGCCGCTATATTAAATTTTAATCAGTAACAATGTTGCACTAATTATAAGAGTTGGTTTATATACTGGGTAAATTGCTATTTGTAAACGTAGGGTTATATTAACTAATGCAGCTAATTGCCGCCACAAATAAGCATAAGGTTTCCTAAAAGCTTCCATCAGCAACTAGAAGTAGGCACTGCTGCCTGATACTTCAGTCTGTGTGGAAAGGCAGGTAATGACATTATGAATACATTTATAATGCAGGCCAATTTCTTCTAAAATGCATGTTAAGTATTATTACTTTACCAGGAGTCTGTGAAATATGATTTATTTAATGCATTTCAGCCCCCATAATATTAAGATATAATTGAGATGTGAAGTTAAAAAAAAAATCCCATGCAGTCAGTATGGTACATGAATCATGGACTAAATTGCTTGTAATTTTAAAGGCACTTAGGGGAATTGTGAAATTTATATAATGCATTCTTATGTTTGGAAAAGGTTATAAGAACAATAGTTCAGTTATTTTAGTATTTCAGTCCTAAAAATAGGACTTTTTGAGTTGTTATTAAACCTAAGATAGCCACATGCATGAGCAAATCCAGATTTTCTGTGTCCAGTTCTCATTTACTACTTTTTGTACATTTTCCCTTTAAACCTCTCATGTTTTGCAAAGTAGTTAAGTGTATATAATTCCAATAAAGGCCATAATCTAGTTTTTATGAACTGTACAACTGGATGAATGACAACAACATGAATGTTGCCAGCATGTTTAGAAGGGAATCAGTTAAATGGTACTTGGAATTTTGATGATTATTGCTTTGAAAAGACTGAAAATCACAGGTCTTGGCTTTATGGTTTAATTACCTGCTTAACAATTGCTAGTGATTCACTAAATCACAAGGCTTCCAAACAAATAACATCAGTAACTCTGTCATGCCTGAGCAACTCCAATTTTCTTGACAATGGCTACCAAACTGTGTTTAGCCTAATATAAACTGTTAGTTTAACAGCAAGCAATAGGAGCTTCAAGTGTGCCATCGATGAGATGCCAGCAAATTGAGCGCTTTCACCAGTGGTGACACACGTGTCAAGAATAACTTTAGCATGTTTCATCAGGACCAGTTGGAGAAGCAAATGTAGTAATTATCCACATCCTTTTTTGATATTGGATTTAATAATAATGAGCAATGTCCAGCTTTCCAGGGTTTCTAATTAATAATTGGTTCTTAAGAACACAGCATGTGGTTCCTCTCAGCTTGAATAAGATTGGGAAATAGGGCAAGCTTAAGGTCCTACATACTTTTATGGGCCAAATTGGAAAAGCAGTTTAAAAGAAGATGGAGTTGTAGGAAGAGACTCAGGTGTGCTGGTGTGAAAATTTAATTTGTGCCTTTATTGACCTGCGCTCACTTTCCTTGCTGTGTCTTAACTTGGTGGCATTTCCCTGAGTACACCGCTCTCCCGTCTTTGCCCTTTTGCAATGGCAAGCTCTTTACTTCAAATGTATTCTTCCAGAATTAGATGAATTCCTCAGTTTTTACTCATGTAGCAACCACCATCTTTTGCTCACAAGAGAATTATCTTATCCTGTTCTTGTTTTTTTCATAGAAATAGGAATGGTCCCCATCTTATGATGATTCAACTGATGATTTTTTTTTAATTTAAGTGGTGGGAAAGCAAAACCCTTTCAGTGTATTGTACTTCAAATGTTGTGTTTTGATCTTTTCTTGGAAAAGGGATGTGCAATGCAGAGCAGTGGCAGCTCTGTCACAATGCAGAGCAGTGGCAGCTCCCACTCAGCCACTCAGTTACTCAGGAAAAGGACCCAGACTCTGCAGTGTGCTGAGCACAGTCAGTAGGTTGAGTGTATTAAATGCATTTTTAACTTGGGATATTTTCAACTTATGGTGGATTTATCAGGATGTAAACCATTGTCATAACTCATCTGTAAAGGAACAGAAGCATGCCAGACCTGTGTTTGAGGAGGAATAATAATGCCTACTATTTACTGAGTGATTGTTCATGCTAGTCACTGTACTAAGGACTCAATGTATATTTTAATAAATTATTACTTCATGAGGTAGTAATTTTGTTGTCCATGCAATAGGGATAACTGAGGGTTAGAGAAGTTAATTTATCTAGAGTTACCAGTTTGGCTCCAGATTCATCCTCTGGGCTTCTATGCTAAGCCATTTCCTTAGAATAAATATGTACTCCTGATATAAGTTTGAACATTACTTATTTAGGACCATATGAAATGTTATCCTTCTTGGTATAGATGATACTGACAAAAAATGTTTTAAAAGTTTTGACCTCTAATAATATATTTTACACCATGACCCAGTATATACACATATATTAATTCATACATAAGATATAATGCTACTTGTGATTTACTCTCATTATTTTCTGACTTCTTCTATTTTCTATTTTATTTTAATCTGTTTTCATTTTGCAAACGCTAGTTGTGACCTACCAAAATATGACTTTTTGGTCCACTAATAGGTAGCAACCTACAATTTGAAAACTACTGACAGTCCATGTTGGCCTGGTGGGTTCCTGCCGGTCAGTGAAATCTGTGCTCCACTGGTTTTACTCTTGCTCATGTGCTGCCTCAGGTACTTGCACTTCTAATTTTGTTAGTTTTCTAATTTTGTGAGACCTTGGATAGTTTTGCCAGTGGGCATTTGTGAGTGATTGAATTCTGGGGATGGATTAATGCTTTTCCTTAGGCTGTGAGTTTCTTCTTTGCCATTTCATCATGATCCTTTGGGGGTCCAGTGGAGTTCAGATTATATGGTTACATTCAGAACTTGGCTTTCAGAGGTGGTCTTGCTTTCTTTCTGAAGTTCTTCTAGCCAGGCAGGTTCATTATAGCAATTGAAGGAAAGTAAAGGAGAAAAAATGGTCTTTCTCCAGTTATCCCATTTCCAGTTTGTCTCATGTTGTGTTGGATACATTATACCAAATGTGTTTTAAATAATTGAGAAGATGCAGAATAGTCTCATCTTTGTCTTTTTATATGCTTTGACAGAGCTGTTTGTTTTTGTTTCATTTTGTTTTTTAGTTGTTGTTGTTTTAAAGAATTGACCAAAAGCCTTACTTGCCTTTGCTTGGGATGAACTGGGGGCATAAATTGATACAACATGATCAATATACATGATATAACATGATACAAATTGATAGTACCACCTGGACATGAGGTGGCTGTGCCATCTCATCCATTTCTCCCTGAGCACATGAGCAAATCTTTGTTAAGTGACTACTTTGTGCTAGGTGGAGTTGCAAGTCCTAGGGTTACAACATGGGAATGAGACACACAGGTCACCGCTCTCTTGTGTGTATTCCAGAGGGAAAACTGACAATAAATGAGAAAGCAATAGATATATAAATGTATACTTAGTTTTAGAATGCGTTAAGGATATGGGGAACAGTAGGTGGTAAGGTGATATGATAAGGTGATTGAGAGTAGTAGGCTGCAGCATTTCTCCTCTGATCTATATCCCACCCAATGGATTGTTAGTTTCTTAGGACTTTCAGATCCTGCAAAGACATCCTGAATGTGAAAGCTCAAGATCATGATGCGATTTCATTTGTGAAAGGCCTGTAACTCAAGGGGAGAATGTTTTGAATAATGGGACTAAATGTGGATTTTGGAGCAGTGACATTGACATCACCTAGAAACATATCAAAGGTGCAGACTCTCCAGCCCAGCTTGGACCTTTTGAAGCACAATCTGTGTTTTAGCACAATTGTTTCCTTAATCCTTACATACAAATTCAAGTTCAAGTTCGAGTAGCACAGGTTGAGTATTGTTCATCTGAAATGCTTAAGGCCAGGGTGTTTCAGGTATCAGAATTTTTTTGTTTTTGTTTTTTTTTATACACATACACACACACACACACACACACACACACACACACACACACACACATTACTCCAATTAGAGTGTTTTGGATTTTCAGATTAAGGATGTTCAACATGTTGGCCCCATTGCCTGGGGATTTTGCTCACCTTTTCTATGCTTGAGCGAGTAATCATCCTTTCTTTTTGCCTTAGCTTTTGCATCACTGTAACCAGACTATCCAACAAGATCAACTTTAAGGAGGAAAAGTGTATTTTGGGATCAAGGTTTTAGAGGTCTCAGTCCATAGACAGCCAACTCCATCACTCTGGGCTTGAGTTAAGGCAGCACATCGTGGGGAAAAGGCCCAGCGAGGAGAGCTGCTCAGCTCATGGCCAGGTCAGAAAGCAGAGGGGCTGGGGAAAGTGATACTGGAAAGATACACCCTTCCAGGGCAGCCCCCAGTGACTCACCTTCTCCAGCCATGCCCCACCTGCCCACAATTATCACCTAGTTAGTCTGTTCAAACTAGGATGGGCTGATTAGGTCATAGCTCTCGTAATCAAATCATTTCACCTCCCAACATTCCTGCTTGAATAGGAGCTTTTGGGGGACACCTCATATCCAAACTGTTGCATCCAACCCGCACCTCTCCCCAAGAAGTGCAGCCCAGACAACTCTGCAGAAGCAGCAAAGTTTATTGAGGAAATAGGCACATGGGCCAATCGATTGGGGTCAGCTCTCCTTTCCTTCAGAGAGTGACCCCAAAGTGAGGGTTTCAGAGGTTATTATAGGGTGGGCTAGCTACATGACTCAGGAAAACATGATTTGGCAGATATTCAGTCTATAGTTATTTACAGTTCAACTGTGACGGCCCCTCCTATATCTCTTTTCAGTTCCTGGAATTTTAGGTAACTGGCCAGGGGGTCTGGCAGCCTGTGGTTTTGTCCCCGCCTCCCCCATCCGTGAGAAGCAGGCATAGCAAAGCATTAATCATAGAAGCACAAAGAGCAGGTTAGCTGATACGTGCAGGCCTGAGCCAGAGTGACTCCATTTTGAGTTTGGATTTTACAAAACCATACTTTTACTTGCACTGGCTCAGACGTGATATGATCTGACAGTCGGTACCTTTAGAGGGAGTTACCAGTGGACCCAGGTGTTGACCAAGTCAGATTAGGGATCTTTAAAGGAAATCTTGATTTCTCAGTCATCACCCCCAACCATTGAAATCTTTCTCTGCAATTTTTCAGAGATCCCTGGGTGATTCCAAAAGGCAGCCAACATCAAGATCTCTTGCTGTAGAGAACAACACATCCTTTTTGTGGTTAAGGCCAGGGAACATTTTAGAAGATTCTTACGATAAAGTTTGGCTGATGTTAAGATTGCATATCCATTGTTGAAATGCCCCCTTTTTGTGAGCTGTGTGGGTGTAGCATGCTGAGTAGGCCACAGAAATGAAGCAGTCCCTTTCCTACACAATGGAGGCAGAACTGGTGACAGGAGAGTGGAGTTGTCAGAGTGAAGTCTGAGTCACCACAATGAGATTAACATCAGGTCCTGTGAAAAATACGCCACAACAAAGGTGACTCAGTTGGTAAATGAATAATGGCATTTTTTTGGATTTGAAAAATAGCAGTTCTTTTTAGAGTTGATGGCATTTTGTACCTATTTGTTTTCATCTAACTCAGACGAGAATTTGTTTAATAGATTTATGAAATGGGTTAAGACCTAGGTTTTACGTCTGAATCTGAAAGTGACCTCTGTGGTCCCAAACTTGCATCGTGTGCCAGGTTTCTGTGTCAGCTTCGCTTTGTCCTTTAGCTTTGGCTGATGACACAGGACAGAAGGATCAACTAGGAGCCCTCAAAGCCAGAAAATCTAAATGGAGTGAACACGAGAAGGTGTTCTGAGGCAGGAAACAGTGGCTAGATGAAGCGACTCCAGGGAAAAGATTGTGAGGGCCTCAGATTTTAAACAGCTGGATAAGCCAGGACTGTGAGTCATGATTTGGTAGCGGTGCTCAGGTGGAAAAATTGAAAGGAGGTCCCTAAAATTTTGTAGGATGTAAAAATGAGAAAATTTAGCAGAAAAGGTTTGTGTGCTCATAATGAGGCTGATTTGAAATATTGGCTTTCCGGCACTTTGATATGTGCCTGCCTTTGACGTTGAGGCCCTGTGTGAGCCGGCTTAACTTGTGAATCCTGACCAAAAGGGAACAGTTGGAGCCGGCAGCTTCAGCTCTGCTGTGTGACAGCCACTGGCTCCCGAGTTGCGTAGGCCAATGAGCAGAGCCTTCCAGGGCAGAGACTGGGGAAGCGTCTTGCTTTGTCTTTGTCTTAGTGTCTGCATGCCTTTGACAAGTGAACAATAAAATGTGCTCTTTGATTCCAGACTGTCTTGCTTTTTTTCTGTGTCCCTCCTACAGTCCTCCTTTTTCATGTTGCATTACAGGAGCTGCTTTTCACCTCTCTTTCCTGACCCTGAGTTCCAGTGTTCCTAGGTCTCTATCACCCATGATGTGCTCTAATTGGCAAAACTGTAACCTGGTAGCAGCAGTTCTCCATTGCAGTTTCCTAATTGGTGTCAGGGGCTGCTGGCCGAGCTTGGCCATGTTGGATTGATTGATAGAGGAGCTGCTGTGACTGCCAGGCTTCTGCCTGACCAACAGGTTTATTGCTTTTGAAACTAAAAATTAAAATGTTAAATATATCCTGTGGTGCCTTAGTGGGCCTGAAATAAAATCAGCTATTCATCATTAAGGAGCACTTTCAATGTTACCTAAGGTCCCTTGGGTTTGCAACTCAAAATTTTGTTCTATTTCTAACTCACAGCTGGCTGTTTTCTTGCTTTCATAATGCAGTGTAAAGCTGCATTATATTTCACACTGCCTGCTGCACAGTGGGTTTCTTCTTTTCAGAAATAATGCAGACATGGTGTTAAATGTGTATGTTGGGGGTGGAAGGATAGGGACTGCATTGAGGATGTTCTTACAGAACTTGAAATTTACAAGCTCATTTACACTGGTCAGTGAGAATGCAGATAGTCATGGTAATTTAATGGTGAATCATAAGAAAAAGGATAGACATTGTTTTTCAAAGGCTATTCCATGTAATTGACATTTATGTGGAAGATATAACTGAGCATTTAGGCATATGAGTGGAACATAATGACTGGTTTACCTAAATTAATGCCTGAAGTTACAGAAAGCTACAAAAGACTGCATTTTAAAATCTAGTTTTAATGCTTTGATTAGCACTTTATAGACTAGTATAATAAAACAATGCAGTGACCTTAAAGAGATCGGATGTTACCAGTCAGCAAACCTTTTTGATGTTTTTATCTCTTCTACTGTCTGTAACATAGTGCTTAATCATTTATAGCAGTCTTTCATAAAAAGATAAGTTTGGGCTAATCCTTATCAACAAATATTGTGCAAAATATCATGATAATAATACTGTCTTATATTTGTTTGCATTATATTGATTTTCCAAAGTACTTTCATATGTATTTTCTGGTCCTTTGAATAAATCCAAACATATAAAAATGATTATTTTATGTTTTATTGATGATGAGATTGAGAATCAAAAAGTTAAGGAACTTGATAGAAATCCCTGCTGCCATATATGTAACTGAGTCATGACTTGAACCAGTACTTGTTAATCCACGTCTGCGGTTTTCCCACCTCCGTGTTCTGCCTCCCTTTGGTAGGCGTTACATAAGTGCTCTTGACCTGGCAGAGATGACTCTCTGAGTCTTAAAGTCTAGTTCAGAAGATTGGCACAGGCACAGGTAGAAACACAAAGTGCAAAAGGGCTGAATGAGGGATTCAGTCTCTGCATGCGGGGTTGGGTCATAGGGTGAATGAGATCAGAACCTGGCACAGTTTCTTAAAAGAGAATCTGATCTGGAATTTTAAAAAGGGAGAGATGTCAGGATTTGAGATGTGTTTGGCATCAAGACTAAGTGAACAGCTAAAACAAAAAGGTATGGCGATGGGAGAACATGGGTCCTCTTTCTGAAGGATAAGTGACTTAATGTACATAGAACTATCTGGGAGAGGGTGTGGTCAGGGCTGATAGGCTTGGAAGGTAGGGAGCAGGCCAGCTGCACTCTGGTGGAAGAGGTGAGCACATGTTAAAGGGTAGGAGGGGAGGAAGGGTGAAATCTGTTAGAAATGTGGTGCAGCCTTCTAAACAAGGAGAAGTGCTCTGAGTTAGAACGTTGCTCATTGGAATTCAAACAGGAAGATGGTGTATGATATATATTGCTGAGTTGAGAGTAAAATTAGAAGTGAGAGGTCAGAAAGTTGGAGTGAGCTAGACCAAACAGTAAAGATCACTCTGGCTTTGAAGACTGATGAGAATCACATTTTGGTTGAAGATTTCTCTCACTTTGGTTTATTACTGAACCAGCAAACAAGAAATCCCCAGGGCATGTAAGGGCCTGGGTACCTAGAGGAGGATTCTTCCTGCGCTCCTTGTTCCTTACAGAGTAAAGCAGAAGTTCTGAGGTCATTCCAACTGTCTTGTAGAAATAATCTGCCATGCCAGTGGCAGTCAGAACCATGGGTTCTCTGACTTTCCTATGTTGAGCTGAGGAAAGGGCCCTCGAGCATCTGCCTTCTTATGACTAGGGGAAGCTTCCTGTGTCCTCCCCTCCTGTTTCATTAGGCCCACCAGAGCCGTGGCCATGGCCTGTGCTGTGGAGTCAAAGGTGACTGGCTTATATAAAGCCCATGACCAGTGAGATGTTGGTAGCTTCAGTTAGATTGGGTGAATGCTGAGCTATGTTTCAGATTGCTCTGTTTGAGGTACCTCCAAGACTTACATATGAATGTGTTTGTTAGATAAATCGGAAGCTGAGGTCTGGAACCTAGAATGGTTAAGAATGGAGAGGTCTGGGAATCCTTCTAAAAGATGCTGATCTGGAAATGCGTGAGTTCTCCAAGGAATAGTATGTGGAGAGAAGACAAGAGGGCGAAGGCAAAATTTTGGATGATGCTCACCTTTATACAATAGGTTGAGGCAGAATTACAAGAGACTGAGCAGGAACCACCTGCCAGGGGGGTGGGGAGGAGAGTGTTAAGACAGCCACCAGAAGAGAGTTTTGAAAAGTAGGGTGGGCTGTTGAAGGGGAAGTTTCTAGAAAGGGCCAGTGTCATAAATATCAATGAGAGACTATTGAATTGGGAAGTTATTGATCAGTGACTGTCCTTACATAATGTACATAATGTACTTAATCAAAAGCAGAGCACTGGAATCAGAACCCAGGTCTCGAGTGATTAAAGAGGAGGAAAAATGGAAAAGCTGGGTGGTTATTGTCCTGTCAAGGTTTTTAACTTTGGAAGAAAGGTGATAAGGGATATGTACCTTGAAGAAAGAGTAGGAGAACCTTCCTTCTGTAGAGTGAGAGAAGAGGAAAGCATGGCCCAAGTGCATCTAAGTGGGAGGGGAGAAGTGATGTTCTCATGGGCTCCATTTTCTCTGGGCTCTTGTCAATTTCACATTCTTGTGTGTTAGTGCTTGGTCCATTTATTCTTTAGAGTAGGGGGCAGAGGCAATCCAAGGTGAACAATGTCAGACAGGACAGTTGAGATATCAGATGTTGTTATCTGTTGCCTCACTTAATCTGCCCCCTTCCAGCACATCCATCCCACCTTCAACTTTCCCAGGAGACCGCTGGGTTTCTTTTAGTTGTGATCTTTATCTCTGATACCAGTATCTTCATGTTACAGGTCTTCTGTCCTCTTCCTCTTCCCAACAAGGAATAAGGTGGGACACCTACCTAATCAGACCTGGACTCTGGCCCCCGTTCCACACACCAGCCTAATCTTTAGGTGAGACCCTCTCTGGTGTGCTCTCTTCCTGACCCTGACTGGGTGTTAACTTTGAAGGAACAGAGACTGAGGTTGCCTTATGGGCCCTTTTCACAACTGTGTAAGTCAGTACATTTTGTATGAATATATTAGAATATATTAGAAACTCCTTCAGGATATGGATATCCTTAAGTTTGGGGGTAAATCAAATATTTCGGGAGAAAGATGGAGCCTATTTTAAAAATGAGAATGAAGTCTTAAAAGACATTCGACAGGTTTGTATTCTGTCAGGTTAGTTTTTTTCTTGCTGAAACATACTTCGGAGTCCTAAGATTCTGTTCTTTCAGTGTTTCTGAAATTTCTTCTGACTCTCTGACAGTAGAAATGGACATCTAGTTCCAAAAATAGCCTTAAATTAAGGCTTGTCAGTTTTAAAGTTTAATAGATATGCAAGTGATAGAACTATTTCAAGTCTTTCATTTTTTTGAAAAACAACACTTGCTGTAGAAATTTAAGCTGTTTTTAACCAATTACTTCCATCCAACTTAGTAGCAACCAATAAACACTGTTATAAAAGGCCTGGGCAAGGTTCAGTGTTGAAGACTTGGGGAGTCTGAGGTTTCTTCCATATGTTTTCAAGTACCCTAGTTTGGCTGCTTGATATGTGTAGATTGTTTTATTTCTGTCTATCTGGATTAAGGGCTGGTCTGGTTGATGGCAGTGGAGATGTTTGAAGTGAATCCAGAGGTTCCAGAGATTTGGTGTGTGTTCAAAGCAACTTTGACTTTCCCATCTAGCTTCATTGGGGTTAATAAAGACAGCTACAAAGGGGATCAGATGCATTAGTGGTTTGTAGAAAACAGGGCTTTCAGTGAAATCACTCTTGACACTGCATTTTGGGGAACAGACTAGAGTATCTGTATCTTGGGTTGGTTATAGTGGGCGCTCAACTGTGGATCTAATCAAGGGAAGATTTATAATTACAAACTTTGTGTGAAGACAGTTTTAATAGCCCGTGCTCCATAAGGTTCTCTCTGACTTTGACTATCCATAGCCCAGAATATATAGAGCTGCTCTTACAGAGACCAATCGGCAAAACCTCTTGTTAATCAAATTGGATGCTGGCATTTTTCAAAAACACAAATACAGAAAATACATCTTATGGAATGCATTTGCATACGGTATCTCACTGGCTTCTCACAAGTTCCTCTGAAGCAGGCACGTTTCCTTTTCGGTCTCGCTGCCCTCCTTAATGTGGGCTCATCTAAGTCCTTGGCATCATCAGCCAGCAGCTGTAAACCAGCAACCCCAAACTTGTCCTTCTTAGCCTGTTCTTTCCAACATGTAGCACTGAATCAGTCTTCTCTTCCCACCTGCCAGCTGCTTCATGCTAGGTCTCCCTCTCAGTGACGGCACTGCCATCTACAGCACATGTGCAGCTGCCTCCTTGCCACACCCACCCCTTTTGGGTAATCCGCTTATCCTAATTTCTTATGGCCCTGGACATTGTTCTGGCCCTCCTAACATTCAGCCTGTACTTCCCAACTACTTTACTTGCCTCTGTGTTCCACATTGCCTCTGGATTGGAGTTTCTCAAGTGAAACTCTGATGTGCCTTTTCCATTCAAGAAATCCTACAGTGGCTCAACAGGGTCTTCAGGGAAAGCTGGGGCTTCAGTGTGTCCGAAGGCTCATCTTGGTTGTCTGCCGCAAGCTTGCCCTTGCTGCCTTACCACTGGTCCTTTTTCTAAGTGCAGCTTAGACTCCTTCCTTGAACCACTGGTAGGTCGCCTAACCTGCATGGCTTTTGGAGCTGCCATCCTTGCGTGCCTTAACACCTTTGCCTGCACATATCCTTCTGCATCTTTCCCCCTTCTTTCTGGAGTCCCGTCTTTTGAAAGCATTTTGTTAACATTCTCTGTCCACTGTGAAGTTTATGTTTCTCTCTGTACCTGCTTCATTTCCCAAGGGTACCGTGAGCTCTTACAGGACAAGTAGGATATGATGTTCCTCTGTTTCTCCGGCATCTTGCATTATATCTGCAATACAAGTATGTGCAATAAATGTTTGTGGAACATCATACAGATCTGAGTCTATACCAATATTAAATAACTAAATGACTTCTTCAGGATTACAGGACTAGAAGTAACAACAACTTTACTCCATTCAAGGTTCTTCTATATGACTTTTATTCTGTTTTTATATATACAAATCTTTTTTCAAGGCATGATTAAACCTTTAGTCTTAGTTGAGTTATCCTCCGTGATTTAACAAATTATGTATATCAATGTTAAAACAGCTCTGTAACGTGGTCAGGTGCTGGCAGGTTGTGCCATGGGTCACATGCCAAAATATAAGTCATATGTATTTTTTTTTTAATTTCTTTAAAATAACCAAATTTTTTAAAAAATTCACATTACTATTTTGAAGGTGTTACTAGGGAGAAACCTTTGTGAATAACACATTCCATTAAGTTCAGTTTTAACATTTAAAGGCAGCAACTAGATAAATTTATTACTCTCAATATTTATATCTTATAAAGTAATAAGTTGTTGCTTGAAAGCAGTAATGAAATTTAGTTATTTTGATATGAATTTCAGAGTTATGATACTGCTGGGTCAACCCATGATATATCAGTGGTTTATGCGTGCAGCTTTGTATATGATTTTTTAAAAATTAGTCTTGTTTAAATGAGAAATAGTCTCCCTCCCATTTTTAAGAAAGTAAGAAGCCCTCCCTTTCTTTAAAGGGGCCCATGTGATTTCCCCTGCACCTTTCCTTCTACTCTGCCCCACCTACTCCCATTCCATTATTGATATTATCGTTTCATAAGGATTGTTTTGTGTTTTGAGAATTAATTTTTCTCCTCAAAACCCCCACCCTTTTCTGCTAAACAGATAGAATTCAAAGAAAGAATCACTCTTCTTTCATGCTTTATAAATGACTTTTCATTTGAGCATGTCATTTTGTTTTTTTGTTCCAATGGAGATCAAAGGGAGACAGGTTCACTCCCAATGTTCAGCAGTTCTTTTCAGTGCTGGACCTTAAAGAAATGGAATCTAGTTGAATTTGTCGCAGCCTTAGATCTTTCTCCAGGCATGTGGTACTCAGATTGCTTGGTATTACTGCATGCCGAGTTCTGTGGCTCTGTGTGTGTGTGTGTGTGTGTGTGTGTGTGTGTGTGTGTGTGTAGACAGCAAGAGCTGGAAATTCAGTATTTTATATACTTTTTCTTGCCAAAGAGAGACAACTCCAGGATAACATCTCAAAGGTATGTATTCATGTTGAAATACTACTATTTTCATTTAAACCAACTCAAGAGTCTTTCAAAGATTTCCTTTTAAAAATACTTTTTTGTCATAAGAATTTTGAATGAATATAATATTTTTTAAAAGAAATCAAAGAAAAAGTAAAGTATTTAAAATCCTTGCTTTAATCAAAACCAGTAAGACACTTTTAAATGAACTCTAGGTTGTTTTTATTCTCAATGTGAAAATCTCATAGGGAAGTGAAGAGAGATCAATCGCCTCCTATATTGAAAATCAGAAACAATGAATTGGACTTTAACAATAAAAACTCCACAGATTTATAAACTAAAAATGAGTGAGCTCTTTTCAACACTGCTTTGTTCTTCACTCAGGGGTTCATGTATTTATGTCATGATACTATGAAACTAGTGTTAGATAATGTTAGGCCAAAGTTGTACCACTGATCAGACTGTCCGATGATTCTTAGTCTTCCCAATTTCTACGTCACATATTCCATATTTTGCTAAATGAGGCCTCTCTCCCCCTCAATCTCATCATTGTCACTTAATATCAGTATTTATTATGATTGATCTTAATCTTACATCTAAATGCCAAAATTTCTTTAAGTCCGTCCTTTATTCTTCTATTTGTGGTCAAATTCTTACTGTTTTTCTAGTAGCATCAAGTCTTCTCCAGGATTTATAAGTCAAAGGTTATTCTTATGAATTACATAGTTCTCTCAGTATTGTATACAAGGTTTTGGCAATATCTTCAGAATTCCCATTCATTTATTGCATAAAACTAATAAATATTTAAAGAATTTATTTATGCATTAACTTTTGTACTTAAGTTTTCTCTTTCCTCTAAATTAACTTGAACTTTGATGTATCTGTTTCTTTTTTTATCTTAGGAAGGGCAAAAATTTTAAATAATTTTTTTTGGACTAACAGCCAGAAGTGTTTGTGATTGTTTTATATGTTGTATCTTCTAGTCTCTTTCTCATCAACAAAACATGTTTTGTTTTGGATTTAAATTTAAGAAACAAATACTTCACTTGGGTTCTGATTTGTTGGCTTAATTTCATGTAATTTTATGGATCAAAATCTGAAGGTATCCTAAAATTCATGTAAAGTCATGTTTATATACTCTGATACCTCTGTTGCCAAGAACTTTTTAAAAAAATTTTTTAAAAAAATTATTTACAATCAGTAATATATAATGCATGTCCCAGAAATCTGCTCATTGTATAAATGGAACAAATTTTATTTTTTTCTTCTCTCTGAATATTTTGCATATTTACTTCTATCTCTATCTAATCTTATCTATTCTATCCATATGGAAAAATCAGGCTTGACATGTCCAGTCACACACAAATCTGTCTATAAATAGCCATTCTCTATCCAGCAATGTTGACACCAACTAAAATGTCAACCTGATTTTTGAAAAAGAACTGTTGACATAAATATTGTTTCTTATAATTAAATAAAACAAAGTTTTTAGAAGATTCTATTAATGCTCTTGAACCTTAATCAAATGGTTATTATGACATTTTTGTTACAATGTCTGCTATAACATGTTTGAATGGTGAATGCTTTGCTCCCATTTGAGCACAACATTATTTTGATTATCTTGAATTCCTGTTCTAGGATGATTATGATTTTGTCTTCAATACTGGGGATTGAACCCAGGGCCTCATGATGTTTGGCAAGTGCTCTACCAATGTGCTACTCCCAGCCTTTTGAATTTCTATTCTAAATTACTCTTTCTTTTTGGTTTTCCTTCCTGATCATTTTCAATTTAGCATGTATGACAATGAATATATTTTTCCATAATGTTTTTTTTAACTATTTTTTCATTGTCAATGGATCTTTTTATTTTATTTATATGTGGTGCTGAGAATTGAACCCAATACCTCACACATGCTAGGCACGTTCTCTTCCACTGAGCTACAACCCCAGCCCCTCCATAATGGTTTTACATTTAAGTTCTAGCACAATCATATCTGGGGTAGGTTTGATTAAGCAGGATTATTTGGAATAATTTTCCTTATTGGCCAAAGGTTATGATTTGAAAAAAATAAGAAGTGGTTGCTTTGCTGGTAGTTTACCCTGTCCTTGAAATGTTGAGCAGATGTTTCTAAGTAAACCTAAGATAAGGTTGAGAGTCCACTGTAGTTGAACCACAGGAATGACTATTACTCCCTAAAAATTGGTCAACCCACTTGGATCATGAACTCATTAATCAGAATATTTCTTGCTAAAGTGGAAAATATGGATTATTCATTTCAAAGCCATATGTACATTTGATGGAAGTTCAGGTATATTAACTGTACTTGGTAGTAAATTTGCCTTGTGTTTCAAAATAATAAAGCAGAGAAGTAATAGGGATATAGTATTGAGGCCTCTTTTGATGAGTGAGCAGAATATGGGATACGGGCTTGGTTGTGGACTAGTATAAATGAGATGCTTCACAGTGGGGTATTGGCAATCTGTAAGACTCTGACATTCTCTTTGGTGTTTGAGATTTGGAGGTGAATACAAATTCCAAAATTGATGATTAATGAGCAGAGGTGCTTCGTGATGGTATTAGTAATTTTGCCTGGGAGAGGTCTCATTTAATGCCTTTGAACAGATTTTTGAAGCAGGAGAGATTTGGCCAACTCCCTTTTCCCTCTTAAGGGTACCATGCTTGTGCATACCTACCCTTATTTTATTTAATTTATTTTTTGGTACCAGCGATTAAACTTGGGTACTCGACCACTGAGCCACAACCCCAGCCCTATTTTGTGTTTTATGTGCAGACAGGGTCTCACTGAGTTGCTTAGCGCCTCGCCATTGCTGAGGCTGGCTTTGAACTCACAGTTCTCCTGTCTCAGCCTCCCAAGGTGCTGGGATTACAGGCGTGCGCCATACCTACCCTTTGTCTGTCCCAGGCCAACTCTTCACTTTCTCAAGCAGCCTCACATGTACACCATTCTCCCCATAAGCCATTGCCTCCTTATCCACTCTCCTAACTCTTACCTGTCAAGCTAAGAACAGTTTTCCTTTGCCTTATACATTCTCTTTGTGAGCTTAGGAAAGCTGATTAAGTCTAGCTTCGATACACACACACACACACAGACACACACACACACACAGACACACAGACACACCACATCAAGAAAAAGATGCAGAAGTGAGATAGCCCTTCTTTGCTTTTTCTGTATATTCTTTCTAGCTGTGCATCCTTGGCTAGTCATTTATTTTTGCTGAACCTTTGTTTCCTCCTCTGAACAGAGATATGGCCTGAAAGGAAAGTTTCTCAAGTTTTCTGAAACTATAAATTCTGTGTCTATGGAAGTTGTATGCTCTGTAGGGAAATTAGACTTCTCACTGGCCCAGTGTTGTCAACCTCTGAGACTTGGTGATAAGAAGCCCCCTTTAGGCCATGCAGGCTGCCTTAGGACCACTTTCTAATGGAAAAATGCATTCAGAATTCCAAACAATTGCCTTAGAATTGAGTATTGGAAGATGACTTATGTAAGCCTCTTGTGTTTTTGTTGTTTATGTGTGTTTCACATATTTCTGTTTTGTATTTTGTAAAGGTCTCAAGCTCTACTTTATTTCAGTCTATCCATAAATTGGAAATTTTCACACCTTCTTTAAGCAAGTATTGGGTTTATTTACTGTTTACTTTTAGGATGAACCTTGATATACAGAGACTTGTAGATTATTAATCTTTTTACTTTGTAAGAAAATTGTTTCCAGGGGTGAATCCTGAAACTTGTCCCAGCACTTGGAATTTACGTGCTTTTATTACATTTCTTAAATGAAATTTCAGGGCCTGGAGGAAAGTAGTGGTGTAAATATATTTCAGGAATATATAATTGGTTTGAATTCTTTGGTAGAGAAGAAATTTATGAAATTAGACTATCATTATGAGTATAGTTTAACTTCTTGCTTATGTATATATAGACCCTCAAATCTTCTTAAAATTGGGGCCATAATTTACTCAAATATAATAATAGAGCTAAAATACTGTTCAGTTTACATGCATCATTATTTTCCTCCTCTTGCTCTGCATTTAATGACATTCCATAGTTTTTGCTTCTCTGTGATGGTGATTTATCATGAGGAAACTGGCAGTGATAGCTGGGAAATAACCTCTATCTGCAATTGCTATTTTACCCAAAGCACTGTCCATTACTGTTCTTCTCTAGCCAGTAAGTGTGGGTAAGTGGGCAGAAAAGAGATAATATTTAGAACCACCCACCAAGAAGCTGAGCTTTTTCGGGAGATATGGCTTGAAATGCTGCTTTCATTATAAATTACAGAACCAGATTCTTTTAAAGATTTTATGTAGATAGTTTTTTTTTTTTAAATTTGAGAGCATTTTCTAAAAATGCAGATGTATATTAACACTGTAACAAGTGAGAAATGATAATATCCTTATTTGGGAGGCATAGAAAGCCTGTAATTCTAAGTGCCAACCACCTGAACTTATGTGAAATGGGTCATTTGTTGGGTACCCAGGCTGGACTTAAGGTATGTGCCTTTAAAACACACAAAAGCACCTGTCAACATACTGGAACTTCATTACTCTTTTTGCTTTTTCATGGCAATAAACGATCAATAAAACAGTAGTCAGAAAATAATATCCTCTTTACTTATGAGTCATATTCCTTGTATTTAACCAACATAGTAAGTTGAAAACTTACTGATTTTTATTGCATGTGTTAGGTCATTCAGAAAATTTAAACGATCTGATAGTGAATATATCAAGCTTTGTATAGCATAGTTTCTCTTGGAGTTCTTAACTCTGTGTTTGTTGTGTGAAAACTGCCATAGCCAACACACAAATAAGTGGGGCTGCATTCCAATAAAACTTTATTTCTAAAAGGCAAGATTTGGCTTTTGGGCTGTAGTTTATTGACTCCTGTGTTAAAGTGATGATTCCTGTTCTCTATTCATGTGTACGACAGTGCTCCATGACTACCCAACACTAGGAGAAGGGATCCGTAAGGGGTGGTGATTGGGTGCATCCCCAGTCTTTTTGTTGTTGCTCTCTCCTTTCTTCCTCACTTAGGAAAACATGTCAGAATCCCACAGAATGAGAGCAGCAGGGATAACCTTAAGTCTTCTTTGATTCGGGTAACATATAAATCAGTCAGGACCTTTAGTACTTCCTTATTGAGTTCAGTCACTTGTCAGATGCTTTCCCTCTGTCTAACACACATCAGATTTTAGCTGCAAGGTCTTTGAGGAGTACTTGTTTTAAAGAGCTAATTATTTGGATTAACACGGAAGTTTGTGAATAAAGGAAGCCAAACTGTAATATGCCTTGTGTTGAATCGTCTTAGATCTCTCCCTGTCTCTGACTCTTGCAGGCTAAAATTACTGCTGACTCATCTTGATTGCAGCTGGCTGGATTTGGCCAAGTTAAAAACAAGACTTTTATAGTTTTCTAGGAGGATGTCAGATCAACTTGTCTAGTGCATTGCTTGCTCAAGGAAAGGTGAACCGTTTATTTGGAGTCTTCAAGAACCAAACTAAATATGTAGGATTAGGGTAAAAGTGATGGTGGTGGTGGTGGTGATGATGATGGTGATGGTTCAGACACAGCATAAACTCTCCTCTGACCTCCAGGGAATCCTCTGAGTGGTGTAGACAGCTTCCCATTTCCTCCCAACACGTGCCTTGTACTGTCTGTGGCACAGGGATGCTCATCACTAGTTGATCCCTGACCTTTCTGTGCATTTCTTACCTGATCTGTTTTGTCACAGGTTTAGCAAGAGTCAATTGTGTGTGTTTGCAAACCTGTTTTTCAGTTGTGTTTATTACATAAATTAATTAAACATCATTTCAGTTGTTGCTGTTTGTTTGAAAAATAAGCTGAGTGCTTTGGAAAAAACCAAAGTCTGACTCACTAATAAACTTGCTATTGAATTAGGAGTAGGTGAAAATCTAGAAGGATTCTTCACTCAGATTGCTCTCCTAGAGTCTCTTAGTCCTCACCTTTAGAGAAACCCATTGTTGCTGATCCGTGGTGAAGGGCTACAGAGAACTCAGGAGAACCACACTCAATTATGGTATCCAGTTCTTATACATGAAAATTGGTAAAGAATTTATTACTTAGGTATCTTATTGCATCTTAATGTATAAAGTAATTTACATATCTTTTGTTTTTAATCCCTTATCTCTTTGTATTTTAATTATGTCACTTACTGGTCTTGAATTTATGTTAGTGCTTTTATCATGCACTGTGCCCAAGCTTTTCTTAAATTCTTTTATTGAATCCTCATAGCAGCTCATTAAGGAAGGTTTGATTATTACCCTCATTTTACTGATGGGGAATGAAAAGCTTAGATTGCCTATGTTGGATCAGAGACTCTGTGTCCTTCTCTTTCTAATTATATCTTCCTTTTGCCAGCAGCCAGCTCAAGATGTTTGAATGCAATAGCTGTTTTGGAAGATGGTAGTAGGTGAGATCTGAGCTTGTTATGAGTCACTAAGCCAGTCTTTTGTTAAAGGATCACATTATATATGTATGTATGTATGTATGTATTTATTTATTTATTATTTTTTGGTACTGGGCATTGAACACAGGATTGCTCTCCATTGAGCTACATCCTGGTCTTTTTATTTTTAACAGGATCTTGCTAAGTTAAAGAGGCTGGCCTGAAACTTGAAATACTCCTGCCTCAGCCTCCCTAGGAGTTGGGATTACAGGCATGTGAACAGGAGGTTATTATATAATAGATTGGATAATTTTAGTGTGGGAATATAAACAATGCTTGAGTGTATCTTGTAACTATATTATCCCTATGTCTTTTCTGCATTCTGCTCTTCTTTTCTTCTGTTTGCTCACATTTTTACTTGCAATGAGTATTTTTTTTCTCATAAAAAATGATTTTTGTATATGATCTGGTTCTCAGAAGTCAAGTAATAAAGGAGGTACTAATAGCTCTAGTTTTTTTAGATGAAGGAACTAAAGTTCATAGAACTCAAGTGAACTTAGAGGAGCTAAGTGTTTAAAGATGTAGAAAAGATCATATTGCAGGTGAGAAGTTGGATGAAGGAGTACTTTGCTGTATACTATAGATATTTATTTAAAAAAGGAAAAGGTGGAATGGATGACCTAGCATGTAGAAGTTTTATATAGAGGATTACTGTGGCGCTTCTCTAGCTACATCTGAGTATGGGATTAAATTTTTTTTTAAAAGGATTCAATTTCAACAGGAGGGATTTAGTTTAAAGATGGGAACTAGTTCTGGTAGAAGGAAATTCTATTGGTTAATCTTCTCTATGGAATTGCATACAGTAGTTTTAGATTCTGTCCAGATTCAGAATAGTAAACTAGCCAGCCAAGTACAAAGTCCTATAGTTATATGTAATGTTTACTTTTTTTTAACAAAACAAAGGGGGAATCATAAGTTTGAATTCAGCCTGTAACATTTTAGTGCACTCAAAGTAAATTATATTTCTAGACTTTATTTTATATAATTTCCTACCATGTTCTTTTCATTCTAGGGAAAATAGAGAATTTGATATGAAAGAATATATTTAGGTATAAAGAGGCTTCTCAGTAAGATCTCTCTTCTATTAGTTTATATTTCTTCCTGCTGAGTGATTTAGTTATTATTTCTAATTCTCTAGAAGAGTACTTTAATGGTAGACCCAGACAGAAATAAACCGGTTAGAATGAAGAGTGGAAGAGTACATAATGGATTTAAAGGTTAGAAGTATGAATGTTTTAAAAAATGAATTTCGGAGATAAGTATTGTTTAGGTAGATTATTGGGAATGGTTATAAAAATAGACAATGAGTGGACAAGAGACTCTTGGAAAAGCACCTTCAGTGAGGAGACTGTTACCCGTATGTGTTAATGCTGCTGTGCGAAATCTCAGAACAACAGTACTGATTTTTTTTTTTTAATCTTAGAAAAATATTTCTCATTTCTGGAAAAAATTAGTTTTTATATATCTCACCACAAGGCATCATGATATTATATACACCAGCTGTATTGTATCTTTAGTATCCCCTGTTTCCCAGGCTTACAAAATTAAAAATGAGGGAAGTAGATAAAAGACCGGCAAACCAACAACACGAACAAAGTTGGAAAGAACTAAGAATGCGTTTGATTATTCAGGCATAGAAAATCTTTTCCCTAAAGCACTACTGATGATCTCGAGGAAACAGGAAATCAGACAACAAGTAAGGTGGTTGGGCCGGGACTTAATACTTAGTGATTCTGAGTCAGACATATGACATCCTCAGATTGACTTCTTTGAACTTCAAGACAACTCTAATGCATCTCACATGTTGTAGCTCACTAAGGGCAAGGACAGCGAGCCAGAAAATAAAAGATGAGGAAAAAGAAATGAACAAAGAGAATGTGCTTGTAAGTGGAAGGATGCATGTGAGAGGAGATGAGAAAGGTGAAGAGTCGAAAAGGAACCATCAGAGGAAAGGGGCTGAAGGAGCCCTTAGGGTCCTCCTCATCTGCCCTCCAGGCTAGCTCCAGCACTTCCTCATGATTCCTGGCCCATGCACCTGCCCTCTAGTTGCACACCATCTCTTTAGGGGCTTGTCAGGATTGCCCTTTTCCTGACCCTGTTTCCCTGAAGTCCATTCCTCCTTGCCTCAGCTCTGGTTCCTTCTGGCTCTCTTCCAGTGGATGCCCTTGGAAGCCTGGTGAGGAATAGGATTTTAGAGTGTCTCTTTGTTGAATTTTTCTTCCTCTTTCCTGTTTTAGTTTTGTCAGTGAAGCTTTCCTTCCTGCTGTTTCTAAATTGATGTATTTCAGCAATCTGATGATATATCATTTTAGAGTCCCTGTTCTCCTGCCCTGGAGCACACACAGGCAGACAGGCACATCTCTGCCAAGTGCCTCCTCACGGCTCCTCTCGGATGAGATGCACTGGGCTTACCAAAGCTGGACCCCTTGCTCTCACTCGTAGGTTTAATGGGTGGGAACATTTGAAGAAGCCTGTCTAGGAAAGGAAGTGTTTTTATATTTCCTTGGATTTTTATGGTATACCCATCACAACAGATGCGTAGACCAGATCATATTTTTTAAGATTTAAAAATTATTTTTCCCATTTTGTGGGAAAATATATTTCCTATTGAATACACTCATAATAGTACCAATTTGGGGAGCACCTTGAATGAACATAATCACATCCTCATTTCTAGGCGATGAAAGTTATAACATCATTTCCCCAGTATTCAGTAGAAATCACTGGTAAAGTAAACTGACATTCATAGCCCCTTTTCTCTGATTGAACACTGCCATCTAAATTACAAAAGTTAGAGAGCCTTTTGCTGTCGATAGCCTTGATTTTTATGCAAGCATCTTTTGAAACACAGTTGGCTTTCAGTATCAGAGGGTTCTGCATCTATGGATTCAACCAATGGTGAATTGAAAACATATTCCAAACACAATTCCAGAAAGTTCAAAAAAGCAAAACTTGAATTCCCCCTGTGTTGAGCATAATGTTAAGCCCATGCAAATGAAGTAATATGTGTGAATGCCCTGCTGGAGCCTCCTACCACTTCACAGATCAGCTGTTTGAGCACTGCTAAGGTCACCTCTCATTCATGGACTATGTATGTGGTGAGGCCTATGATAGTTGCTTCTATATTGAACATGTAAAAACTTTTCTTTCTCACTAGTATTCCCCAAACAATACAATATAACAGCTACTTATATAGCATTTATATTCTATTAGTATTGTAAGTAATCTAGAGATGAACTCAATAAAGTACATAGGAAGATGTGTGCAGGTTATATGCAAATATTACACCATTTTTATTTAAGGGATTTGAGCACCTGAAGATTCTAATTTTTGCACTGGGGTCCTGGAACAATTCCCTGTGGGTAGTGGACACCAAAGGGAGGATGGCTGCGCCCAGTGGCTTTGCTGCCCACCAGTGTCATCTCTCTCTGTAGTCGCTTCCCGGCTGGTTACATCAATGTCACTTTGTTGACGGTTATTTTTCAGGCTCTCTTAAAACTTTTTCTTCCCTTCCCTCTGTTATTGGCCACCTGGCCTCAGCCCACTGGAATGCCTCTGCAGTGTCATTCATCTTTATACTTGTTCAGCCTCAGCAGGATGTGTCAAGAAGTCATTGCTTCAACATCAGTAGACCTCCCTGTTGAAGGACTTTTATATTTGGTGATTTTTCTTTCTTAGTGTAAACAAGGTAAAGGAAACTGTTCAGACACTCACATGTGTTATCAGAGTTTGAATGCTGCCTGATTTTCTCCCTTTAGGGTTTTGGACATCTCTTCCCTGTACCTCGAGTGCCCCTTTGCTTGCCTGGTGAATGAATAGCTACTCAGACTCCTGGTTCCATCTCTAAGTTTACTTCCTCTAGTGAACCCTCTTCAGACTTGATAGGCATAGTTTCTTCCTTATTCAGCGTTCCATTCTTCGGTTATCATCATCATCACTTTTTAACACTGTCTTATGAGACGTATAGATCCTTAAGTTGATGTACCTGATTCAGTTACCAAAGGGTGTTGAACTTGGAGGGATGGGGCAGGTAGCAAAATCTCTGGCTTAGCGGAAGCAGAAGAAATACAGAGTGCATTCCTTTTGCTTCAGTTGAAGTCTCAACATTCTCTTCCCCTTGCCTCCTTCAGCTTGTGTCCTTGACACCATTGGGGTTCTGATTTATCGAGCTCTGGAGTTTTCATCGCATAGTAGACAATGCCATTTGTTGTGATGCCTTAGTTGTTACAGTGCACATAGGCCCTTCGGCAGAACCCTGTGTTGCCATTGGTTACGCTTTTTATGTGACAAACATATAGAAGATTTAAGCACTTTACATATTAACATCTTTAGTCTCATAACAATCTGACAAGGTAGTACTATTGATATTCTGTTTTATAGATGAGAAAATAAGAAACAGAGAGGGTAAAGTAATTGCCCAGTATTACATAGCTAGTAAGTGGGAAAGCCCAAATTTCAACCTAGAGTTCCAACTGTGGATTAGGTGTGATTTCCACCCACACTCTACTGTCAACATCAGTGGTGATGTTTTGCCTTTAACCACTAGCAGTTGTTTACCTTTTTATCAAAGAGAAGCAAGCATGTCTCAGTTCAGACCCTTGGGCCAGGTGACAGTTTCTAACTAAAAATAGTTTTTATTGTATTTTCCCTGCTATCTTCTATTTATGGTACTTGAGTCTGATTTTCTAGTTGTGGCAATTATATAAAGATTTCCCTTATAATTGTTGAACTTTTTAAAGTGAGCAACTTAAAGAAAAATATAAGTAAATAGCAGTAGGTATTAAATGATGGTCATTATAACAGAAATCCAGAAGGTGGTACATAAAATACAAATTGGTAGGATATTGTGACTGCACATTCAGGGTAAAGGAGAGTTTTGGATAGGATGCATTTCTGAATTGGCTGGTGTAATTGGCATTCTCTGTGTTAGCAATGATAAGGAAACCAAAAGATGAAAAAGGGAGTAGCAATGGAGGGGAGAAGAAGGAATGAGAAGGAGATAGGACACATTCATGTTCAACTAGTAACTTTTATTGTGGATTCTATTATGTAGGTCAGGTTGATTTATGATCAGTGAACGAACTCACTTCAAAAGTTGGGTAGCTGTTAAAAGTTTAAAGTTTTAACAAGTTCTGCTGGGTAGCTGTTAAAAGTTTAAAACATTTTACCTGCTTAGGGCAGGAGATGGGGACAGTTTAGAAAAGAAAGGTTATCAAGAGCCAAAGGACAGTTACTGGAAAGTCAGTCCAAATCAATGGGGAAGACAGCAAGCATTTGTCCAGAAGATACAGGTAGGCTGAAGTTGAGATGACCTGAAGTAAGTTCCAACACCTCAATACACACCACTTGCATTTCCCCAAGTCACTTTTTATTCACTTTTCCAACACACTTTTGGATTCTCACAGGACTTTTATGGGAAGAAGAGAATGAAACTAATTTAAGCTGACTTTGCATTTCTTGGGCCTTTTTATGGGCCCATTTTCAGTGTCTGCCTTGACCCATTTGCCTCTTGATGGTTACCAGGCCACCATATCAATAGCCCTCGCCCTTCTACCAGTATGATCTGAAAATAGCCTTTGCTGCTCTGCCTGAGGTGACATTGACAGAAACTTCAGTGATGCTCTGAGGCGGCCCTTAGCTGTGTGGATAGGAGTAATGAGTCATCTTTTGCCACTTCCCGGGCCAGCGCCACTTACCTTAATGTCCATGCCAGTCCCTCATTCCCCAAGTATGGGGCACTTTCTCTCTCCTTGCCTCAGTGGTGAGATGCCAGGCATGCCTCCTAAGGCTGCTGAACCCCCTCTGTGTGTTTGTGTGGCTCCCATCTCCTCTAGCTTTCCTATCATTTTCTTCACACCCTCAAACCCTTGATGCTTTATGGCTGGGAATGGCCTGCGCCTCCTTTTGTCCTGATCTTTGATGATACCTGTAACTCTTGGTTATTTTCCCTTATTCCTCTTGGTTTTCTGACCCCTCACCCCCGCCTCCATTACTCTTTTTTCACCTGAAACAAGTCTGCCAGCCAGGATAGTATATGGCCAATGGCCAGCCCACTCGAGTTGCCTGGAACACCGTGGAACACCATGCAGGTCCTGTGAGGGATGTCTGCCATGGGCACAGAAGTGAGGGGAACAGTGATACTCTTGCCCCTACCTGTTGTACCTTGGGAGCATATTATTGTTACCTCTTCTCTGATTAGTAATGCACGGCTCTCTTCAGTTTGATGAAGTTGGAGGAGTCAGGTTGGACCAATAGAAATGGAAATAGTAGATTGACTGCTTAGAAGTAGCTCTTGGCACAGGGACACGGAGCCAGTGACACCTCTAAATGTCCAGTATTAAATTGAGAGACGCACAGGGTAATTGCAGAAATATACTTTTTCCTGTTCATCTTTGTCAACAAGCTAATACTTGAAGTTTCTATAGTTCATAAGTACAAATAAGTTGAGGAGTACAAAGTATACATTTAGTTTAGCCTTCCTGGTCTGTCAGGAACCTGAGCAATGTGGACAAGTGTAGGAACCAGAGGCTCCCTTACCCCTCTCCAGCCACCCAGAGGACCTGCTATGAACTTGTAGGCGTTGTGTTAGGCTTTAGTCACAGTGATAAAAAGATTTGCTCCCTGCCCTGGAGGACTCAAATAGTTGTACTTCTGTCCATTATGGTTTTGTATACGCTTGAGGTATTTCCTGATGTATGTTTTTCATAGGCAGCCCTGATTCTGATTACTCCTTTATTCTTGCTCCTACCCCTAAGCAGTAGGTCTCTGAACACCACCTCACCCATAGGCGTTTCTCCTTAGGTATTACTGAGGGAATTGTGTGCTGTAGTTTTAGGTATCACAAAGAGTATGTAAAAAGGAACAACCAGCAGAGCCTGACCTAGCTGAGTAAAGAAGGTGGGGAAGGTAGTTTTAGTAATAATGCAAGAGCCATTGATTTAAAAAAGCTTGACTGTTTACTGGCTGTGTAACTGGGCCAATTTCTTTCACTTCTGTGACTCTCATTGTGCTCCAGTGGAACCTAGGGTGATAATTTTGGTAGAGTCTGCTCATTTCGCTGTTCCTCTGTTATGCAATATTCTAAGCATAGCTTTGAGAATCTGATTTAAAGTCCTAGCATTGTTTTCATAGTTGAGTTAAATGATATAATGAATATAAAAGACCTTTATAAACTCTGAATAGCTCTACAGCTATTAGCGCTTATTAATCTTTGTCATCAGAACAGCTTTCCCCCAGACTCAAGTTCAGGGATCCATCCCTTTGCCTCCATCTTTCTTTTTATTGAAGTGTCCCAGAGCCTAAAGGAGCCCTCCTGGCCTGGCCCCAGCACTTTGGGCCAGGGTTCATGCTTCTGACCCATTTCCTGGGACATCTTAGCCACTTACTGAAAAGGTTGATCTCTTCATTGGACAAGGGTCTAACTTTTAGACCCTTCCTTAGAGACCAGGGTCCTCAGATATGAAAAGATGCTTTTAAGATTAGAAAGCTAGTTAAATTATTAGTTAAGAACAGAGTGTAAGTTACTTTGATTCATGTTTAGAGGTGGCATACTAAACATCTCAGGGAAATATTTGAACAAATACTAAAAATAGGATATTTTAAAACATATAGAGAGGCACCAGGGTTCTACTAAAGTTGGAGATTTTGTATAGTAGCCTTTCATTTAAGATAAAGAACTTAAAATCTAGTGATAGATTGTAGCAAATTGGACTTTGGATTGACTGACATTGGTACTTTTAATGAGCTAGACATGGGAAAATGCCCAAGAATATTTTCCCAGGTGATGGCACCACAATTCTCCTAAATATTAGATTTCCAACCATAGACTGAAACTGGACATTAGAGAAAATAATTCCTATAGCCTCATAATGGATATACCTAATTTTTTCCTCTTTCATTAATTATATTTTTCTTTAATTTTATTTTAGAATAGTGTATTTAAGCTCCTAACTGTATCAATGACCTATCCCCAAATTACTTATTTTCAGTGGTTATTTCTATTTGGAGGATTTTCTGTTGAACAGCCAACTTATTAGTGATTGTACATTTTCCTGTGTTTGGGGGCATGGTTTGTTGTTTAGGTTTTTCAATTCCTAAAATTGAAAGTGTCCTCTCTAGGCTTTATACATTTACTTTAATGATATTTAGAAAGTGCAGGTGGAAACATACCTGTCGTTCAGCTCGTGGAGGTTCTGCTTGCTATCTGACTCCTGGATCCTTTCTACAGCTCCCTTAATAGTTTTCCTACTGGCATTCTCTCCTCTTTTTAATTTGTCCTATAGACCAAGATTAATCTTTCTAAAACGCTCGTTTCATCATGCTAAAGAACTTTTAGAGCCCCCACACCCGAGCCTACAGGATGAAGTCTAGACCTTCCAGCTAGACTGTTAAATCTTCCGGCAGTCTCGTTCCCACTTACTCTAATTCCCTCTTCACCTGATCTCCATGCTTAGGCCTCCTTTCTTCTCTCTTCTGTACCTCTTTATTGTCCCTTTTTTTTGTGATGGCCTTTGACCTGATCTCTGGCCATCTAAATCCTACTCATTCAGCTTTCAAGTTGCAGTCCAGCTGATCAGATCCTTTATTTTCCTTGCAGCACTTACTGTCCTTATCATACATTATCTTTTATTATTGTTGTTTGTGTATATAACTGGTGCAGCTGCTTTCTACCCCATTTGTGATTCCTGAAAGACAGCGTTTATAGACAAGAATGGACTCTTAGTAGTTTTATAGCTTTGCGTGTAAATGGGAGCTTTAGGACTGTAGTTTATGGTCATTGAATGAGATGCAATGGGTGTAGTTATTTATTATAGTCTACCATGTCCAACTCAGTGTCTGAGAGTCTTGCACAAAATATATTTTCATTGAGTGCTTGTTGAATAAATGAATAGATATATTAAGTTGGTTTTGCTCTTTAAGTGGGTAAAATATTTTAGCATTTTACTTAGTATGTTAACATGTATATTGTGTATAGTTTATTTATTCCAGCAGGCAAAGACACAGCCAAGAATGCTCTAGAGTCTTGTGAATTGTGTAGTGTGCTTGGATAGTGTCTGTGTGCTTACTTAGAGCTGGATAATTGGTGAACAGCCTTCCTACCAACCAAATTGGGGATGTTCTCCAAAGGGTTACAAGAACTATTTGGTCAGCACATCAATTAATAGTTTTATGTTGCATTTCATCTCTTGAGATGCAGACTACCTCAGGTGACACAAAGCTCTAGTAGGACAAAAGATAGCTTCTTGCTATGACCAGCTAGGCAGTCTTTTACAAATATTCCAGCCAGTTGTCAGCACCTCCTTGATCATGTCATCATTACTGCTGTATTCATGTGACAGCCAACAAAAAGAATAAAGGAGCAAGATAGAGGGGCTTGGGAGGGGGTTCCTTCAGTGCTTAAACCGGGCTTGTCACACTGCAGGGGCACAGTGTCTGCTTTTAATAATGTCATATGCCCTTATTAGTAGTAAAATATAAACCTATTTCTTACAAGTTTTCTTTTAATTCTTTGCTAAGATTATGCAATGTCTCTTATGCTCTTTCAAAAAAGTGGCAAAGGGGGTGTTAACTTACTAAACGTATTACACTGCTTGTTTTCAGTTTTAGATTAATAGCAGCTGGTAGCCATTTTTCAAAGCAAACGGGCTGTCTTTTTAGCTCAGTTAGAAAAAGCACTAATTCTTTACTGTAGCATGGGATATTCTGTGCGAGGTGATAAATGGCAAAAATCACAAAACATTCAACATTTACAAAAATGGAGTAGCTGCTAATATTGTAAAAAATTTAAAGGACCAAACTAGAGCTTTAAGCAACATATTTCTCTTACCATACTAATTGAGTTACATGTCTTGCTTATTTATGTTTAACATAAGTATATATTACTTTCAGTGAATGTATTTTCATGCAGCCGTGTTAATTTGTAGTCTGTAATATCTTTGTCCACTCTGCAGTGTTCATCTCAGATAGAAATGCCTACCGCTGGAAAGAAATTACATCTTAGAAGTGCTATAGATGATCACCAGTGCAAATGGCAGCTAATGCGTGTCTGTGTGTGTGTGTGTGTGTGTGTGTGTGTGTTGTGTTCGCATATGCATTCGTGGTCGGGGGCTGAGTGGTGGGTGACATTATGTTTGGGATAATATATTAAGAATTTTTATTTTTGGATTCTTGCTCATTCACAGGCAGATTCTAAAGAATACCTGAGATATTTTTTAGTATGTCAACTCTTAAAATGTGAGTCAAGATAATCTGTATTCTATTCTTAGCTATGACTAACTCTGTGATCTTAAAAGTATCTTTAATACCTGTGGACCTTGGTTTCTAAGGTATATTTCTGCTTCTGATATATATGATTCTCTCTCTTTTTGTCTGGGTATTTTTAATAGCTGAGAAATGTGGCATCAAACTTTACTCCAGGTTTGTCATTGATCATTCATTTTGTATGTGATTTATTTAAACTTGGCTGAAGAGGCTTGAGGGTGGGGGTTCACTTTCCTCCAGGCTGGAATCTGATCAATGAACTCCTCAATCTGAACAGTTGCTTAGGAGCTTTCTAGCATCTGATCAAATGATAGATGAATGAAAATCTTACAAAAAGATAATTTTTAAGCCAAAAAGGCAATATATAGTTAAAATGATAGCAATAACCATAAAGCAGACAGGTAGTTAATAATATTCTGACTTCTTAGCAGGTAACACCTAATCAAAGTCATTAGGTTGCTTTTTATTGCTGGGTCCAAACCTAGAGAAGGGTCTGCCTGGTGTGCTCCAGTGGGAAGTGCTATAGATTTTTTTTTTTTTTTTTTTTTTTGTGCCAGATAGCTATTCCATCTGCAGATTTCAGGCATGACTCTTAATCTGCAACTATTTCCTTAAATGAAAATAAGGAAATAAATAAAAGATGTATATAGAAACTGTAGTGAGACTTTCGGTGCAATTATGTTGTTACAGGCATTTAAAAGCATTTAACAAAGGATATTAAAAATGGTTAAGTTGACATTTGGTTATGTCCATGCCTTGGTTTCTGTGCAGCAAACTTCTGGTTTAAAGCACTCTCAGTGTTCCAAGGGATTCCAGAATTTGAGATGGTTCTCCCACATCAGAGTTAAATAGGGATGAGAGCAGAGCTAAGTCCGCACTAGCCAGGTTCAAGGAATGAATGAGATGAGAGGACTGGTTGCTTCCCTCCTGTGGTCTTCGACTGCTTCTCGGCCAACAGACTGTAATTTCTGTCTATTCATCTCTCTCAACCAACTTGATCCAGGCACCCACAGTAACTTATTTTCATCCTGTGTGTCCTGTTGTTCTATCCAGGTGATTTGTGCTCTGGGTACATTCCTATCTTCCCATCCCTCCTTTCTAAGATTTCTTTCTGACTTTGTTTAAACCTGAGGCTTTCACTAGGTGTTTCCACCATCTTAAATGGTGTTTTGATGGTGTTTCCACCATCTACCTCTTAACCGAGTTTCCTTGGTCAGATAAGCTGGAGGCTTTGTAGAAAGACTAAAGACTTTCAAGAATCTCCTCACTTTTGGGCTAAGGGGGAAACTGGGATGTTATGAAGGGCCAAGTACTCTGCCACACTTTCATTACCAGTGGACGTTGTCAGGGATTTTTTTTAAAGTAATTTTTATCTCTTAAATACTTTTCCACATTCCATTTTCCTTAGAATATAATTGAGTTACATCTAACTTAAGTATTTAAATTTGCCATCTGTATGCAAGGTGAAGATTTCTTTGGTTCAAAGTTGCACGTCAGAGTCCAACACTGCTAGTTTTCCTTCCCTTATTGGATCAGTAGTTTTCTTTAATTGACCACTAGATGAAAATGCTGGCTTTCATATAAGGGTTTGTGAATGCAGTGGGTCTGACTTGAAGCTCTAGAATTCCATTCATTGGGAAGAGATGTTCTCTCTATGAATGAGAGAGGCCCAGAGTGGAGCTGATGAGTGTCTCCTGGCCCAGCTTCCTCATGGAGCAGGTAGAATTCCTTGGACCACATCAATAATTTTCCACTCATTCAGCCCGGCTAGTTGAGTTTGCATAAGCTAATTGTGCATATGATGTGATTCCACTGTGGCAGCCCCTGTAAAGAGCCGTCAGTGAGGCAAACATGGCTGATCATTCGCTGGCCTTCCTCATTGTTATGTAGAAATGAGAGTGATGAGTTGAACTTATTTTAGAAAAGTGAGCACTTCCAGTCCCAGTTTTCCCTGTTGTAATTTTTCAGGTGGCATTAGGTTCAGGAAGCAGTCCAGTGACTATTGCTAAGGCCTTGTTCTAGTAGCTGTGAACCCACTGCTGGTGCCAAGTCAGGCAGAGAGGGAGCATCGCTGTTGCCATGCAGCGTCTGCCCCGGGCAACCAGGTGTCACATCTACATGGTTATTTCCAAATGTTGTTTAATGTGTGCTTGTCACATCCTAGCAATTTGGCAGCAGAACAGACTCATTTATTGAATTTCCTCTGGCCTAGTTGTATAGTAGATTCAAAATGAGTTATAGAAGAAATTTTGTGATAAATATAATGCATAAGATGTGAATGCGAGATAGATGTCTGTTATTTAGCCTATCCCAAATTTCACAATTAAGAAAACCACCCCCCAAAAATTCAAGAGTTTGCCCAAGACCATGAATTAGCAGCCAAGGTGCAATTAAAGCTTAATTGTTGGATGCCTATTTTATTGCTTTTTCTGCTGCATAGAATCTCTGGATTAGATTGTATTCCGTGGGTCCAGTTGGATTCACTCAGCCTGTCCTACATAAGTGAAGCCATTCTAAAGGGCATGGATACATGCAAACACATCACCTCATCCTTAGTTTGCTGGTTTACATCCTGTCTGAACTGGAAGTTGACATCTGAGACCTGCTCACTGTTTGTTGTCATTTTGTTTAGTGTTAATTAGCAAATCAGATTCCCTGGGCAACAAAGAGAATGTGCCCTTCATATCTGTCATTAAAGAGACCCTGCTGCAAAGGGCATCAGCCTGACCAAGACTGGAGCTCAGAGCTGTGCATAGTCTTCCTCCTCTCTCTTCATTGCAGGTGTCAGACCTGCAGCATGTCAGAGGCATCCTGCTTTCTCTTGCTGCTGCTCTCCTTCATCCTTCCCAGGTATTTCTTCATTATGAACTGCCATTGTATATAGGTGGTTTTGAAAATATCTTTAGAACAGTTTACATTAACTGTTGTGGAAAATCTTTACAAACCTCTTTATGTTGAGCAGTGCTGACAATAGCTACAAATATTTGACTAGTCGTTTTTACATTTTCTTCCTTTAACTTCAAGTCATCATGAAGAAATAAAGCCAGAGTGATGGGAAATACACTCTGTTAAGAGGCAGGAATCCCAGAATCAATTCACTTCCTGACCTTAAAGAATTCTCTTAGCCAGCAAGATGCTCAGAGCCTCACTTACTGTGTTTAAAATGAACTGGATGAACTTGGGGTGTTTTTCATCTCCGGATGTGAGACAGAGATTGGAAGAGAAGTTGACTATCCAACTGGTCTCAGTAGTGTGAACATTAAATCTAAATCTAAATTGAACAAATACAAGTTAATACAAAGAATAGGAAATCAGGAGATATATAGTAATTGTCTTCATGTTATTATCCAGTTTATTTTTCTGATCAGCACCACCAAATACCTTGGCATAGGCAGTGTAGTTTAACTAGCATCTCTATGTCAGAGTGTTTCTGAGCTTTTTAATGCCCATGCCAAAACAAGATTATATGTAAGTGCCTGGAAATGGAACTTTTATTCCACACAATATGGAATGAGATACAGATTTTAGTGTAATTGCACTTTAAGTTATATAACTCCAAACGCTTCTTAGTCCTTCCCACTCTGCAACACAATAGCTATGGTTTAGAGTTGAGACCACCTTGATTTTTATATGTAGTGGTAGCATTTAGTAGTTGATAGCACCAATCTGTTCCACTGCTGAATTTGATAATAAAAGTCTCTTCCTGCTCTATATCTATATAATCACATAGTAGTTTTATTGAATATTCTCTCTTTTACCACATCTTCTTCTTTCAGTTTTAATTCTTATCTTTGAAGTTCTTAAGCTCATTATTGATTTTCTGACATAGAATCCTTATTTATTTTATAGAACTTAGTCTTCTAGAACTGTTTTATATTCAGTTGCTGAATTTGACTCAATATGATCTTTTAGACCTGATGACAGTTTATTTCCACTTGTGTCTTTCATAAGCATGTAGGAGCTAAAGCTAGTGTCATTAGAGAACATAAAACTGCTTATTTGAGCCAATGTGGTGGCATAGGGCCTATAATCCCAGTGGCTCCAGAGGCTGAGGTAGGAGGATTATAAATCCCACGCCTGCTGGGCAACTTAGCAAGATCCTGTTGCTAAATAAATAAATAACAAGGGCTGGTGACATAGTTCACTGTTAGAGTGCTTGTGTAGCATGCCTAAGGCCCTGGGTTTAATCCTTAGTACAAAACAACACAACAAAAAAACAAAAACAAACAAAAACACACCAAAAAACTTTTTTGAGAATTCTAAAACCCTCACCGTTGATTCAGCATTTATTTGGTGTCCCTTAAATGTTGGGAATTGTGATGGGTGTTGTTCTTCGATGGGTGTTGGGAAGGAACACCAACTGTGTGATGCTGAACTGATGAGGTGGTGTTCTAGCACCTTTCAAGTTGAAATTTCATGTTGCATTGTAACATGTAAGTTATAATGGAATCACAATATACCTTGTTCTCAGGAATAATATATAAAATATTTAACAATAGGCACGGCATAGTCACTGCCCAAGCAGAACAAATGTTAAACACCCAGTACCAGTTCTTGTCAACTAAATATCCGTCTTGCCTGAACTGAACATCTGTTCACTGGATTGAACAATGTGTGATTTAGGCCTCTATTTTAAAGGTAGCTCTGGAAAAGAGTGTGCTTATGTACCTGTTTTATACTTTGCCTTTGTGTTTTGAAAATAATGAATTAAAATTTCCAGTTTTCTTTCTTACTGGGACATAATTCATCACTTTATACGGATGTGGCCACTCTTGCTGCTTTTATACACTGCTTGCAATTCAACTGTACCTCCAGGTTGTAATACAGGCAGTCCCCAGCCCAGTTCTCCAATATGTAAAGACTTTTATTGAACAAAAATTTATTGGCAAGCAGGTACAATATGATTCATACAGTCCATTATGGGAACTCAGGGACTTCCCAGTTTTCTGTTCCATTAAGTGCTTTCTTTGCAAGAAAGATTCCCCTGAGGTGGATGAGACTGCTGACAGTTGGCCTCAGACATCGAACAATCCTTTTGAATAAGGGGTTTTCAATAGGGAAGAAAAGTTTAGGGAATTTTTGTCAGTGTCTAGAGACATGTCATTGCGCAGGGTAAAGGATGGCACTATTGGGCCGTACAGGTGAGAGGCCAGGTATGCTGCAGTGTGTTAACAGTGTACACAAGATGGCTTCCACAGCTATGAGTCATCTGATCCAAAACATCAGTAGTGCCAATAATGAGAATCTCTGTCTTAAATGGATGGCTGGATGCAGGACCAGTTGGAGGTCAGTTCTGATACCATCTCTAAAGTTCCTAAAGCCATGAGCCTTGTTGGAGTCTCAAAGCCTGTTCACGCAGCAGATGTAAGAATATTCTTGTAGTCTGATAACTAGCCCTTACAGCTTTCTCGTAGCTTTTATTTTACGAATAAGAACCCATATCTAGCATTTGTCATGGTAGTTAATGGACCATTTTCACTAATAAAACCCCGTTTCTATCAGTCATTGTGCTAATTAGCAAAATATAATTGTTGATCCAGACATGGATGAATAGAGTCCTTTGTACCAGCACCTCTATTCTTTGAGCTTCTAGTTTTAAGTCTTTGAGACTTGCTGATTGCTCCTGGCTTCTGTGTTCCTGAGTAACATGCTGGCACCACCTTGTTCTGAGCTTAGCCTAAGTAACACGTGCTCAGGGCATCACACTGTGTGTTACTGTGGTGTTTTCAAGTAAATCACAGATTTCATCCCACGAGCTGTGTCTGCTTGCTTTGTACACACTCTTCCCCCCAGTGCAGTTCATTTCAGTGCAACCACCCCGCACTGTTTCCTTTGCAGAAAGTACAGACTTAGATTGAGCAAAAAGTTATAAATAAAGGGAGTGAAGCCCTTTCCCTGCTGCAGAAGAGTTAAGAGTTGAGGAGAGGAACTGGAGGTGAGTGAATGTGGGTAATAGAAGGCAAAATCAAGAACAGGAGCCATAAGAGCTGTGCTAACAGGGTTTAGTGGATGAGAAAATGGAGGAGACAGGACTGTTAGTTGGCAAAAACTACATGAAGTGATGTTCTAGAGCAATTTTGAAACATGGGTGCTGGGATGAGTGGATGCATGGCCACAGGGTGATTTAGCAGAACCAGGATAATCATCAAGGTGCCTCGCTTCCTCACCGGGTGGGTTTCCTATTTCCTGTTATGTTAATAATAGTGTTAATGAGTTCCGAATAATGAAATTAAATTAGAAAACTAGAGATATAAATGTATGGTTTAACCCCCCTCCCAAGCTGTAGAAGAAAGCTTGTGAAATTGAATAGCTTATGAATTTAGGTTTCATCTAGCACTTAATTTTGCCTCTGTGGCAAGTACCATGATCTGTAAATGGAAATTATGAAAGAATTTAAAGCAAAACACCACCAGATCACTTTCAACCTTGAATTTATATACTCACTCTTCACTCATTGTTGGCTTCACTTATTTCAGAAACCACCAACCTTTGTCTCTGCTTTCTTCTTTCAAGAGAATAAGCAGACATGCCCCAAAGTAACAAAGGTTATATGCATTTGGCACTTTCTAGTATGTGATTAGTATGAAAAACTGAAATGTAGACCCAAGTTCTCGAAACTCCTCTGGGGAAGACAAACAAAAGCAAGCTTGGCTCCAACTCTGGGGGCTTGGGTTTGAGTTTCAGACCTTAGGTTCAGAAGTCTGTTAGAAGAGGGGGCTGCTGTCTCATCTTTGGCCAATGTCCAGCGTCTCTCAGGTACTGCGTGTTAGTAAACATCAATGTAGTCTTCACATTTCAAGCTGGGATTTGCTTGGAGCTTATATTTATTCCTCTAAGTACTCTCCTTGAAAAGTATGATAATGTTGATCACAGGTAGGGCGTCATGCAAGTTCATGGAGACGTGTTACCTTTTTAAAGGGCATCTTCTGGTATTTTGTAAACAAACATCTTCTTTGTTTATTAATGCCACTTAATAAAGGCTCAGGAAGCCCTATGTAATTTCTCATTTATAACAATATTCTTTTTTTTCTTTTTTTTATTTTTTAGTTGTAGGTGGACACAATATCTTTATTGATTTATTTTTATGTGGTGCTGAGGATCAAACCCAGTGCCTCACGCATACGAGGCAAGCGCTCTGCCACTGAGCCACAATCCCAGCCCTATAACAATATTCTATTAATTGAATACAGGCTACTTTATTCTTTTATGCTTAATTGATATTCACAACAGTCATGTTTTATAGCTTCGAATGTAGTATTACCTTAAAAGTCTATGGTTCAGCCCCCTTTGATCTTTCAGTTCTTTGTTTTATGCAAGCATATTTTTATTAGGTTCATATATATTGCACCACACATGTAACTTTAACAAGGCATAAAGTTCTTTTCCTTGTCTTATTTGCTGATCTGTTCACATGCATTGTAAGATATATAGATTTTGCCTACCACACATTATCCATGTCATTATGAATGATTATCTTCCCAGCTCATTATATGTATGTTTCATATTGTTATAAAATATAGAATAAAAGGAAATATGGCTATAGGACTTTCCTATTTAAATTTGTTGTCCTTTCTTAATCCTACTAATCTCTGGCTTCATAGTATCATCTCATGGAAAATTGAGTAGGTACCTGCTCTGTTTTCTACCTTGAGTTTTAAAGTTGAACACTGACATTTCAAGGACCTTTATCATTTCAAATGTACTAGCTTTCCCACCACACAGAATCCTACCTTCACATGCCTTCTTGATGTATGAAGTCACAGTGTATTACCTTTGCGCTATGTGATTGTGATGTCATTGGGTTCCCAGTGTCCTGCACCTTGTATTGTACCTTAGTCCTCAGGAGCAACCAGGACAGAAAGGCACAGTGATGCCGAGAAGTTTGCACTATGAACATTTACCTAAGAATATGTATGGGAAGGTAAAGTTCTATCAGCACCGTGTGTCCTATCCACTACCCAGTTTTCTCTTGTGTTGGTTGATTCCATGGATCTTTTCTGGTGGAGCACCTGTAAGCCTTTTCTGAAAAGAGCCAAAACTTGAAGGAAGTAGATGTACATGGGCCTCATCTTTAATCTAGCCACCAACACTGAGTTAAGACATCAGAATGTTTGTGTTGGGTTTCTTAAAAACGTGATTTCCTTGTTTTCTTTGTTTCTCTTGCTTGCGGAGGCTCTGCGTTTCCATAATGATCCACTTAAGCGTAGTCTATCACATATTCAAACCCACTCGTGCTATCCCAGATCTAGCGCGACCTGAAAACCAATCAGCATACATTTCTTCCAGGAATAGCGAATAGGAGAAGGGGAAAAGCTTTGTACTTGTCTTTCTCTCAGAAATGGTTCTACCATAATAATAATGTTATAATCCTCTTTGTTTTTATTTGCTCATTTATGATTCTGTGCCTGTTAGAGAGTTTTGCTGAGAAATTTTATTTCCTTGCAGCTAGTTTACTGCTTGCCTTAAGTTGAGTGTGACTCTCCATTCTCTGCAGCTATTAGCTTAGTCAGTGTCTTCTAGGCTTATTTAAGTTTCAGGATTCATATCGTGTGACTTTTCCTCCCAGCATCCCATTAACCGTTTCCAAGCAATGTGCCATTAAAGTGTTGTGGCCGTTTCTTGCTTTGTTATTCTTCCCAGTGGATCTCAAACTATTGATTCTGTTGTAGTTGAGGGGGAGATTTGTGACATTAGCCTATGGTTTGATGTTGTTGGCTCTTCGGACGTGTCTTCCTCTTTGTGTCTTTAGTGTACATATCTGACATTTTGGTGTGGTGCTTTAAAAATTTTTAAGGATTATATCTTAGAAAGTGAATGAGGATACTTCTGTACATCCTTGATTTAGGTTGTAGTCAGCTTTTCACAATTAATTTGTGGGTGCAGTGTTCCCTAGTAGGCACAGCTATATACTTGCAGTATTGAATTCTCTTAGTGTTTTCTAAATAATTATAATGGAATGTCGATTAGGGCCTCGTTGTGTTTTTTGAAGCTTCACTATGTGAAGAAAAGATAACTTATTTACTGCTAGCACTTCAACAGCCATGGTAGGCGATGCCATAGGTTGAATGGGAAAGAGAAGCCGGTGCAAATATATTGAGAGTTTAGGAAGGAAAATAATTTCCATGCTATCTGTAACTGTTCAAGCTGTTAAAATTTTGGAGTTGTGAAGTATAATTAATAGTTTACTCTTTTATAATTAATGTCCCTAATGGACATTCCATTATAATTTTATTATGCAAAACAGAGAAGAGTCCAGTTAAGAAATATATCCCACTGTGCATATCATAGTCACTGTAAACATTTTAGCATACTTTACACTTTCCCCTTCTCTGTGTACCAGGTACTCAAGATTCTCTGTTCCTCCTCTCCCTTCCTTCCTCCCTGTCATTCCTTGTCCAATCCAAGAATTTACTGTACATGCCATTTGATGACTTGCTTTTTCCCCACTTAATATATATATATTTTTGGTACTGGAGATTGAACTCAGGGGCACTCAACCACTGAGCCACATCCCCAGCCCTATTTTTGTGGTTTATGTAGAGATAAGAGTCTCACTGAGTTGCTTAGCGCCTCGCCGTTGCTGAGGCTGGCTTTGAACTCACGATTCTCCTGTCTCAGCCTCCTTAAGTGCTGGGATTACAGGCGTGTGCCACCGCACTTGGCTCCCACTTAATATTTTTGAGTTTAAAAAAATAAATTCTTCTACTACAATATTACTTGTTAATTTTTGTTAATGTTTGATTATGTAACTGGGCCAAAATTTTTTAATAAATTTCCTATTGTTAGGGCATATCTTATTTCCCCAAACTTCTGTTGTTCCCATTTGTTGTGGGTTTACATAAAGGTAGTCACATTTTCTTAGGTATAGATTCTTCTCAACTTTTCATAATATTTGCTATGATTCAATGCCTGAAAGTAAAATTGACCACACAATAAAATTAGCAATAGCATTTATACATACATTTATATACTTATAGTTATTTCATAAATTTTAGTATGCTTAATTTATATTTGCTTTAAGTTTTATATAGTTAAATTCATTCTTTTTGATATACAGCTTTGAGAGAGAGAGAGTGTGTGTGTGTGTGTGTATGTGTGTGTGTGAGAGAGAGAGAATTCCCAGTATTTTTTTCTTTTGGGTTTTTTTGGGGAGGGGGTAGTTTGGAGAGGGATAAAGGCTTTTTAAGGGCTTTATATATTAATACCTTTAACTGTCGCAGTACATACTGAAATTTCTTTTCCTCTTTTTGTTCTTTTATGAGTTTTTCAAAATTTTTATTTTATAGAGATTTTATGGTTCCTTTCTTACCTATTTCCTTTATTTATATTTTGGGGATGTGTGTTGAATTTAGAGAAATCTTTTCTCTTTATTTAGTCTCTAAAATTTTTTCTCTCTCTTAGTTTTGTGTGTCAAAAATTCCTTCTGTATTTATGTATTCTTTTATATTCCTAACAGACTAGTAAAGTTTTTATAGTGTTGCACCAAGAAGCCATAGATAATGTACTTGTATTTGAATGTATTTTTTATCTAATCCTAATGTTATATTTGTTTCTGTTTATTCATATGCTTTCAATTAGCATGAACTTTTCATTAAAATCTTTTATTTAAACTGTAAGAGCACGGTATCATTTAAATGTGTCCCAGGGTATGCATCTCCTCTTATTATTTCCCCATTACCTTTTCTGTTTTGCATCTTAGATATTATTCATCAAATTTATCTGTGACATTAGAAAAAAAATGGTACTTATATTGTTAAATAACTGTTTGTTTGTTTTTAACATGCTGCAGGATATTGAAGACAAAGTAAGTAACAAAACAACCTGTACATCTCTGCAAGTCAGATCACCCAAACTAAGCAGGTAGTTGAAGGGATAGGCACTGACATGACTGAGCCAGGTGACACTGATCACTTTACCAAAGAATTGGCATGTGCACAAAGATGGGAATGCCCAAACACATTTATTTCTTAAAAGCTATAATTAGACATGTGGTTAGCATTCACTGGACAAAAAAAATGTGATAGTTTGAACTCAGGTGAGATAAGTAGATTCCTTCTGTCCTGGATAAAGGCAGATAAACATAATCCAAGATATTAACAATAGTTTAAGAAGTGCTTTCTCTTTTTAACTCATTTTGAAAAAAAAAAATCCATAAGTAGCCATCTTTATTAATTTTTCAAACAATCAAAAATATTTTATTGCTTATTTTTTAGCTTTGTAAATTAAGGTCTTAGAAATTAGAAGTAACATAACTTAATGTTTTAAAATTATTTATTAACTTCAGTTATTGTTATTTTAAATTATTGAAATAAATAGTTAAAATAATTTAGGATTGTCGGTCCCCTAAGCTGCTACTTCATAAACAGAGAAACAGAATAATAATACACGCATTCATAGGCAGGTTTCACTGGGTAATTTCAGAGTTCTCAAACATAAGGTTTGTAGACAAAATGTTATGCAGACATTTTGTTGTAGTTCAAGGTTAGTAACTATGTATCCCAGAGTATAAATTAAAGTTTTATTGTGCAAAATATTAATGCTTGAAATTGCTCTTCAAAAGAGAACTATGCTGTATCCTGAGGTTTTCAGATATATTTGGACAAAGTAGGACACAGCTGTTAACAGTAAAAAACTAATAACAACACAATGCAGACTCATTCTTTACATTTAAATGCACCAATCATCATCATATTAATATTTTTCTATGGAAGAGACCTAATAGATGCAAAAATTGTCAGC
Organism: Geosciurus inauris; assembly: GCA_004024805.1. Classification (NCBI taxonomy): domain Eukaryota; kingdom Metazoa; phylum Chordata; class Mammalia; order Rodentia; family Sciuridae; genus Geosciurus; species Geosciurus inauris. The sequence continues at coordinate 30,907 of PVHX01001173.1, read as the reverse complement.
TTTGTATACGTATTTCTAATATAATTTATACTTGACTTTTGCTTTGCTGTTGCTGCTTTTTCTTGATATAGTATGTTCCTCATTTCTTTTTTTAGGTTAAGCAGCTGGAAGAGAAAGACCGAATGATAAAGAAGCAGGATGCGTTCTACAAAGAGCAGCTGGCTAGACTGGAGGAGAGGGTATGGCTATTTCTTGTCATTGATTCTCTTCTCTCACTGCATCTGCAGCTTTCTCATGTTTTTATTTAAAAATCAATAAATTAGAACTGTAACTGCTTTTACTCATTAAAAAGTGGCCAGGAAATGAAGAAGCCAAGCAGGTAGGGCATTCTCTCCGGGAATGTCATTTCTTTGGTCATTTTTGGTATGGTTGTATTAATGGTTCATTGATACATTTTACCCTACAAGAACTGCCCCAGATGTTTTCCCTAATTCAGTCTGTTTGCAACTACATTGCCTCCAGGTCAAACAGAAAGTACTACTCTTCACTCCTCTAAATACTGAGTAAACTTAAGTGTATTCATAGAAGTAGTACTGATTTAAAGGATACGTCGGTTTCATTGCACTTGTGGCTAAGAAATGAATGTCTCCTTCAAGAGTGGTGATAGGGGCCAAATAGGAGGACTTAAGGAGAAGCGTTAGGAGAAGAGAAGACTGTCTGTCTAGTTGGCGTGGATCAAATGTTTAAGAAAGAAGTTTGTGCCCCTCCTAGTACCCTGTTCAATGAACTAGACCAGTTGTTGAGGTTAATTTCATACATAGACCATCAGGTTACAGAATGAGCTCTCTCTCTTCCTTTTGATTGACTTCCAAAATTTGATTTGTTAAGAATATGATATTTGACAAGAAGTAAAAAAACAATAGGAAATAAATTCCCAGACCCCACTCAGTACAGTTATGTTTATATTAAGTGTGTTTTAGCATCTCCATATTTCACTGGTCTATATGTTTCTTGAATGAAGACACTGTTTTCTCATTTGTTCTGCAGGTATCTACTTAAGCACCTAATATATGTCAGGCCCTGGTCTAGTGCCAAAGATATCCTAGTGAAGAAAATAAAGTAACCATCTGTTCTCATAGAACTTAAATCCAATTAAAAATCATAATATATGTTGAATGGCAGGATGGATAATATGGAGAACAATAAATTAGCAGGAAAAGGGCATCCCAGGGCCAACATGTAGGCATGGAATTGGATGGAAGAGGAAGGCCTACCTAATAAGATGACATCTGGGCAGAGGCTTGTCATTCTAGGGAAGCAAGTCACTGTCAAAATCCTGGCACAAGGGAATGCTTGGCATGTTGGGAAGGCCAGGGGTTTGTGAGAGAAAGAGCAATTTGGCTGCTATCTTGGGTAAGAATCTTGAAGCACAGGAGACTTGGTAAGAGAATTCCTAAAGTGGATGCGCCACCTGTGTAGCATCTTACTTAACTTCTGTTTCCTCACTGTAGAGGAAGATACATTACTGCCTACCTCACTAACTTGTTAAAATGAGCTAATACTCATAATGCATCTGTAATAGTGTCCAGTCCATGGTAACCACTCGATCCAGGGCTGTTATTGTATTTACAGTCTTCAGAGCACTAGACCTGACACACAACTAGTAAATGTCTCCTGAATAAATGAATCTAAGTGAGATTTTCTGAAATGATAGTTTTCTTTGCTATCAATTTTACTGTGTTAGGTGCCTTATGAAATTGTTTTTAATCTCTGTAGGGTACCAGAAAAGGCATTGCAACATATTTCCATTTCTCATAGATCTACCAATTTGAGATAAAGTGACTTTTACAAGGGACAGAGGATTTGCTTGAGGTAGATTAAGGCTGGCTTCTCAGCAAGTAAAGCACTGTGTTCAGCCTCAAACAGACAAAGGGTAGATCCCATGGACATGGTGTAGTGAGGTCCTCTCATTGTGACTAGTGTCTTCTTACAGAAGCAAGATGCTTTTGAAGATCAGGCTGGAAAGTAGTTACTAAGGGCTTTAAAGTGAAAACTGAGGAGCACCACTGAGGTGGAATGATTGCTGTACCATTGGGAAATACTTAACTCCGTATTTAATAACACAGTAGGAAGAACGTTAGACCAGGAGCCAGTGGGCAAGGTTTTCCCCTTCATCTCTTGTGGTCTGTGGTTCTTTATCTGTAGGATGGGGCTACTACTCTATACCGTGCTCACTTTTGTGGGTTACAGGGGTAGGGGAGCTACATAAGGCGACCTATACGAAAACTTCTTAAAAAACGGCAAGAGTTTAACAAATATGAGCTATTGCCAACGACAGAGCATCACTTGCTTTCATTATGTACAAGATCCTAAGAATCATAAAATTAGTGTTTTCCAACTTTCTCATGTCTTCTGCCCACATCTGTAAAGTCCTATTTTTGTTTATTCTTGACATTTCTGGAGTAACTAAGTTGAGTTTTATGTAGTTGGAATTCATCTAAGACATTTAGGTCTCTAGTGATGAAGTGTTTTCTAGGCTTAATGTAAAGATTGTAAGAAATATTATATTGTTCTAGTTGTGACGGGTCAGTATCTAACCATTTCTATTAGGACTTCCACACATACTTTGTGTTAAAAGATGTGCAAATGTTAAATCCGATAGTGTACAATGTGAAAAAAAGATAATAATGATAATATTAACTTGCAGAATCATCTAACTTACTCTAAAATCCAGGTTGCTGTGGTTTAAAAGTTAACATAAGCACAAATGAAATTACAAAACCTTCAAGTTGATATACTCAGTTATGTATTTTTAGTGAATAAGGGGAGACATCAGCAAGCCTTTGACAGAATAATTCCAAGGATGAACCCCAACATGAGCTTACCATCTGCCCATCAACTAGATTGACACAGTAATCAAATATATTAACAGTTTTGGGTGACTTATTGTCTTATTACTTCATCTATTTTCACTGGTGTGATGCAGGTTTCTTTTGATATGAGCCAGAGTCTACTATGCATATGAAGCACATTCAGTTCTGTAATATAGCTTGGTTCACTTCTTGGATCTATTTCCATAAACTCTTCATCAGTTAGTAATTCCCGTGTGATACTGCAGCTTTCTCCTCCCAGGTATTTGTATTAACTAGTTTACCAGGAGTCTGAGGTAATTTCCCCTTATTACACTTGTGAAGTGTAATAAATATCTTTGAACCAATATTCAAAAGCAAGACCTCTTTATTGGAAAGAAGGTAAGAGGCATTCAAAAATCCTTATTTCCCAGTCAAATGTTGCTACCTTATCAAACAGCATTGGTATAGATGTGAAAGTAAACTTTTTTAAAAAAATAGTAGAGGTGTCATCATTAGGTATGTGACCAAAGGGGACTTGGACAATATTTATTCCTGCTTGTTGATGTAAGAGACTTGAAGAATATTAATTCCTGGTTGGTGATTTGCTTAGAGGAAGCCCATTTTAGTCTTCAAAAAGGAGACTAAAATGTTTTTAAGGAGGCTTCCCCAACTCCCTTAGGGAATTCTTTTTTTGGTTTTCCAACTTTATTAAGGTATAATTGATGAATCCTTCATGCCTTATATTCTCTTTACAATGCTACATTATATTTGTAATGTGATTAGTTACATGGAGTTATTTTGTGTATTCTTAAAGGGCAGAGCTCATTTTATTTTCGTATTGTCTGCACTTCACACATAGGAGGTGGGCAGTGAATGAATCAGATTTACTAAGCGTAACCATTCAGTTATATCTAAACAATGGGTGTAGACTTTAAATATTCATACAATGTTTAGCATTTTGTCCCTTAATTGTTTAATAATTTAAATTTATTTTATGTGAAAGTCAAATTTAACTTTGATAACTTTGGTGTCTAGATAACATCATTATTATAGTAGATAATGGCGACATTTATAGAGCATTTATGTTGTGTTAGACACTTTGCGTGGATTATCTCAGCTTATCTTCATGAAACCCCATGAGGGGCCCGCCGTCCTATTGTTGAGGCTTTAAGTAATTTGCCAAAGAATATATAGCCCAAATGCTATAAAACTGGACCTGAGCCAGCTTCAAGACCTGAGCTTTTAGCCACCACTAATGCTATCTTTTAATCATGTGTCAATTCTGTACTTAAGAACTCAAATCCTGCTGATGGTAGTGTTAGTTCTTTGGGTGGTAAGTTAGCTCCTTCCAGCTTCTAATACAACTTTTTAGGCCCCGATCTTATAATTTGATTATTGCTACCTCATAGTCTGAAAGTGTCACACATTAAAAATACATAATTTTCCCCCATGATTTGGTAGTTCCAGGGAAACTTTGCCCAAAAGGGCATAGATGCGGTCTTATCACCTAACATCTATAGCATGATATGCCTAATAGTAGTATTTAATACCTAGTTGTGCTTATTTCACTTTAAAGTAACAAATTTGTAGCCATTTGAATAGTTGAAAATTTTTTGAGATGTTCATTCATTTGCTCATACTTTGTTGCAACATACAGTGTTGCTATAGAATAGTCATCAGACTTCATCTAGAGAAAAAAAAAAAACCTTTGTTTTAGTTTTGCTAAATTGTTTCTATGGTTATTTCATTAGAGTCTGGATTGTTTGCAAGTCCTTCAGGAAAATGTGTATTTTCCAGTAGTCTGTTGGCCCTGGGGGAGGGAAGCTAGAAGAAAGCCCTCAACTGGAGTACAAGATGATCAGATTCACAGGCTCCCAGGGATCTTCCAGGATGAAGGCCTCTGTCCTCCCAAGACATCATGAAGACTTGACTCTGAGAGTTGGTGTGTCTTGCATGTATAACTTCTAGTTAAACCTGAATTAGTGTGCTCTACTGAATCCACTTTGCTCTTGCCCTTCCTAAGGATGGTGGGATTTGGCTCAGCATGAAAGGGAATATATAAGCCTTGGTGACTTGAGCTCTAGAGGGACATCAGAGAGCTTAATGAAGTAGTAATATAATTCAGATAAACCGATCATGTGGGGTTTGTGTTGCTCTCAGTTTACAGACTCCTGGATTTCAGCAGTCAACTGCAAACCCACTGCAGTCAACCCTCTAGAACTCAGGGAGAAGGAATTGCACTGGGCAAAGAGAATAATGCAAAGGGACTGGTGGAAAAATAAATTGCCATTAAGATGAGAAGCACAGCTGGGCGCGGTGGCTCCAGCCTGAAATCCCAGCACTTAGGGAGGCTGAGACAGGAGAATCATGAGTTCAAAGCCAGCCTCCGCAACGGCGAGGCTCTAAGCAACTCAGCGAGACCCTGTCTCTACATAAAACACAAAATGGTGCTGGGGATGTGGCTCAGTGGTCGAGTGCCCCTGAGTTCAATCCCCAGTACCAAAAAAAAAAAAAAAAAAAAAAAGATGAGGAGCACATTACTAGTTTGTCACCTGTGGAGAGAGTTGCTAATTAAATTCTAATGTCATGCTTACAACAAAAGAGCAATTTTCAAAAGTCTCCCACTTTTGGTGGGTGATATATCTTGTATTGCATCATAAAGTGTTGGAAGCATCTGTATGATTAATTGCTTTTTTGATTGCTTGACTTCTTTGTCAGTTAATAACTTTGTTTCTGGGTTCCTCTGTGGAAAGCATAGGGGAGGGACGGGTAATGCCATTGATAATAAAGAGAAAGGACAACAGAACAGGTTATTGTTAGCCCAATATCCTCCTTATAGGGAGAAATTATGATGTAGTTTTACTATCAGATGAAGTCAACCATAAAATATTTCCATATGTAGCTGGGTTAACATAGGGTAGAATCAGTTAGATCACTGACATTTGAAACACTTAAAATACAAATAATCTGTTTGGGTGGGGATAAGAAGGTAAATTAATAAAAATAGTTTTATAGGATTAAAACATAAAACATTTGATATTTTCCCCTTAAAGTGCTTTCTAAACAGTTGTCAATGATTTCAGGTCATGGAGTAACTCATTTTGGCCATGCAATGTGAGATAGCAAATTTAACTCGGAAGTTAAAAGTTAGAAGTCTAGCAGATAGGCCTGCATAGGTCAACTAGTTTGCATTAGCCAACCTAGAGAGAGCTATTATTCTTTTACACTTGGAAATTCTGTACTGGCTTTCTCATTAATGTTGAAATTAGGATAGATTTCCTCTGGTTTCTGTAGTTACGTAGAGTTGTAAGCCAATCTCAAAAAACCAACTGCCAAATGTTCTCTCTGATAAGTGGATGCTGATCCATAATGTGGGGGAGGACACAGAAAGAATAGAGGAACTTTGGTCACAGGGATGGGAGGGGGGACGGGACAGGAGGACAGTAAAGATGGTGGAATATGATGGACATCATAGCCCTAGCTTTATGTATGACTGTATCTATGTTGTGATTCTACATCACAACCAGAGAAATGAAAAGTTGTGCTCCATCTGTGTACAGTGAATCAAAATGCACGCTGCTATCATGTATACCTAAGTAGAATAAATACATAAATAAATAAAATTTTTAAAAAAATAAAATAAAATGGAGATGATAATGAAAAAAAAGAGTTGCAGAAGCAGATGAAGTTCTCTGGTCCGTGGATTTGGACATTGAGGGCAGTAGAAGTCAATGTCACTTTTAATTGTAATGTCATTACAAGCAACAGAGATTTCAGGAAATCTGCTTGGAACATGTACATTGAGTTACTCTCAATTTTTTTATTGTTAACAAGTGATGGTAACAATAAGTGCTTTAAGATATTAATTCTTGGGCAGAAAAATTAATAAAACCTAGGATCACCATATCTTTTGTTAATATAATTGACATAGCTATATATAACTTAGTTGCAAAGACTAAACCATTTTGCCTCTTACCTACTTTCTTAAAGGCGGTTTCTTATTGCAGATATTTTCAAAAGTAGCACGGAGATGGGCTTTCCCCCCTCCCTTATTTCATTCTCTGGGAAAAAAAAAAAATCAATACAGTTTAGTGGATATGGGGGTCTTATCCTTAATTCATTATTCAACAAATCCTCCAAGCACATTGGCTTTTCTGTTAACCTCTGAAATTTCGAATGGGAAATGTGGTTTGAGTAACCTTGAATTGCTTTTTTAATCTGGCTTTAGGGATATGAAACTTACATTTTTTTTTCAGGGGTGAGCTTTTAAAAGTGCATGCCGTTAAAATGATCCCCTTAACTGGAGCCAGTTTTTCTATGTCTAACTAAAGAAGAAAGATTTGCAAATCATGGGATCAGCACTTAATTTGGGGCTCTATTTACCATGTCGGCTGTCAAGAAGTATTAACCTTAAGGTAAGAAGAGAACATGGAGCACAAAGCTCTGAGCTGATGGCGCAGAGAACACCAGGTATTAAATAGCATTATCCATCCTGCTTGGTGCAGTAAATAGGATTTCACTATTATGATGTGTCAGGGCTTTCAGTGAAATCAAATTTACAAGACACTAAACTGCCATCTCCTCTGCTGAGCAGCTTTATTCTGGGATCTTGCTTTCATATTAATCCTGTTGGTAGGAAATACTTGTACCAATTGTGCATGGAAATTATAATTTAATGATCTCTTCCTTTCCTCTATTCAGAGGTTAGAATGGACCACTGTGCTTTGCAGTGATAGCCCCAGGGCTGTGAAAAAGATAATATAGAGTTCAGCTTTAAAGCCCAGTATTGCCTCTTTGTGAGTGCTTATAATGATCATAAGTGCGAAGATGCCAACGATGTGGGTTACCTGCTTTCTCAACTCACTGTATCTCCTTCACCTTTTGAAAGACTATACAATAAGATAATCTGATTCTGTTTACTATGATTTTTTTTTTTTTTAATGATATGGCACTTGCATGTGCAAAGACAAGGTAAGAAATCAACATTATGAAATTCAGGGAAGATTAGTTCCAGTCTTTAAAGATACTGTATGTTTTGGGCAGGCTTAGCAAGCAATTTTATTTGAGAAACAATTAATGCCTCTTTTCCTTTCTTTGGATTTTTTTTTTTTGCTATTGACAAGAACACTGAAGGCAGGAAACCATTCTGTGTTTCCTTTGTATGAGACTGAAAATAGGCTAAATCTTTTGAATTTTCTTCACATCCAATTTCAAAATCAGTGATTGTTTTGCTTCTTGATAGCTTGTTTATTTATAAATTTAAAATGTGCTCCATTGAGGGAGACCAGCCAATGCTTATTTCCCTGTTTTACTGACTGAAAAATTAAAATACATGAATATTAAAATTTTTAAAGGAAATTGCAGCACTTGTGATAGAAAATGTTCTTCAATTCCAGTTTTATGTTCAGACCATGAGACAGCTGTGCTTCTATAAGGGATTACGTTTCAACACATTAACTTCAGTTAGAAAGATATGTTTGGTCATTAAAACATTTACAAATCATATTAGCTTATAGAATCAACCAATAAGGAATGCCCACCTCTTGATTGGCATGCAAAGTAGGTTTGCACACTGAGCTTGGCATCTGATAAGGGGAACCCAAATCCAATTTGACTTCTAAGACTAAAATAGGATTTTAACCTTAGTCATTCTTATTAGAATTTTGGGGGCTGCACAGGATCCATGGCATTCTCTATCCATTCAAAAACACATTTATTAATTTCCTACAGTGAGCCAGGTACCACACATAAATACAGTGACAGATACAAATGGACAAACACCCATGGGCATCTGGTACAGAGCTTTTATTGATACAGTGAATCTGGGTAGGTTATGCCAGATTATTATTTTCAAAACCAAAGTGTTTTGTGAAGAGTATCTGTTACCTTTGTCTTATAAAGGCCAAAAGATGCATGCGTGAGATTTAGAGGGGAATTTGTTGGGTTGGAAAGATTGACCAGGTTAAATACTCAGATAAAGACCTGATGCCTGATGATAAAGAGTTATTGTCTCAAATAACTCTCTCTAAAATAAATCCTAAATATGTGGGTTCCATGAAGACAGGACTATTCCCCCTTTGATCACTGTGATAATGCCTGGCACACTAAGCATTGGATAAAATTTTTAGTTAATGTCTTTGTCGGGGATTGGGGTGAGTTCCTTGGCCAAATAATTTTGAAGAATGTTAGCTTTAACTTAAACTGAACAGATTTCTTTACTCCAGGCCTTCTTAGAGTTTATATATATGTATTCAGAGTTTCCAAGTTGAAGAGCCTGCATGCCATGTTTCAGTACTTAATTCAAACCATAGCATCTTTTTTTTAATTCATCAATTTATCTTTGTGTCATCTGAGATTTACATGCCCTGCATGATACTTACACCCACAATTTTTGAGTCCTTAATTTGTATCCTACGATGTAAAGGTAGAGAAGCTATAGAGTTCCATTGATAGAATTCCTAAGCTGAGGGCTTTGATGGCCTGCAGGCCTGCAGGGGTTGCCTTCCTCCTCCCTACTGTGTTCCAGAGAGAGGGGTGGAAGCTGAGGAAGAGGGTTGGCAAAGAATTCTAAGGCTCCCCGGGGCTGGACCTTGTGCCTTCTCACTCTGAATTTTCTTCATAATCCCTGGTGCCTCTAAGTCTTCAAGAAAACTATATCCCATAGTAAGCTTCTTTTTTATTTTAAAAAATGTATTCTCTTTAGTTATATACAACACCAGGATGCACCTTGACCTCTTCACAAAGGTAGGAACTCAACCAGCTCCAATTCAGTCCCAGCACTTCCTCTCTCCCTGCCCCTGCTCCCCTCCCTCCACCCCCAGTCCCTCTTCAGTCCATTTATAGTTTTTATTTTTGTATTTATGTGCACATTCCTGATTTAAGCTTGCATTTTTTTTTCCAGCTTCCTCAGAATTGGAATCAATGGGTAGTGGGCTCCCACCCAGACCTTCCCATCAGGATTCAGGAAGTTTCTCCTCTCCTAGAAGTATTTGAACTTAAACTTCTCTAGGCTCTGCATAAAAATTAACTACAGTAATTAATAACTCTCAGTAAAGAGACCACTCAGTCCACTACCCGTAAGTCACTCCTGTTGTTAACCTTCTTTGATGTCAGATTCTTTTCCAAATACTCCCTTAGGGTTCCTCACTAGGAAATCACTTAAGTTTTCTTTCTTTCTGTATGTTCCTCTGTCATGTGTTGGTTATCTCCTAATAAGGGATGTTGAGCACCTAGTGTATGCCCAGGTGTTGTGCATAGTAGATACCAGTGATGCGTGGAGTTTAAATCAGGAAGTTTCCCTCTAGTATCTCATCACTCCTTCTTGTCTGTTACCTCTTGTTAGTATTTCTAGAACTTACTTATAATGTAGTTTATATCTTGCCTAAACAGACTACATGTGATTATGGTTTGGAGCTAGCAATGTCCCCTGAAAATCTCTTGTTAGGTAAGGCAGCAATGTTCAGAGCTGAAAAGATTGGATTAGGGGAGCTGTGAACTCATCAGTAGATTAATCTGTTTGATGGATTAATAAATTGTATGGACTACTAGGTGGTAATTATGGTCACTGGGAGGTGCCTTTGAGAACTATATCTTTTGTTTTTCTTTTTTCTTTTGTACTAAGGATTGAACCCAGGGGTGCTTAACCACTGAGCCGCATCCCCACCCCTTTTTTATATATTTTTTTTGTTTAGGGACAGGATCTCGCTGAGTTGCTAAGTGCCTTGCTAAGTCACTAAGGCTGGCTTTGAACTCATGATCCTCCTGCCTCAGCCTCCCGAGCTGCTGGGATTACTGGCGTGAGCCACCACGCCCTGCAGGAACTATACCTTGCCCCAGACTCCTTTGTCTCTCTTCCTGGCTGTGATAAAGCCAATAGCTTTCCTCCATTTCTGCTTTGGAGCCGGCCAACTGTAGATTGAATCTCTGAAACCATTAGCCAAAATAAACTTTTCCTCCGAGTTGTTATTTTCAGGTATTTTGGTCACAGTGACGAAAAGCTGGCTAACGTGGGAATGAAAGTAGAAATAAGAGTATAAGAGGACAAGGCTGAGAGGAAAAGGTGCTTAGGTTCTCTCAATGGTGTTGAGAAAATTATCTGTTTATACCGTCATTAAGATGAAAATGTAACTAGAACTGCAATAAGTGCTGGTGTTCAAGAAAAATCGTAGAGAGGAAATTGTGAATTGTCTGTTCTCTTGTGGTATACTTGCTCTAAACTGTTGAAATTTGGCAGACATCCCTAGACTGTTTGTTAAAATTCAATACTGTGTAATTAAAGATAGAGACTGCCATTTCACTGTCAGGAACATTAAAAAATTATATTATGTGGCATTTGGGTTTGACCCTGAATGCCTTTCCCAAAAGAATAATGCCACAGACAAAAGGGTAAGTATTTAGTCTAAATAAAGGCTCAAGTTATATAAAGTAACTCAATTTATAGAAATATCAGTTATACTGTAACAATTTAAGAGTAATTATGCAAAAGATAGCTTCTGAATGAGTATTATTTTAGAAGTGGCCAAATGGAAGCAGTGATTATGAGGAAATTCTGGTTTTCAAGCCTTGCCAGGGAACAAAACAAGATTGCTGATATTTTAAGCCTATCCCCACTGACAGTTAAAGCCGATATTGATACAGCAACCTGGATAATCTGTTAACGAATTGGAATGTTTTATAGGCACAAAAAGTTTACTGCTCCTTGGAACTTTAACATTCCTCTAGTACAGAAGTACACTTTTTTTCAGACAAGGAAACGGAAACCTGGAGGCTTGAAAATTGGTTTCATATCGTCGTAGGGGGAATGATGGGACTGTTTATCTCCTCCTTTTGTTGCCTTATCAAATAGATTCTAGGCAAACGCATGAGTATTTTCCTGTTTAGGCTCCTAGAGCCGATTTGTGTTGTGGAGACCCTACCATATACTGCAGAGGTGATTTAAAACAATGAATTCTTCAAGTATCGCTTCCTAGCTTTTATGAAATTCAAGCAAACAATAAAATTTTGCCAGCTTTGATGCTGTCATGGACAGGCGTGCAGTGTCATCTTTGAATTAATTGCTGTACCGAATGAATGAAGTTTTCAGTGGAACGCGCCTGATTTGTTCTGTCAGAGGAAAGGAGTGCTAACATGCTGATTTGTTCCAGTTGCTAATTTTCAGACACCCATACCATGTTGTAAAGCAATAATTCCCAAGGGGCTTGGCCCTGGATCATCTCATAATTACCTGAGACAGTTTGAGAATTACTCCAGGCCTCAGAATCTTAGGAAAATAGGCTCACATGATTCTAGGATGCATCAATAGCTGTGGGCCCCTCCTCCAAAGCATCTCAAGGTAAATATAATGGCATCAAAGACAGGTGCATATGGATTTAACATGTTAGACCTCCTGCTTATCATTAGCTGTTTGTCCTTGGAAACGATCATGTAACCCTTAGATTTGACCCTCAGATTTCATATTGGTAGAATGGCCTTCCTGGTGTACCTCCTTGGGGTATGGAGATCAAATAAATGCATAACTTGGGCTGGGATTGTAGCTCAGTGGTAGAGCACTTGCCTCGCATGTGTGAGGCCCTGGGTTCGATCCTCAGCACCACATACAAACCAACAAAATGAAGACATTTTGTCCATCTACAACTAAAAAAAAAATTAAAAAAAATAAAAAATAAAAAAAATAAATGCATAACTTACTATACATATAAGTTCACACATAATGTTTTACATATCTTTTGAATATCAACTATTATTGGTGGCAGGAGCATCTAGGAATTTGATAATTAACCAGCTATTTAGGAGAAAAATTAAAAATGCCCCAGAAGAATAGAGGAATGGTAAAATATGGAAACACAGGTTGTATTCTATATGAAATATTTATCTGTTGTTTTATAATGCTGAAGTAGTATATTGAATATGACCCAAAGGAGTGAATTATTGGTTCAACTGAAGACTATTTTTGTAGAATAACAATTTTTTTTAAACCCTACAATTAGGCCTACATGTAATCTTTCATCATTTTATTCAACAAAATGGGATTCCTCTTGTGTATACTTCCCTTGAAATATGGTAGATTTTACACATCATAATAATAACCTGCTAGATTAGTGTACCTAAGTGTACATCTTTCTATCATCCAACATCTTTTTAATAGCAACTGGTTATGATTTTATCTGTTTAGTTGAATGATGGTTGTCTAGCTAACAGGTAGGAAATTTAAAAACAAAATAAAAAATCAGCTGGTTGAGCTCTCACTTTTCCTCATTTAAAATGATGTGTTCACTAAACCCTATGATATTGCAATATTGGAATCCACTCCTCCTATTGTTTTAAGTTGTGCCTAGTGGGTCTGCTTGATGAGTTGGGGTCCTGGGAGACGAAGAGGGGTCCTTGGGGAAGATGAAATGGGGTCTCACAGGACAAGGTTTTGGGGTGACAGTCTGCGGAGTCATTCTACCCAGACTCCAGGGTAGGTAAATTGTTCTGCAGGAGTGAGATGCAGAAACACTGTCTATTCCAGAAAGTACAGAAGCTTATATACAGTCCTGGACCAATCATGGCCCAAAGTTACAAACAATGAGGCATCCCTCTCAGGCAGTGCCCTTCATCAGCATAGAATGGGGAAAGAGGGAGGGGAGGGGTTGAAGGCCAGAGAGCACTCCTACATCCTCCAGGCCAGCGAGGGAGGCACACAGAGGTGGAAACCAGGTTCTAGAGACTGTGGCTGTGAAGTTTGGGGACACCAGCTTGAAGGACATTGCTTCCCAGAGGAAATGCTACCCAGTTGGCCCTGTGATGATGTGCTGTGAACTCTCTACTAGTATTTTTTGTTTTTTATTTTACTTATAGGGAAATCTCTGATTTAGGAAATCAAAGCAGAATAGGGGTTCATTTTTTTTTTCAAGTTCCCCAGGGCCAAGAGCAAGGGGACTTTCCGGAAGGACCCAGAGCAATTACTCCTTGAGAGCACTGCCCTTCCAGTGATGCTGTACATGGATAAGAATGATCCTGTTTAACAGTCTTTTCTTGAAAAATGAGACTTATATTTTGGATTGTATTCCTGGGAGGCAGAAAACATTTCTGGAATCATGGGTTCAGAAAAATGACAGTGTGATGTTGATATTGATATTGTAAATGTCATTTCTACAGAAAAATGTACTAGGTCAGATGTAATTCTGGCATGTCTCATCATTTTGTGCAGTTTATGCAAGAGTCTGTATAAATATTCACCAAAGAATAAAATCACCAAAGTCTTTTAATTATAAAACTAAGAATGTCAGCATATTGTTGTCCAGCTTAGAAAAAAAAATCACAATAATCTCTCTTACCATTCTTAAGAATGTACTTGTTTTGACTAAATTCTTCAGAAGACATTCTGAGATTAGAAAAATTTTCATTAAAATTAAATGACTAACTCTCCAAGCAATAACCACCTAAAAAAGATCTTTATGTACAAAGTAGTGTCGTTCTCATGCAATTTAAATTCATTTTTATATTTCTTCCACAACTTCTTACTGACTTCACTGAGTCTGCCTGGAAGAAAAAAGAAAACAAACAACAACAACAAAAGAAAAAACTAATATTGTTCACACCCCTTAAGTTGTCTTTCATAGATGTAGGTCTTGTATTTTTAATTCCTCAAATCAAAATATATTTTAATGACTGAAGCATGCAGTTGTTTTAATGCAAATTACGTATTGAACTCTATTTCTCAATTGTGGATATTTGTTGTTTTTATTTGAATATGTTACAGTGTTGAGATAAAGGCATAAGCAACTGTTTAAATTATTTTTTGTTCTCATTTTCTCTGTGGTTCAAAATGTGGTAAAATACCTGCTAACTCTCTTCCTTGAAAACCACCCTGCAGTTAAATTCTCATAGCCTATTTTATATAATGTACTTTCTGGATCCTCCCATTATCCAAAGAAAATCATTTTTCTTTTGAGAAAATTACTTCTTTTCAAGTTTATCCATGCAGCAGAACAGGATATTGATAGATATTCTTCCCTTCTTCCATTTCTCATCATTTATTTATCCTAAAATCAGTAATGGCAGTAAAATACTGTATATTCATGGCGAGTATTTTAAGTAACTGAAATATTGACTTTTTAAACATTTGTAGTAGTACCTTTATTTATTTGTAGGCATTTTAAGGGAGAGAGAAGTTTTTACTGATTTCAGTTAACAAGTGAAATAAAAAAAATCTAAAATATGTATTCTCATAGACCTACTTTATGTATTCCTTCCTAAGTTTGGTTGAATTCAGGAATAACCATTCTCATCTGAATTTCACATTCTCATCTGAGACTTAGACTCAGATAAAATAATTTGCTCAGATTTTTGTTAACTCTATAAAGGAGCCATTACTTTTACAATATTTTTATTTCTAATTATCTTTCAGTTCCCTTGTTAACTAACATTCAGGATTTTTGTCTTTTTTTTTAAATTTATTTTCTTTGCTTTATTTGTCATCATTAGCTGTTCACTGGGCTCATTTATCTCACAAATGTTTATTTGAGCCTTCAATGTGGCAGGCTCTGTTTTAGGCTCTGAGGATACAGCAGAGAGCAAAAGAGACAAACTCCTCTTCTGGTAAACAATCTGTTAATGTAGGATAGTTGACAACACTTAATTTATGTTGATGGTGATGGGTTCCAAGAAGAAAACTAACTGATGATAAGACTTACTGATAGTGTGCATGTGGGAGATGGAGTGAAGGATGCTATTATGCACAGGGTGGCCTCTGTTGGACACTACTTGATTAGAGGCCTGCATGAGGTGGCCATGCCTATCGTCCACCTTGGGAGAACCCTTGTCAGGTCCCGTTGAACACTACTTGCCCCAGTCTCTTGCCTGGACTCCTCTTACTGCTTATTCCTTATTGCTCTAAGGTATTCTTTGCAGTCTTCAAAAAGAGCCAGGTTTGCTTTGCAAGTATGGTTTCTGTTTTACTAAGCCCAGCAGACAGAGCTTATTTGGGTCTGCCCTTTGTTAGCGGTCATTTCTATGTTGAGTTCAAATGGCACTCCGACTTCCAGAGAGACACTAATCCTTTTTCTTCTAGAGAAATAGTAAACAGGGACTAGGAATCTGGTAAGCGAATATTGAAGTATATTTTGACATTCCTTATCAAATGAAAATGCACCCATGATTTTCCCTTTGACTTATCTCAAGCCTCCTATGAACACAAGTCAACATTAATTATCCTACCTAGCTATTTGAAATGAAGAATAACATTTATTGTGAGCTTACCATTTGCCAGTACTGCAATACTGTTCATTTAACCTTTCCATCTGTCCCGAGCTGGTATCATTTTATAGACGAGTAGGATGAGGCACAGTAATGGTAGTACTTTATCCAAGGTCACAAAGATGGTAAGTAGCAGAGCCAGGATCTGAAACCTGGCCATCCAAGTCCACGTTCTCAACTTCTACACTGCACAGACTTAAGGAAAGGTTTGAATAGGGACGGGGTGGCATCAGACACAAAGGAGCTGATTAGGCCTCTTTGATGTAGTGTTCCTACCAAAGCTGAACAATGTATGGATTAGCTTGAGATAAATTTTAATGTTACCTGGGCAAAACTTCATCTTCTATTAGTGTCTGTAGATTGGAAATGGTTAGTCTGTCTACAAGATTGTGAGATAGATCTGTTTTCATATCTCCACGTTCCCTTCGCTCCTTGCATTCATAGATGGAGTCCCATGTCAGAACAGAAAGGTCTGATAGCTATTGTTTGCACCTGTCTTCTTTGTGCTGAATCTTTGATTTTATGTCTGCTTTTTCCCTCTCACCTTTGGGAGAATTCTCCTTCCTGCTGTTAGGTTCCTATTGCCCCCGCTGCCTTCTAACGTTTCCCCCTCATTAACACAGGAGAAGGTGGAACTTCCTGAAGGTGTTTCCGCTGTGGCCAGTCTGCTGAGGCTGCAGCCATTGAGAACAACTGAAAAAGTCAAAAGTCTGTCTTCTGGAGCTTGGGGACACATGATCATTCCTGTTCTCAGCATAGGTTCTCAGTGTCTTTTCTCCTCAGTAATTTTTCTCAAGTTAAAACACCCATTTCTGTGATATTGCTTTCTAATATGTTTGACATAATTTATTCAGTATTTAAAACATCTTTGGGTCATAGCCTTCTCATCTGACAAATTAAAATTCATTTTAATGTTCTCTCTTATCCCTTTGACTGTAGAAAATGAAGTTTGAATGAGCAAGGTATGTGGATGGAAATCATCCTTGTTGTGATTAACAGAGATGTTGTTGATATTGTATTCAAAAAGTGTTCTCAAGATAATAAGTACATAAAGAGTGCTCAGAACTTTTTACATTTCCAGTAGAGTCTTTGCAATGTGTGAATCATTGTTTTGAGACTTACGGTTTTCATATTGCCAACTTAACTTTTTTAAAAAATTGATATATTTCTCAACATGGTCAGATAGTATCAGAATCAAGGGAAAATAAGCTTTTGCCTTTGTTTGAGACTCGATACGTTTCTGTTAATTTTTCTGAAAGGTACCATATGAGAAATACTAGGATTTAGTTCTCCTATTCTGGTAATGTGGTCATCACAAAGTCAAAGTATTTCCTCCTTTCTTCCCTCATTCCCTTCCTGTTCATAAACATTAGGTGCTAGGCATGGAGATTCATGTATGAATCTCCATGGGACAGTAGGTCAGTGGAAGAGTGGCAGATAAATACCGGGATTACTTTACAGTATGATAAATTCTTTAATAAATCTTATACTAATCACTCAGTTTAACATTTTTCTCCTCCCTAGTTCTTGACACCTGATGCTTGAATCTGGGGTAGACCAGGCCATTTGCAAACAAATGGCCTGTGTGCTGAGAATAGTTTTTACAATTTTAAGTGGTTAGGGAAAAAAAATCAAAAGAATAATTTCATGACAAAATTCAATGAAATTCAAATTGTGGCATTCATAAGTAGTTCTGCTGGAACACGGCCATGCTCATTTGTTTGCGTACTGTCTTGGCTACTTTCACACTACAACAGAGTGGAGCAGTTGCAACAGACATCGTGTGGCCCATATAGCTTAAAATATTTATTCTCAGGGCCTTCATGGAAGAAGTTTGTCAACTCCTGCTTTAGACATTGTTTTTTATTTCCCCCAAATTGCTGAGGATACTTGATTTCATAAACATTTCTTGAGCTCCAATTATAGGTACACAGGAAATAGCAGCAAGCATGAAGGACATATTCCTTGCTGTCATAGATTGTAGAGTCTAGTGAGTAGAAGACAAAAAAGAAAACAAAATTTTGATTGATTCTGCTTCCAAAACATAGCTCTTTTTTTTTCTGCTCCCTAATTCTATACCAACATGAACCGGGCCTCTGCCATCTTGTATCTGAACTCTTAGCTGCTTCCTTGCTTGTCTTCCTACCTTAAATCCTCTGCTCCCATCACCACTGGCTATTAAGAATTTGAATTGGATTATATAATTATTTTGCTTAGAAACCTTCTTTGCTTCCCTCATGCACTTAAAATAAGATTCAAACCCATTACCTACTTATTACAGAAGAAAAAGAAGGCAAGTATAACCTGGATGTAGGGAGTGAGGAGCCTTTGATGTGATGGGCAGGATGAAACATGAAAAAAGAGAACAGGAAGGAAGAAGGTTGGTTCATGTGTTTCTGGATCCTGCCAACTGGTGAAAGGTAAAGCCAGGTAATGAGTGTAGGAAGAACAAGAAGAATGAATTTTCTTGTGGAAGCAAGGACAAAACTATTGGGTGTATTAATCACAAATTGTATTTTTGTCAGTTTAAATTTAAAGTGCCTCCATGATAGCCAATCAATGACATCAGTGAGACATTTGGACCACAGAGTTAGGGACTCAAAGGCAAAGTCTAACCCAGGTATATAAATTTGGGAGTTGTTAGCCCATGGGGAGGATTTAAAGCTGGTAAAACTAGAAAAAATATCCCTAAGAGACCGAATGTAGGTCCAGAAGAAAAGTGGACAAGCCCTGGGGTCTGAACTGCCAGTTACTTCATTGGGAAACACAAGAGTTTGGCAGAAAGATTCTTCCACTAGAATTGGATGGTAAATAATACAGGACCTGTGCTAATTTATACAGGGAAAGCAGATCTCCATCATCACGGAGGAAATGGGAATTTGAGCTCGAAAAAATGCAAAAGGTTGTTAAGAGCATCTGCTATAAGCAGCAATATCTTTGAGTTGGGTAAATTTAATCTGAATCTTGTAATACACAGCTTAGGAGTTCATTTAAATTTAATTTGTATAGGGTGAAAGTACTTTTTGACCTTTACAATTGCTGTTGCCAAAAAAGTCACATTTATTAACTTGTTCACCAATTTTCCATCTATGAATGTTCTTCTGTTCTTTGGCTTTAGTGTATGATGTAGAGATTTCAAGAACAGGTGTCTGGATATCCACAAAGACATTACCCTTTTAGTACCTGCGTCTGCTTTGGTTTGGAATGACAATGGACTTAAGCAATGGACTCATATTTCCCCTTAAGCAAAATATATATTTAGAAATTTGTAATATAATGGCTTAAATATCTCATAGTAGATTGAGGCAAGTTAGTAGGATTAGAGTCTAAATGCCACCTCCTACATGAAGCCTTCTGGTTGTCCTCTTTAGGTGGCATCTCATTTCATAAGGCATTCAAGTTTAACATAGCTATTTGGAATTCACTGTGCTTTAGCTACTAAGAATATTAACTCTGCAGTGAGGCTGCTTAGATTCAGTCCTGGCAGTACCACTGACAAGCTGAAACAATCTGATATTATTCTACTTCTTTGGGCCTCAGTTTCCTCATCTGGAGACTGAGGATAATAGTAGCAACCTGATAATGTTATTAAGGTTTAAATGAGACAATCCATATAAAACACAGTGTGGTACCTGGCACATAGGTTTGTATCAATAGATGTGAAATATTAATACTAACACAGCTACCCCTGCCCCCAGCAGATTGTGCTCATTAGTTGAGGACAGATTGTAAGGCATGGACTTGGTGTTCCTCTCCTAAAGTCCCCTATGTATAGTGAAGTATTTGAAAGAAGCTACATTATCTTTTAAGAAATGAGGACATTTTCAGAAACACTTTAACTTGGATAAAATAAGTGATGAAACTAAATTGAAAAATCTTACTTACCATGCTGTATTGTGCAGTGGAATCTGTAGGAGTTGTTAACCCGTGAACCACCCCTGACAAACCCATATTGCTTTTTATCTAAGCTGGGTTATATAAAACATAACCACAACTAAGAGAAACTGTAGCATCTTGGTCATTATGGAACAGGTAGATTGTTTTTTTATGAAGTGTCTTCTAACTTTATGTTGACTCTAACTATATTGGAAAAAAACATGAATTAATCTTTGAAGATTTTATTGCTGTGTTTCATAGGCTGCTAAAAAATTATCAAGTACACTTCTGCATCAGTTCCTTCCATTGAGCTCACTGACAGTAACTAAACTTTCATAGTAGTGCATGAAGATCTTGTGCAGATAGTAAACTGAGGTCTAGGATATAAATTAAACTGGTTGGTGTTATGGTCTGCATATCAGACTGTCCAGGTCCTCTCACATAAGATTGAAGAGTTGTTTAAAAAAAAAGTCTCTATGGGCATTTAGGTAAAAATGTCACTGATTTATAAAGGTAATATTATTATTAGCATTTATACTCTTTCTTATTCCCCAAATGAATAATATTCTAAAATGCTTTTACTAGTGCATTATAGTTACACATAATAGTGGAGTTCACTTTGACATAATCATACATGCATGGAATTTAATTTGCTCCAATCCCCTCTTGCTCTTTTTCTCCCCCCTTCCCTCCCCACCCCCTTTTCCCCTTTCTTTCCTCTACTGGTCTATTTTTTTTATTGATGCTTTATAGAGATACATAAAGGTGGAATTCACTGCAGTATCTTCATGTATGGACATAGCATATATTGTCAAATTCATTTGCATTTCCTCCCTTTTCCCATCCTCCCTCCCTCCCCTGCTTCCTCTGCTCCACTGATGTTCCCTTCTGTTCTCATGGGCTCTCCCCCCACCTTTTCCCTTTGCTTTGCTTTGCTTTGCTTTTATTTATTTATTTACTTACTTATTTACTTATTTTGACCCTTGAATTTCTGAGTCTGGCTTATTTCGCTTAGCATGATATTTTTCCATTTACTAGCAAATTCCATCATTTCATTCTTCTTTATGGCTGAGTAAAACTCCATTGTGTATATATGCCACATTTTCTTTATCCATTCATCTGTTGACGTGCACCTAAACTGGTTTCGTAACTTAACTGTTGTGAATTGTGCTACTATAACATTGATGTGTCTATAACAATGTAGAATGCTGATTTTAGTTATTTTTCATAAATACTGAGGAGTAGGTTAGCTGGATCTTACGGTAGTTTTATTCCTAGTCTTCTGAGAAATCTCCACACTACTGTCCAAAGTTTCCAAAGTGGTTGTACTAATTTGCAGTCCCACCATCTATGTATGAGGGTGCCTTTTCCCCCACATCCTTGCCAGCATTGATTATTATTTGTATCCTTTTTGGAGGGGTCAGTAATTCGGATTAAACCCAGAGGCATTTGCCACATCCACAGCCCTTTTTATTTTTTATTTGAGACAGGGTCTTGCTAAGTTGCTTAGAGCCTCACTAAGTTGACTTTAAACTTGCAAACCTTCTGCCTCAGCTTCCTCAGCTGCTGGGATTACTGGGGTGCACCACTGCACCCAGCTATTATTATTTTTATTCTTAATGATTGCCATTCTAACTGGAGTGAGGTGGAATCTCAACATAATTTGGTTTACATTTCCCTGATGTCAGCAATGTGGAACATTTTTTCATGTATTTGTTGGCCATTTGTATTTCTTCTTTTGAGAAGTGTCTGGTTCTTTTGCCTATTTATTGATTGGGTTATTTGTTGTTTTGATGTTAAGTTTTTTGAATTTTGCACATTCTAGACATGAATACCCTGTTAGGGGAGTAGTTGACAAAGATTTTCTCTCATTCTATACATTCTCCCTTCATGCTCTTCAACGTTTCCTTTGCTATGCAAAAGTTTTTAATTTGATGCCATCCCATTTATTGATTCTTGGTTTTATTTCTTGAGCTTTAAGGGTCTTGGTAAGGCAATTGATGCCTGAACCAATATGCTGGAGTGTTGACCCTATGTTTTCTTCTAGCAGTTTCAAAGTTTCTTGTCTAATTCCTACATTTTTGATCCATTTTCATTTGACTTTTTTACAGGGTGAGCAATAGGGATCTAGTTTCATTCGTCTATGTATGAATATCCAGTTTTCCGAACACCATTTGTTAAAAAGGCTCTTTTCTCTGACATTATTTATTAGGCATCTTTCTGTTTTGTTTTGTTTTTTAATGTAGACACTCAATGCTATAAACTTCCCTTACTGCCTTTATACTGTCCTGGAGAATTTGATATGATGTATCTCTGTTCTCATTGGCTCCTAGGAATTTCTTGATTTCTTCTCTCATTTCTTCTATGATCCATTCCTCACCAAAATGAGTATTATTTTAAGCAATGTTTTATCAGGAAGACTGGGGTTTTCTAAGGTACAAACTCACAGGACAAAAGAATAGAAATTAATTTTTCTTTGTATAACCACTATCTGGCCCAAGATGAGGCTTTTTATGCTTCCTTGAACTGAGAGATAAACCCCATAAAGTTCGTATCTGCCATTGCATTACCGCTCCTGCTTTTTGGCAAGAATGAAAATGGTATGATAAAAGCTGGTTTGATGGAAGTGAAGCCAGGGGGAAAGAAGAGAAAAGAACTATAGAAAGAACTAAAAAACAAAAACAACAACAACAACAAAACTAGAGAAAGCTGAGCTTAGAGTGAGTTCAGATATGCCTTGCATCTCAGCATAGAGAATCACAAACAAGTCTACCTGCTCTGCTTATGGAGAGGCGCAGTCTCAGAAGACGTAAATTATTCATGGTGAGTATGGGGCCACACAGTCTATTGTTGAGCCTCTAAATGATTTCCCTTTCCTTCAGCTTTGATTCTTTCAACATAAGACCCTGAGACCCAGAGGGGTTGAATGGCTTACCCAAAGTAACACCAGTCAGGCCACCAGAGGTCTTCTGCTGGAAAACAGGCTCCACTGTGAGATCTGCCAGTCTCCTCATTGCCACCACAAGTGTTTCAGGCAAAATGAGAGTGGTTGCTTGTCAGAGACACTGCGAAGAAGATTCTTGCAAAAGGATTCAGTGACCTGTAAGGTCCTCTGCAACTTAAAATTCACTGCTTCTAACTTCAGTTTCATGGACTTAATAAGACAATACTCTCCCTAGCTCCCTGTATAAATGGATCTTTAAAAGCATTTTGTTGTATTTTTCATTTAAAATAGCAATTAGCTTTGCATCTCAGATACTTTACAGTACACCATGTATACTGTTTATCTGAAATGCCTGTTCACCAGCTAATAGCCGCCATTTTGGTTGTATATGAAACGGTAGTTTGGTGAAAAAACATCACAGCTCCTCACTAAACCAAAAGCTTGAGCAGGCTTCTTGTCGCAGAGAGACCCTCATTTTCCCAGCTGTCAGCCTGACTGATATTTTAATTTTTCTGCCCTGTAGAAAACTTCAGTCTCTTATCCAATAGATAAATGAATGAACCCCCAGGAAATGCAGCAGAATGTTTCTGTTTGCCAATGCAATAAATGCAGAAGCTAATAAATGTCTGCTTCCATCAGGAGGAGGCGTGTAATGAGTAAATGATGAGAAAAAGAATTCAGGGAAACAAATGATCAATCCAATCTAAGATGACAAACAATTTCTTAATAACTTTTCCTCTTGTTGGAGAAAGGGCTTTCACCAGGCAGAGAGGATGCTTGTGAAAACTAAGCCTAGCTGCTGATGGATTTGGTCTGGTTACATTTAGGTCACACCGAGCAATAAGCTGATTCAAACGGAGCCTGGTTATTGCAGACTTTCTTTCCTTTGTAATTTTTGTGGATGTATGCTAGGAAAAAGGATCATTTCAGGGCCTAATGTACATTACTTACCCCAGGTTCCATTTATATTGGACATTTATCTTTTTAATAAAGACCTTTTTCAAAAGTAAAGATCCAGTTGCTTCCCCTTGAGATGTGTTCAGACCAGAGTTGCATAAGAAAGAACCTTTCTCCTGTGGGGTGAGTATGCTACTCCTTTAACACTTTGGTAGACCTCAGCCCCCTACATCCCCAGCGTCTGCCTGCATGGGAGCTGGTAGAATGCCGCATGCTTTGTCCCTTGTGGATGGATGCATTCTCATTTACAGGTCTTGCTTGAAAGGCCTCCGACTCGGCTCGGCAGAATGCACAGTGTAATTAAGATGGAGAAAATGAGTGAGGCCTTGGAAGGAGGAGAGTTGCAACCCACATGGAAAATGTGAGAGAGCAACACTGTGCCAGAATGAAAGATCATTTGATGAGATGCATTTTGTTATCACCCTTTTGTGGGATCTTTCTAAGAACATTTCTCAGAAGAGTTACGTGGAAAAGATTGGCTACCAAATACTAGCTGTTTTCAGGGACAGATTTTCATGAATATTTCTAGAAGACTTTCAAACTTGCTTATTGTGTCCTCCATAATTATCTTTTCCTCCCCATTCCACTCATCCTACCCCACCCTCCTTTTAAAAAAAGCAAAAAGAAATATGACACATTCTGTGGTATTCAGTGCCATATGAATGAGTGCTCTTCTGCAGTGGAGGGGTGACACTTTTAGGCAGTCATAAGGTTTAGGGTCATAATACAGGAAAATGCTAATGAGCTGTCAGATGGAAGCTGGACAGAGGCGATACTGCAGGGCCCTTGGTGTACTTGGCAGCATATGAAATGCACCTTGGAGAGTCAGGAATCCTGCACAGTGCTTTCTAACCGAGTGCCATTATATCTGAAAGCTAAGACTTTTCAATGTGCCTCTATTCACATGCATATTTCTATGCCAAATCTTTCAAAAGGCCTTTCCTTTGAAATACAAAAAGATAAACACATCTTTGAAATGGATAGGTGATCTCTCCTTGCCACTTTCGGAATCTTTTTCCATTTTATATCTGAAATTTTTAACCCTTAAATTAAGACTGATTTTTCTATTCACCTGTATAGTTTCATGTACTTTTGCAAGCACTGGGGGAAACTGTGTCACAATTATTAAGACCTAAGTTCATGCTCGAATCCAGGAAAGGAAATTAAAACTTGAGAGGCATATCGTCTGTGTTGGATCTTTTGCTTACGTGTTGCCATTCATTCTTATGAGACTATTAAGAAATAAATGTAAGACCTCACAGTTAAAGAAAAGCATGGATTTTGTCAAGTACTCAATAGGACACCATCTATTGCTAAAATATTTCTAAATCTGAAGACGTAAGGTCTTCTGTTCCTGGACTTAGTACAAGACCTGTACTGGTTTGGTTCTAGCACTTAATACCTATGGGACACCAAGGGAATGTACAGCCTTGGTTACACACACTGTTCCTGGTGGGGAAAATGAAGACAGTAGCACCTAGCCTTACTCCCTCCTCAGCTAGTTTTAGTCACAAAATCAAAAAAGATAAATATAAGAAGTGATTGATTATTGACAATATTTGCTGTTGGGAAGCCCAAGTCTCCACCTGCCTCCTAACAG
The DNA here is from genome assembly GCA_004024805.1 of Geosciurus inauris. Taxonomy (NCBI): domain Eukaryota; kingdom Metazoa; phylum Chordata; class Mammalia; order Rodentia; family Sciuridae; genus Geosciurus; species Geosciurus inauris. Next base: position 5,499 of record PVHX01001173.1, on the reverse strand, counting down.
CCTCAACTCTTGCTCTGATGGAATTGTGTTCACTTGGCAAGGAGGAATCTCAGAGCCCCCTCTCTTTCTAGGCACCACATCCTCATAGATCATAAGCACTGGAATTGCATAACTAATTTTTTTTTTAATATCCCCTCAGCTACCACTACTACCTTACCCTATAGGAGTTAGATGTCAGAAAACATTGGAGTAAAAAAATAATGCATACTGACCCACTTAACAAATAACAGCTGAATTCCAGAGACACCAAGAATAATGGGAGCATTAACCCCTGTAATTTAAAATAAATATGCCCCATACCCACTTTTTAAAAATTAATCCCTGTTGTTGTCTGTATTGGCTTATAGTTGGGTCCACATGTAGTATGTGGAAATGTCAGTTTTTTGCTTTTACTTTTTGTTTTGAAGAAGAGCTCATGTAGTTCGTAACATCATAAGAAATTGTTATGTGACTGTCCTTATTCTTAAATCTGTTCACCAAGGGCTAAAACTTAAAGGAATTTAAACATTTCTTTTCTCCTTTTCCTTCAGGAAAAGAAATAAATAATAATTCTAAACAACCCTATCTTTCCATCATCTGGATGATCTATTTTAGCTATCCTCTGTGATTGAATGTTTGTTTTCCATTTTTCAGTATGATAAAGTAAGTGGTGAACAATTTTTTAGTTAAATTTTATACCTGTGATTATTTCAGATGTTTCTAGAAATGGAACTTTTGAGTTTGAGTATACATTGTTGAAAGGTATTTGAAACATGGTGCCATAAATTGTATCAATTTATACTCTCACTGTAAATTCTGAAAAAAACCCACCTCCTCATGTGCTCATTGATACTTAAAATCTATGTTTTTTCTTAAGCCAATGAAAACCAGTTTGATAGGTGTAAAATAAAATGATTTTATCAATTTTTGTCTCGCAAATTTTTTTTAATGCTGCTATCAAGGAGATGTGTGTCCAAATACCTGTGTTCTGGACCTTTACCACCTCCAGCCCCCAATCAGGAGATTTTAAGAATGGCATTTTCTGTTAGGTAAAGTTTCTACTTAGAAAATAATAAATAAAATTCTTTTAAAGTTTTTCCTGTGGTTAGGTTTTAGAGTTTTTTTTCTCTTAGTTAGACTTCTGATGGTGCACAATGTCAATGATTCACCAAGAGATTCACAAGCAGAAACTGACACAGATGGAAATTCCATGCCAATTCCCTGCACCAGTCCCATGACTTTATTAAATGACAGTGTTAAGTACAGGTCCCACGACTGTTGAACGTAGGTGTTAAATGTATGCATTAAAAGGGTGAACACCAGAGTTCTTAATCAACAAATCTATTTTATTCATCAAGTAATGTTATTTACTTATAAGGCGACACAACTCGCTAGGAATGGTGATAAAAATTATCTTTGGAAGCTCAATAATGCTTCACCTTATCCACAGCATCAGCTCATCTCCTCATTAAACCTATAGCTCGAACGTCCACTGAGGTCAATCAAAATTTTCTCATCATCTTATTTCCTTAGGGAGATGTGCAGAGTCTGGGATCTGAGCTTGTCTGTGGCACTCACCCTTCTTGAGAGACACTTATTTGTGTTGGCAAAGTATTACTTCGGAGCAGAGAGATGCAGTGCAGGTGGGAGTTACTGCTCAAGTGGTGCTGAGGAGCAGAGCAGCCAGCTCTTGGGTCTGTGGATGAGTTCAAGGTTTGCTAGTTTTCAGGAAAGTTCTTTGTAAGGAGAGTCTCTGGATCAGAATAAGTTATTGGTTGGGCCTCAGTGGAATATCTCCATCTCATAAGAGATATCTGTTGAAATTATATATTTATAAATCAGGTTTTAGGCAAAAATGGGCAGAAGGCAAACTTTGTCTTTTCTCTCCGCTCTCTCTAAGCACCCATTTCTTCCTTAGCACAGAGATTCCTTTTTCACTGGACTGCTTTTCTTTGGCTTTGGGAAGCATTCTTATCTCATCAGTTGCTTATGAGTCTCTTCTAGAAAATTAACTCTAAATAAGCTCAAGGGAAAATGACCTCAGAGGTCTTCCCATAATCTTTCAACCTGTGTTTTCTTTATGTGATGAATAGAATCATATTTTCTGTCAACAGGATGGACTTTCATGTCCAGGAACACTAGGTTGGATGACAGAGCTTACTGCGTCCATGGTATTTGCAAATATGGAGCTCTTGAAGACCAACAGCACTACCAAACTGAAGCCAAGTGTATTTGTGTACTGTGCCTGGTTAACTGCGCACATCTCTCTCCCCACTAGCCTCCACACTAGTCTCCTCAGGGGCTAGCCCTGCACCTGGCCATGTTAGCTCATTGACCACAGTGCTTTTGAATGAGCGAACCTGAGATTGGCCTGTCGAGAGGTTGGAAGCCAAGTGAAATGAGTAAGCCAGGGTCATCCAAGTGAGGATCACCATCAATTCTTCAGATGATCAGTGTAAAACTGGGACTGGCCCAGGCGCCAAGTAGTTGCTGGTAGATGAGCTAATGTTTGCCTGCATCCTCTACAGGGAGGGTGGTGGCTTTCAGCTTTCTTCGCTCACGAGGGCTCCATTGCCAGAGTTCCAGCAGTGCTTGTGCTGAGCAAGCACAGGAGAGTTTCTTTGCTAGACCTCTGGAGGACCTGTCTGCAGGAGAGGGGAGGAGACCTGCTCGGGTACAGGGAGTGCAAGCCTGAGAGGCAATGGCAGTATGGGTAGTTCAGCTTCCTGGTGAAGCAGCCCGTTGGTTGCTGTTAAATGTGCAGGCAGTGTCAGCCACCTCCTTGTGACCTGGGAGTGACTGTGTGGCATCACACAGCCCTTGAGAGAAAGCAGAGTTTTCGGCACGGGTAATACGCAGTAATTTAAGAGTTACCCTACAGGTCTGGCAAGACATCCTGGTAAATTCTCTTGATAATCCTTGTGATGTACCTGAAATTGCTTTGTCTCACCCTGTGGAAGCAACAGTGAGACACACAACCATGGTAGAGCAGAAAGGTCTCATGAATGTGATACAGAAGTCCAAAAGGTGAGTGTAGAAGAGTGATACTGCTTTGTCACAGGGAGAAGAGCTACAAACAAGGCTTTAAGACCTTTTGTTGGCATAATACAAAAGGATAAGCGTGAGAAAAATTGCAGCCTAAGCATAGAAAAATGGGAGCTGGGGTGGAAAAGGACCTGTCTGTCACTTTCCTAAAACTATGTAAAGCAGTTCACTTTCTTGCTCAAGGATTGTGGAATAATGCCTTCTGGAAATTAAGATATAATTAGTTTTCTTATAAAAATTAGAAAAGGCCATGCTAAAACCTTAAATTGTTATAGAAGGCTATTAAATGAGAAGGAAAAGTATCTTCTCCACATAAACCCTTCATCTCAGGACATTTCTGTGTATTTATGCTGGTCACGTCACATGCACCATTCCAAGTGTTTTGCAGCTTTGTTTACATACTTTCCGTGTTGAGACAAGTAGACCTCATTTTTTCCTCCCCCCCCCCCTCTGTCTTTCTTCTAGTACTAGGGGTTGAACCCAAGGCCTTAGATATGCTCAGCAAGTGCTCTGCCACTGAAATACATGCCCAGGCCTTTTTCTTTTATTTCTTAAGTCATTGTATTTTGAGGCAGGGTTGCCTAGACTGTCCTTGAACTTGAAATCCTCCTGCCCGGGCCTCCCGAGTAGCTGAGATTATAGGTGTACATCACTAGATCTCTATTCTTAAAGAGGTCAGAAAAACTTTTAAGTTAGAGAGAACTCAGAGATATAGCATCTGGTGTCTCGCAGAAACAACCAGAGAAGTAAAGAGGAAATGAAATCATAGCTAACTCAAGAGCTAAACATGAAAGGCAGTCAGGTACTTCAGAGAAATATAGGGCTTTAGAGACTCATTGGAAAAACCCCTTCCTAGAAATAAAAACTTCCACATAGCAATTCTAGCACTGTGATACTTTACTAATTATACATTTATTTATGATTTTAAAATTTATGCCTGTCTCTGTTATTATACCATAAACTCCATAAAAGCAGGGCCATGTCTCTGTTTGCTCACCATTATATTCCAAGTTCCTGGCCTAGTAACTGGCACAGACCTTCAGTACTTGGGGAATGAAGAGATGAACAAGTAAAAGGAAACCCAAGATGCCCCTGAGTTTCTGGTGCAGCTGTTTTTTAAAATTTCCCGGATGAAGAAACTGAGAACGGGATACGTTAGCTAAGGTTATCCTTGCGCAATGGCAAGGCTGCCAGTGAATCTAGGATTCCTGTTTTAATTAGAAAACCAAGTCAAGGAAAAGAAACCTGAGACTCTAATTAGTGAAGTTTCTAAAGCTCCTGGAATAAAACTGGAAATGCCAGAAGCAGCTCTGAATAGCTGTGTCTTTTATGAGAAATAGTAAAGATGGAATGAAAGAGTAATTACACAAGCAGTTTATTAATTTTTGCCAAGGTACCCAGGAGACAATGGGTTTTTCTCAAAATGTGGCTTTTTAGAGAGGATAAGATTTGATGCTAGAGTTAAACATGACTGAATTTTTTTCCTCATACTCCCTGTTCTTTGTTGGAAAAGGACAAGCAGAAGGAAACAAATTTCTGACAAGTGGAAGCAAAGTACCACTGCCAAGGGATGATGTCCCCCAAGCGTCACTGCATTTGACTTTATTGAAGTTATTCATGAGGTGTATAAAAAGCAAACACCTCAGGGCTTTAAGAGGGACTGTCCCTGATTAGTTGGACTCTGTATATCATTAAAAATAGAGTGGCTTCATTTAAAAAGACGTTTATTTTTCTCTTATTTAATAAAAGCCTAAAGGTGAGCAACTGAGGACTGACATGGTGGCTTTGGTGTCATCAGAACTGCCTCATAGTTCCACCCTGTACCCCAACAGAGTTTCCCTCTCTAATCTCACTTACATTCCAAGATGGCTGCTGAAGCTCTAGCCATCACCTCTACATTGCATACTGGGGAGTTGGACGGGTAGGATAATGCAAGCAGCCTGAAAAGATTCCCTGCCAGGTTAAGTCAGCTCCCTTTATACTTGCCTACCTGAAAGTCTCACAGAACAATTCTGCCTATAGCTCAGCCTAACTGGAAGCAAGCATGGTGTTTTCCTTTGGTTGACTGTATCCAGATTAAATCCAGGATTACCTAAAAAGAAAGGAGAGATGCTGAGATGAGACTCCACCCCCCTTGGAATCTTCATTTATCTTTAACATCTAAAATGAGGTGTGATTCTATCAATGGGACAGCAGACGTTCAGTAGCTGGCACATAGCCTGATTTCTCCTTGCAGAAAGCAGAGGTTCTCAGTTACAACACCGGTCCTTCATTCATGATAGGATTTTTGAATCAATAGAAAGTGTTCATCATCTGATATGGATCACTAGTGATATAAATTTGAAAAAAATAGAGCTCAGAAAACTAAGATGTACTTATGGATATTCACAAATGGTTATTAGCAGGAATTTAGCAGTCCTAAGGATAAATACCTAGCCTTTTGAGCTTAATATTGGCACAAAACAAACATGCTGG
>PVHX01001172.1:0-223228 GCA_004024805.1 Geosciurus inauris | reverse complement strand
GGAAGGAAGGAAGGAAGGAAGGAAGGAAGGAAGGAAGGAAGGAAGGAAGGAAGGAAGGGAGGGAGGGAGGGAGGGAGGAAGGGTGGTGGGAGAGAAGAAGGAAGGAAGGGAGAAAGAGAGAGAAAGAAAGGAAGAAATTGGTGTCCTAGATTCTAAAGAAAGATGGGTATGTATTATTTGCAATATTTAAAATAACAAATGAAAACAGAAAGCAATTTGAATAATCAATACTTTGGAATCTGCTAACAACAAGGGTGTATTCTCACAAGGGAATAGTAGTTTATACAGTAAGAAATCACTGTAAGTAATGATTAGCCATATGCACTCTGAAATCATGAAGGCCTGGTGGTATTGAGCCTCCAAGATGTCACATAATGACATTCACATCTTAAGATTTATTAAATGGTGTGATACCCTCCCTGTGAGTGTGGCTGGAACAAACAGATTTGCTTTATATGAGTAGAATATGGCAGAAGTGGTGGGATGTCACTTTTAAGATCAGATTATTAAAAGACGATGACATCTCCTAAGTGCTCTCTTTTGTTTCCTCTTGGAGCATCCATTCCAAGGGAAGCCAGCTGCAACACAGGTGACCATGGGAGTAGATCTGAAACCTGACAAACACTATGTTTGTAATTTTGGAAGCAGATCTTCATCCAGATAAACCTTGAAAATAGGAGAGTCCTAAATGACACTTTGCATTTTCATTTGATATCCTATGGCACCACTAGATTTCTGAGGCACAGAAACCAAAAGATAATGTGTTAGTACATTTTAGTTTTACAGTAATTTGCTATACAGCAACAAAGAACTAGTACTTCCTCTTACTGGCTGGACGTCCTTTGGCATGTGACTTAGGAGTACTTTCACTGTTCATTTTTCAACTGTAAAATATGTATATTATAGAGTCATGAATAAAACATGCCCAATTCAGAATTATTGCATGACTTCATAAGATAATACATGCAAAATATGTGTATCAGGGATTTTCTCATGTTATAAATGTCATAAAATATTTCATCCATTAATTAAGGTACGGAATGATATTTTCTGGTATTTGAGCTATTAAGTCATGTTGAAGGACAAAAAAGAGTTAAAATAATATTTATATAAAGAAAAGAGCACAAAATTATAATAATAATTATATCTGGGTAAAAAGCATATGGGTGCTTTGTATATACTTTCATTAACACTTTTGTGTAAGTTGGAAAAGTTTAAAAATAGTTTTATAAAATTAATTAATTTATTTTTTATTTGTTCTAATTAGTTATACATTACAGCAGAATGCATTTCAATTCATTTTACACAAAGGAGCAGAGCTTTTCATTTCTCTAGTAGTATACAATGTAGAGTTGTACCATATGAGCAGCCATATATGAACCTAGGGTAATGATGTCTGTCTCATTCCACCATCTTTCCTACACTCGTGTCACTTCCCCTACTCTCTCCCATTTACCCAATGCGAAGTTTTTCCCATGCCCACCCCCTATTATGGATCAGCATCCCTTATCAGGGAGAACATTGGGCCTTTGGTTTTTTGGGATTGTTTCACTTCACTCAGTGTGATATTCTCCAACTCCATCCATTTACCTGCAAATGCCATAATTTTATTCTCTTTTAAGGCTGAATAATATCCCATTGTGTATAAATACCACAGTTTATTTATCCATTCATCTATTGAAGGACATCTAGGTTGGTTCCATAGTTTAGCTACTTTAATTGAGCTGCTTAAACATTGATGTTGCTGCATCACTGTAGTATGATGATTTAAAGTCATTTGGGTATAGACTGAGGGGTGGGATAGCTGGGTCAATGGTGGTTCCATCCAAGTTTTCTAAGGAATGTCCATACTGCTTTCTAGAGTGGCTGCACCAATTTGCAGTGCCACCAGCAATGTATGAGTGTACCTGCTCCCCCACATCCTCCCACTTACTTTTGTTTGTATTCTTGATAATTGCCATTCTAACTAGAGTAAGATGGAATCTTAGAGTAGTTTTGATTTGCATTTCTCTAATTATTAGAGAAGTTGAACATTTTTTCATTTATTTGTTGATTGATTTTGTATATTCTTCTGAGAAGTGTCTGTTCCGTTCCTTGGACCATTATTTGATTGGGACATTTATTCTTCTGTTGTTGAGGTTTTTGAGATTTTAGATATCCTGAAAATTAGTGCTCTATCTGATGTGCATGTGGTAAAGATGTTCTCCCACTCTGTGGGCTTTCTTCACATTGTTGATTGTTTCCTTTGCTAAGAAGAAGCTTTTTAGTTTGAATCCAGCCATTTATTAATTCTTGATTTTATTTCTTGCATTTTAGGAGTCTTGTTAAGGAAGTCAGGACCTAATTCAACATGATGAAAATTTGGGACTACTTCTCTTCTATTAGGCGCAGGGTCTCTGGTCTAATTCCTAGGTCCTTGATCCACTTCGTGTTGAGTTTTGTGCAAATTGAGAGATAGTGTTTTTATTTCAGTTTGCTGCATATGGATTTCCAGTTTTCCCTGCACCATTTGTTGAAGAGGCTATCTTTTTGCCAATGTAGGTTTTTGGCACTTTTGTCAAGTATGAGATAACTGTATTTATGTGGGTTTGTTTGTCTCTGTGTCTTCTTTTCAGTATCATGGGTCTATATGTCTATTTTGGTGCCAATACCATGCCATTTTTATTACTATAGCTCTGTAGTATAGTTTAAAGTCTGGTATTGTGATGCTTCCTGCTTCACTATTCTTGACAAGGATTGCTTTGGTTATTCTGGGTCTCTTATTTTTCCAAATGAATTTCATGATTGCTTCTTCTATTTCTATGAGGAATGTTGTTGGGATTTTAATTGGAATTGCATTGAATCTGTATAGTGTTTTGGGTAGTATGGCCATTTTGACAATATTAATTCTGCCTATCCAAGAACAAGGGATATCTTTCCATATTCTAAGATCTTCTTCAATTTCTTTCTTTAGTGTTTTGTAGTTTTCATTGTATAGGTCTTTCACTTCTTTTGTTAAATTGATTCCCAAATATTTTTTAAGCTATTTTGAAGGGGTAATTTTCCTAATTTCTCTTTCAGAGGGTTCATCACTGATGTATAGAATACATTTGATTTATGGATATTATTTTATATCCTGCTACTTTGCTGTATTCATTTATTAATTTTAGAAGTTATCTGGTAGAGTTTTTTGGATCTTTAAATTATAGAATCTTGTCATCAACGAATAGTGGTAGTTGCACCAAACTTGCATCCCTGGAATAAACCCCAGTCGATCATGGTGCACTACTTTTTAATATGTTTTTGTGTGCGATTTGTGAGAATTTCATTGAGAATTTTTCATCCATGTTCTTCAAGGATATTGGTCTGAAGTTCTCTTTGCTTGATGTATCTTTGTCTGGCTTAGGTATCAGGATAATACTAGCCTCATCGAATGAGTTTGGAAGGGTCCTCTCCTTTTCTATTTCATGGAATAATTTAAGGAGTATTGATATTAATTGTTCTTTGAAAGTCTTGTGGGACTTGGCTGAGTATCAGTCTGGTCCTGGGCTTTTCTTGTTTGGTAGGCTTTTGATGGTGTCTTCTATTTCCTTATTCAAAATTGATCTGTTTAAATTGTGTATGTCCTCCCAATTCAGTTTGGGAAGATCATATTTCTCTAGAAATTTGTCAGTATCATTGAGATTTTCTATTTTATTGGAGTATAAATTTTCAAAATATTTTCTAATTATCTTCTGTATTTCAATAGTGTCTGTCATTTTTCGTCTAGAATTTTAGTAATTTTTCTCTCGGCTTTTTGTTAGGATGGCTAAGGGTTTATCAATTTTATTTATTTTTCAAAGAACCAGCTTTTTGTTTTGTCAATTTTTTGAATTCTTTTGTTTCAATTTCATTGATTTCAGCCCTAATTTTTATTATTTTCTGTCTTCTACTACTCTTGGTGTTGATTTGTTCTTCTTTTTCTAGGGCTTTAAGATACAGTGTGAGGTCATTTATTTGTTGACATTTTTTTCTTTTGATGAATGAGTTCAATTGCAATTAACTGTCCTCTTAGAACTGCCTTCATATGTCTTAGATATTTTGTTATGTTGTAATGGAGTTCTCATTCACATCTAAATTTTTTTTATCTCCTCCCTGATGTCTTCTCTTATCCATACATCATTCAATAACATATTATTTCATCTCCAGGTGTTGGAGTAGCTTCTATTTTTAATTTTATTATTGGTTTTGATTTCATTCCATTATAGTCTGATAGAATGCAGGGCAATATCTCTGTTTTTTTCTGAATTTTCTAAGACTTGCTTTGTGGTATAATATATGGTCTATTTTAGAGAAGGATCCATGTGCTGCTGAGAAAATAAAGTGTATTTGCTCATTGATGAATTAAATACTCAATATATGTGTGTTAAGTCTAAATTGTTGATTATATTATTGAGGTCTATAATTTATTTGTTTAGTTTTTGTTTGGAAGATCTATCTAGTGGTGAGAGAGTTATGTGAAAGTCACCCAGTGTTATTTTGTTGAGGTCTATTTGAGTTTTGAAATTTAGAAGGGTTTGTTTGATATGTGTAGATGCTCCATTATTTGGGCTACAAATATTAATGATTATTATGTCTTGTGGACGTATGGTTCCCTTAAGCAGTAGGAAATGACTTTCTTTATCCCTTCTGACTGACTTTGGTTTGAAGTCCACTTTATCTGATATGAGGATGGAAACACTTGCTTATTTACACGGTCCATGTGAGTGGTGTGTTTTTTTCCATCCTTTCACCTTCGATCTGTGGATGTCTTTTCCAATAGGATGAGTCTCTTGAAGGCATCATATTGTTGGCTATTTCTTTTTTAATCCAATCAGCTAGTCTATGTCTTTTAATTAATGACTTTGAGCCATTAACATTCAGAGTTATTTTTGAAATATGGTTTTTATTCTCAGTTATTTTGGTCTGTTTTTAGTTTTTTTCTTGTTTTGGTTTTGCCTTTGATTGGCTTTTCATTTGTTGTAGTTCCTCCCTTTGCTTATTTTCATTTTCTCCTCTTGAAATATTTTCTGTGGATGTTCTGTAATGCAGGCTTTCCCACTGTATATTTTTTTAACATTATTTTTTTATCATGGAAGGTTTCCATCTTCAAATCTGAAGCTTAATTTTGCTGGATAGAAGATTCTTGGTTGGCTTTTTTTTTTTAAGGGCTCGGTATATGTTGTTCCAGGATCTCCTAGCTTTGAAAGTCCGGATTGAGAAATCTGCTGAGATCCAAATTGTAGTTCAGTGGTAGAGCGCTTGCCTCGCATGCGTGAGGCCCTGGGTTCGATCCTCAGCACCACATACAAAGCAATAAAATAAAGACATTGTGTCCATCTACAACTAAAAAAATATTTTAAAAAAATTGGTTTGCCCCTAAATGTAAACTGAAACTTTTTTATTGCAGTTTTTAAAATTATATCCTTATTCTGTATGCTAGTCATTTTCATTATAATGTGCTTTGGTGTGTATCTGTTGTAATTTTGTACATTTGGTGTCCTGTAAGCCTCTTGTATTTGATTTTCCAATTTGTTTCTCATGTTTTGGAAATTTTCTGCTGTTTTCATTGAAGAGATTATGCATTCTTTTAGTTTGTATCTCTGTGCCTTCCTCTATCCCAATAAATCTTAGATTTTGTCTTCTGATGTTATCCCATAATTCTTGGATTTTATGTTCACAGTTTCTTATCATCTTCACTTTGTGGCCAACTTTATTCTCAAGGTTGTATATTTTGTCTTTATTGTCTGAGGTTTTCTTCCAAGTGGTCTAGTGTGTTGGTAATGCTTTCTGTTGAGTTTTTCATTTTGTTTATTGTTTCCTTCATTTCAAGGATTTCTGTTTGTTTGTTTGCTTGCTTGTTTGTTTTCAATATCTCTATTCTTTCCTGAAATAATCTTTTGCTACCTGTATTTACTGTCTTATCTCTTTGTTGGAGTGATCAGTTGTTGCTTGTATTTGCTCTCATGTCATTATTTGATTTGCAGATAATTTTAATTATGTACATTTTGAACTCCTTCTCTGACATTTCATCTGCTGTGCTGTTAAAGGGTTCTATTATTATATTTTGGTTTCTTTGGGTCACTTTCTTCCCTTGTCTTTTCATGGTTTCCATGTGTCTTCCCCTCTAGCAATGTGGACCCAAGGTGTTACAGTTTCTATCCTATAATCTTACAGTGTCCCTGCATGTTTATGGTGTCTTGCTTTTAAGGGGAAAATCAATATTAACAGATCCCAATGAAAATGATATACAGCTTTAAGACAACTTGTTCCTGTTTAGACATACAGTTTTGTCATAACAAACACAAATGATACATTCAATTATTATCTGCAATATGAACAGTAGGTTTGCAAAAGGGTCTACAGTTTCTACCAGTGGACAAAGACAGAAGTGGCATGGTGGCATAGGTTGTGATGTTTATGAGGTAGGAGGTGAGAATATAGAGATATTAGATCATAGGCAGAGTGAAAGATGAATAAAAAGAAGTTGACTGTTAATAGGAGGAAAGAGAGAAAGAGGCACGCCTGTGTAAGGTTCTCACCTGTGTTTGCAGAGATACCTGTGGTGTAACCAAGCCTGCAGGGACCTTGGTGATAGTCTTCTGGGTCCTGGTGGTTGTCTCTAGATGGAAATGGCCACTTCCCTAGTTGATGGCAGTGGTAGTGGCAAACCTGAAAGTACCTTGGTGCTGGGTTGCCAGTCCTCCACTGGTGTCCTAAGATAGAAGCTGTTGCAACTGAAGATGGTGGTGTTGGCAGAAAAGGTGGTAACTCAAGATGGGAGTGGAGGTGTCTAAAGATGGAAAGGACCAATTTCCAAGATGGAGCTAAAAGGGCAGGCAATAGAATGTCTTTGGGCAACCTGTTTGGAGATGTAGCACTGTGGTGTATGGTTCTGTGGGAGACAGCTGCTACATGCCCTGTCAGTTGTCCCAAGATGGAGGCTATTATGTAAGGAGGGCTATGACGATGGTTGCAGTGTCCTAAGATGAAGGAAGGCTGGGAGAAGCCATGCATCGGGGAGCCACAACACTGTCCTCAGCTCTGTGTGGCTGTCGGTCCTGGGCCTGGGCTCCGATGCTGGTCAGCAGGTTGGTGGGTTGGTGCTGGGTGTGCCTGGGCCTAGAGCTTCCAGCCAAAATAAAGTATTTTTAATTACGTATAGTATAATCACTTCTTTAAAAACATATTAAAAAATTAAAAGCTGGGGCTGGGATTGTAGCTCAGCGGTAGAGTGCTTGCCTCGCATGCGTGAGGCCCTGGGTTCGATCCTCGGCACCACATACAAAGCAATAAAATAAAGACATTGTGTTCATCAACAACTAAAAAAAAAAATTTAAAAAAAAATTAAAAGCTATATAAAAACATATTAACAAAGCTTATATGAATGAAGCAATTATGAGATATAGATAAATTTATTTAATTTTTTGTTTTAAATTTTTCAATATTAATCATGTAACAATTAATATTAAAGTGTCTTTTTAAAAGTATATTAAAAAACTTTTAATCTGTGTTTGTCAATAAAGAATAAAATCCAGAAAGGAAAACTAGAAAATGGCATAAATATTTAATAATTAAATAAAAACTAAAATTTGGCTTTTCAAATGAGATGAAGAACTTAGAAAGATAATTCATTTTTAAAGAGTTCATTTAAAGATAATTCATTTTTAAAGATATTTTAAGTATATTTTCTAAATTTTTTAGAAGTACTTTAATTTTATAACTTTTAGAAATAGGGTCTGCTTTATTGTTATTATTTGATTTGAAAAAAATAAGTTCTGTTTAGGAAAAAATAGAACAGAAAACTAATTTCTACATATACAGATATGCTTCTATGTGCAGATAATACACATAAAATGAAGCAGATTATAGCTCCTTTTCTATGAATATAACATGCTTTTATCTTTTCAAAGACACAAAATCCAAGGATGCTTTTTGGTTCTTGAAATAAAGATCACTTTAGTTGAATCACCTCAGTTTGAACTGCAAATTTCTGTCACAGCCACATGTGTTTATTTCTCAAACACATTTGCTGGGTCATTTATCACCCTCAATCTGTATCTACAGCTCCCATTTATTCTCTATATTCAAGTCAGGAAAAGCATTTAGTATCATTATGGATAAAAACACCTATTTTTCCTCTTTACTTTTATTCTAATTCAAAATGTCTTTGTCTGTAAACTCATATGTCCTCTGAAATGCAACAGTGAATACTACAGTCAAGAGAACACATTTCAACACTTATAAACATTATATAATTTTAGGACATCATTTATGAGAGTTAGTAGTGCATTCAGAAGTATGCTAGAATGTATAATTAATAGAATATCTAAGTGCTTGCTTTGTTAGATTATTTATAAAATATTATTATTATTATTATTATTATTATTATTATTATTATTATTATGTGTTTCTGTTTACTACGATGAACCAATTTTCCCTGAAAGACTATCTTACCTTATATTTTAGTAATTCTGGAAAATATTTTCAAGAGGAAGAAATTAGATTTTTTGACATAATTAGATCAATAAATATATTTCCCTCTTCATCTTCCTCAATGCTTCTCAGGGAGCCTCAGTTTTCATTGTCACTTTGAGCTTCAAGTATTAATTCTCAATGAACTCACTGATGGCTTCTTGGTCTCTTTCATAGGCCGGTCGCTAAGGCATATTCCTTAAAGATATATCATAGCACAAAACTTCAGAATCCAGAATTTGAAAGCAGATATCCTGGATTCAGTCTTGTCTACTAACATTTTTGTTTCCCAATTTTTATGTTAATTAGGAGGATAATAATTGTGCCCGAGTTGGGTGATATAATTGACTTAACATGTCATGTGTTAGTTAGTACTTGGGATATGTTAGGAATGAAAGTACTTACCTACAACTAATGTTATATTACTATTGATTTTTCCTTTTTTGCATGATTTTGCCCTTTGTTTTCAATGGATTTCTCTTTGATATTATTATCCCTTGGTAGCTATCAATTATTATATTGTCATGTCATCAACTTAATTTTTCACTACATGTGCATATTTCTCCAAACTGTTTCCAAAAAAAGAATGAAAGATGCATCTATATCCTCTCCAGTCATCTCCCATTTTCCTATTTTTCTCTTCCTCTCATAACCAAACTTGAATATACTTCAAAGATCCAGAAAACCATTATACCCTAAATGAGAGAGACATGGGCAAGATCTCCTTGCACTCTGAGCTGAAACCTATTGTATCATTTTCTTTATTTGACTATCTCTCTGTTACTCTAATTAAAGTTGCTTTATGGCACCACAAAGCCTTAGCTATTTTTTTCTTCTCACTCATCTATCAGAGGAACTCACAGTGGAATCCCATCTATTCCCTTAGCCTCAATGAATTGATATGTTAATAACTTTCAAATCAAGAACTCAATCTCAGTTGTTTTTTCTGGGCTTCAGATCTCCGTATGCTATTCAATACCTCCTGTGTATAACAGATACTTTGACATAATACATCCAAAACTTATTTCAACTATTCAACCACCCATTTGCCAAATCTGATTCTTTTCCTACATACTCTATCACAATACTTGGTTACATGATGAAAACATTGCTTTTTCAAACTTTCGATTATTATAAAAGAGATGAACCAAAGGAAAAAGAGTTATTATTAATAACATAAAATATATTTTACACCCAGACCCAGTTTAAGGAATAAATATTATAAACTGACAATAACCCTCTGTATATACTGTCCTGTATTTAATTACCCTTCCTAAAGCCAAAATAACCATTAGCCCAAAACTGATATTTATGTTTTCCATCAGTGTTGGTATTTTACTAAATACATGTGCCTAAACTATATAAAAATTATTTGTGCATTAAAAATCAAATAAAGTAGGTGCATCATATGTATCCTTTTATGAATTGCTATTTTCATTAACTAATCAAGTTTTAAGGTTTATGCACCATAATGAGGTAGAAATTTGGGGATATGGAGAGAACACTGAGTCTCTAAAGGAAAATGTCCTTTTCAAACTATGGAACAAACAACTTAAAAATAACTTCTGAGTGGGACAAAGAAGCCTAAGGGAGAAAAAATGGCCAGGATGTAAGGAGCATTAAATAGTGTGTACATTAAATAAAGTAATTAATTACTTTATTTAACTTTTCATTTTCTTACAAGCATTCTGAGATGTAGCAAAACAGTAACAAGATCTCAATAGAAAGAAACCTTTCATCTAGTGAGGCTAAGGACTAATATTTGATTGGATTCAGACCCTCTGGCTGGATAACTGAATCAGCTCAAACAGGTGACCACAAGAGAGGTTGATATAAACCTGGAACCTGCATAGCAGACCAGACCTCCACAAAGGAAAACACCCTTTTGCTTAATATTCTACAGCATGAGAGAAGCCAAGCTCCTTTGGATCTTTCATATATCACCTTCTTATGTATCTCAGTATAAGCTTGACCTTAAGCCCCGAGTGGCACTACTCACTATTAAAATTGCCTGCATTCTGTTTTGAGAGTGTGTACCTTTTCATTCTAATAAAGCTCTTCCTGTCTCTTTACTACAATTTGACTGGCCCCTACATTCTCCTCAGTGATCCAGTGAAGAAACTAGAAGCTTCAAGTAGAGGTCTCCTCTACCCTTGGAGATTTTTATGTCCGCTTACCCAACAATAACACCTTTAGTTCTAGTTTATATTCATGGAAAGCTAAGGAGCAGGTGCAATGGTACATACCTGTAATCCCAGCAACTCAGGAGGCTGAGCCCTGGGGATCGCAAGTTACAGGAAATTTAGTGGGGCCCTGTCTCAAGTGCCCAAGTGCCCTTGTATTCCATTCCCACTACGAAGAGGAGGAGGAGGAGGAGGAGAAGGAGGAGAAGGAGGAGGAGGAGGAGGGGTTGTCATCCTTGTGGTAGTCAAAAGCTAACTAGTATCTCAGTTTTAAAAAACACCCAACTCATTCTTCTTTTGATGGGCATTTAGGTGAATTCTTACTTATTTTTCTATTGTAAATGCAACTGCAATGAAATTTTGGTATATGGTTAGTTCTGTACAATGTAGAACTTTACCTGAGATATGAATCAAGGAAAGAAATTATTAATCCATAGAATATTAGAACTTTATTATTGTCTTGTCAAGTTCATTTCAGAATTACTTATATCAATCTGTATAGTCAAAGGTAGAATTACTCAGGTTGTTTTCTATCTCTGCCATTTGTTATTATATTTCAATTTACCATCCATATATATGTGAAATAGTATCCCATCATAGTTTTAGTTCACACATCTCTCTCTCTCTCTCTCTTTTTTTTTTTTTTTTTTTTTTTGTGGTACTGGGGATTAAACCCAGCACACCTCTCTTCCTGACAGTGATCTTGAGCTTCTTTCATAAAATTAATGACACTTTGGTTTTCCTCTTTTGGTAATAAAAGTGTTTATATTTGACCAATGGATTTCTACCTTTTTCTTGTATTTGTAAAGTATATTTTTATATTGTATTGAGAATTTGTTGACTATATTGTTCCAAATACTTTAGAAATTCTATATAATTTTTTTTCCAATTCTGCTCTAGTTTATTTGTAATATGACATGTATGACTCATGCTTATAGTCTGATACTTCCTTAAAGTTTTTAACATACTTAATTTATGTCATAAAATGGAAGTTGGAAAATTATGACTTATAAACCAAATTTGACATGGCTTCTATTTTGTAAATAAAGTTTTATTGGAAGACAACCATGCTCATTTGCTTGTATAGTATTTATAGCTGGTTTTATGTTACAAAAGCAGAAATGAATAGTTGTGCAAAGACTCTGTAGTCTATGATGCCAAAAATATTTACTGTTGTTTCTTAATATAAAAATAAACAAATTCTGTTCCTTAGTTTCTAGGGCAATACATTTTATTATCTGAATTTCTTCTCAACCTACTTTGGTGTTGGAGATTTTTGCTGGTTCTTACTCAAGATGGCTTGATTTTCTTGCCTGCTCCGTAATGTCAGATTTCAATTAATGTGCTCATGCTTGGCGAGCCTTTGGGACAAAATTTTTTAGAAGTTTGGAAAGAGTTTTTCCTTTTACTGATCATTTGCTTTTTTTGTCCTCTTGGTACACTGAATGACTGTCAGTGATTATTTTCTATCAGTTTGTTGGTTTTGAAGTCAGTTTTCTACCCTACCATTATGCAATTTGTAATCCTTGGACTGTCCCATATGTGGTAGGAAACTAATTTCCAAAAGCCATGTCTGTTGTTTTCCATCTCTTGGATGGGATAAATCTCTACATTCTCAGTTAAATGTAGATACATGAAATGTCCCCGAGCTGTCATAATGTTGCTACCAGTTTGCAATGCTGATTTTCTCCTCCCCTCCTTGTTACTGTGCCCTGGATATTTGGCCTAATTTCTTGCACACTCAAAAGTGCATTTAAAAGGAGGATTGATATGTTTCATTGAGAATGTAATGGGTCTTTTCTATCAGATAGCTTTTTAGTGTAGCTGTAGATTGCACTGCCAGATATTAGTCATGGCCCAATTTCTGAAGTTGCATATCTGGGAATCATGCCAGATGCACTCTTTGTAAACCCCACATAACTAGGGAGTACACAGCAATTGCTACAATTCCTTACCCCAAATATCGTCCAATTTATTTTTCTGCTCCACCTTTACTGCCAGACTATTGGTTTAGATGATCATCAATCTTTATCTGAATTACCAAAATGACTTCCTAAGTGATCTCTCTCTCTCTCTTCAGTAACATCTCTGATATATTCCAATTATAGCATCCCAAAGAACTTTCAGAACAGCAAACTCTTTAACGGTTTCCATTGTTCTTAGTGGTTGTTCCACTATTTATCTTAGCATATACATCATTTCTGTGTCTCTTCATCTTGCATGCTATGGTTAGACTTGGCTCTCCTCTTCAGTACAAATTATTTTTACTTTTGTCTTGAACTCTTACAGAATTTATTTTTTTCACCTAGGAAAGTCTGAACCACATATTATCTGAGGAGCTGCTGCTAGCTGTTTATATTTGAACACATGTCCATTTGTATAGGAAATTGCCCCTGTTATGCACCTGATATCCTCAGAGTTGTCTATCTGCCCCTGCTATATCCTCCAGGCTCCTGCAACTTGACACCTTACAGCAATATATTTTAGAGTTAATTATTTACTTTCTGGTTGCAGTTTATATCTACTGACTGGAGTAGGGACTGAGCAAAACAGATTTCTATGTGGGAACCTTATCTGATGCAATAGTAGCCTCTTAAGTATGTCAAGCTATTCCAGACAAAAGGAAATATGGAGCTCTCAGTCAAAAGGAATGCTTGAATCACATGGATTATTAAGATAGACTACAATACAAATAGAAGTGAAAGCAAATGATGAGTTATTTAGCACACCTAGAATATTAATACAGCATCATAAAGCCTGAAGCCTTTTCTCTTTTGTCTCCTTCCCAATCTACCTCTCTTCCTGTTGCATTAGCTTTCTCATTAATGGTGAAATTATGAAGATGATAACTGGGGTTGCAGCAAGGATGTCACTCATGGAAGGTGCCCCCAGCCAGTGACACACACCTGCTCTATCAGAGAGGTGTAGGAACATCCACAACTGGGTATAGCAATTGCTTGCCCATCAGCCTGAGGAATAGCAGTGGTTTCTCTTTGTGTTATGTTAATAGAGAAGACAGGGGGCAAAAGTGTCTGTTACCAATCTGTGGCCTTGTGACTAATAAGTGCCCTTATTATTAGTATTTAGTATTTAGTGTATCTTGAATATCCAGTGATTACTGTACTTCTAACCTCACATTTACTTAGGATATTGTGAATATTTAAAACTTGGGTGTCTCATAAAATTTAAGCATTTCTTGGTCTTTGGTCCTTCCATCTCTATTTTTATTTTTAACATGTACATGTTCTGCTTATTGTGTCCCCTACATAATACAACTGTGTATTTGTCAAAGTTTAACAATCTTTCAGCTTGCCAAATACTTACCAATCCTTAGAATTCTTAAAACATGTTACCTATATGTTACAAATAACAATATGTATTGACACATACATATAGAATATTTCACATAGCACCTAAGCCCCATTTCCAGGGACTAATGGGGAAAAAAAAGAACATTCTTCTTCCTCTGGCCTGAAAATGGGTCTTCCATAAGATTTTTTATTTTTGCCTAAGATTCCCCTCATTTAAATTCTCTTCTTTATTTTTGTAAACCCATGTCTTTTGAACTCAAAGAAAGTAAGCAACCAATTTTTGTTGTAAACATGGGTACAAAGTGAAAGTAAACCTAAAACAGATTGCCTTGTGTTCTATATTTAAGTGTTATACCCATAGTCCCTAGCCTCCTCCCCAGCAACTCTACTTTGAAATATAATCAGTAGTTTGTACACTCCCATTTGGATGCTTTTTTCCCCTCATCTTCCTGAGAAAGCTTTGTCTTCTCCTTACCGTCAAGATTTAATTTCAGTTAACTCACCCTGAGAACGTGCTTCAAGCTTGAGTTAAGTAACCCTCCTCAGTGTCCCATATCAAGATACCCATATCTCTTTAATATAATTTATTGTAGTGAACAATAGCATTTCATTTATTAATTTTCCTCAACTATAAATTCATTGAAGACAGGATTTATACTTTGTATATATCTTTACTGCAGTGTATGGTAAATATCTAACACCACTTCAACAGTCATTTTTTTTTGCTGAATAATTGAGTTATGAAATAATGAGAACTTAAAGACTATGTTTTTCTTAATGATAAATGTTTTAAATGAATAGGTTAATGACTTAGATGGCTTTTGATGTGTAATTCATGTAAATGAAGCTATTTAATGATGTAGTAATTTTAGTAAGCCAATACCAGTATTCAAAATACACTTAATATAAAGCATTGTACTTTATATATTTTTAGGCAGACTATTCAGCTCAAAGACTGAGGGAAAATAACTGCAGTATCACATAATTCTCTTAAGGACTAAAATAATTTTTAAAAATGGCAACAATAATGTGTCAGAATTGAGCAATAGCCTATTACCACACAGAAGTAGCATGTAAAAGAATGAGGTACTGGACCATTTTTGTTAGCACCAGTTCTTTTTCTAGACCTGCATTGTGGTCTGTACATCCTTGATTACATCACTCCTTCAAAAGGTGCATAATATGGAGAATATTACTTTATGAAAACTAGATAAAACACTCTACAAAATTGAAATAGTAATACTGGCCACCCACCAACTTCACAGGAATATCCTGAGGAATAATGAGATGATATTTGCCAGATTTTGTGAGATCCACAGATGAAAGCACTTATAAAAGCACAAAGCCCTGGAAGAAATGCCGCTGCAATTTGAGTGACAGGTAATGCCCATTCAAGAAGAATGTAGTTTTGTGAGTTAGAGAAACTCAAGGCACTGTGAGAAATCAATGAGTAAAGAGCCCAAGGAAATAAAAAAACAAAAACAAAACAAAAGGAAGGAGAGGGATCCCCATAAACCTATAATAGGTGTTTTAAAAATATTCTTTATTTTCTTGCTTTCCATCAAATCCCTATTTCAGAACTTAGATGCACTGTAATTGCTTGAGATGAGCATGTAGTAATGAGGAAGGATAGTGGCCTGCTTTTCTGAATTATCCTTTAGTAGGCTCTTGACCACATTACAATTTCTTATGAAAAAAGACTATTTTTCTTATATAAGATAGAGAAACATAAGATAGAGAAACATAAATAGAATTTCAAAAACTTGTATCATTTATCTCAGATTCCCATTGAGCACATTCATCTAAGAATATATAACAGAAAAAATAGCATAAAGTAAACCCTAATTTCTAATTATTCCCTGAAACACTAGCTTGAGACATCAAGCTATGTGAAAAAAGTAAGATTCTAACTTAAATATTTAATGACATTGTCTAAACATATATTCCTACAGAAAAAATTGTTAATATTTAAGATTTTTATTTCTAGGAACTTTTTCTTCTATAACATACATTTCAAAATAACAAAGGTTTATTATTAGTATAATTATAATTCTAAGATTTTGAAGGACAAAGATTCCAAAACCCTAAGAATTTAGGAAATGAAGTCACTAGAACTCAAGAAACTCTTAAGGTAATAAAATCAGATATAGAACAAAGTTATATGTAGAAAAAAAATACTTTACAAAATGTTTACATTCTAAATATAATGAAACCAAGACTCTACAAGATCAAAAGCTTCCCCATGATTGTACAACAATTGTGGTTAAGCTAAGAATCAAATCCAGGCCTACTTACCTACCACCATATCATCCTGCTCTTCAGGTATCAGCACTGGAGTGTGTGGGGAGGTTCTAATACAGTTATCATTTATTAAGAACTATATTTCATAAAATCTAGGACACAGGTGAAATGTACATTTTTTCTAACAAGTTTAATCTATTCTAAAGTTGGGGTGAAAGGTTTTAATACTCTTATTCTTGGTTTCTCATTGGAATATAGGAAGAATAAACAAGCATTTGGTTGAAAATAATTGTCAAAATAATTATTCCACCTGGGATATGTTAATGTAAACAGCATAAAGAATAATAAATCTTGCCAGGTGTGGTGCCCATGTCTGTAATCCCAGAGGCTGAGGAGGCTGAGGCAAGAGGATAGCATGTTCAAAGCCAGCCTCAGCAATTTAGAGAAGCCCTGAGCAACTCTGTGAGACCCTGTCTCTGAATAAAATACAAAATAGGGCTAGGGATGTGGCTCTAGTCAAATGCCCTTGATTTCAATCCCTAGAACAAAAAATAAATAAATAAATAAAAATAATAAATCTTATTCTATGTACACACAGACACATTCAGATACACAGACAGCATGACATACATACAAGCTAGCATATATATAAGCATGATCTATAGAAATTCATTTTGTTAGTTCTAGCTATAGAACTAACAGAATTCTCTTTAATATTCATGAAAGTCAACTATTCAATGATCATTCTCAATGATATAGAAATATTAGAACACTTTTTACTATGTTTGAGGCATTATTTTTTCTCTCAGAAATATGATAGAATCAAAGGTCAGCACTCAAAAATTCTCCCAAGGAAAAAATGTATTGGAAATTATTTTATAAATCATTTCTCAAAATTTAAAAAGCAAGTAAAGTGAAAATAGTACAGAAAATCAAGCCGGGCATGATGGTGCATGCCTGTAATCCCAATGGCTCGGGAGGCTGAGGCAGGAGGATTCCAAGTTGAAAGCCAGCTTCAGCAAAAGCAAGGTGCTAAGCAACTCAGTGAGACTCTGTCTCTAAATAAAATACAAAATAGGGCTGAAGGTAAGTGCCCCTGAGTTCAATTCCTGGTACTGCCCTCACTAAAAAGAATAGTACAGAAAATCAAATAATTTGGGGCTGGGGTAGACAGAAATACTCATTTTCAAACCAGAAGCACACTAAAACTCAGCACCTAAAATTTTGATGTTCAGGTAATATTCACAAATTGTCTATGATAGCAAGTTAATTAATACCCTAACCCTACGTAATATATTATATTACAACATGACATAAATTAATTAGGCTTCCAGAATGCTGAAAAGTAGATAGCACTGGTTCATCAGTGAAAGCTCTGCTTCTAACCCTCAACCTTCTCAACTCACCTGTTGAGGTTTCTTATGTATTGATAATGCCTTTCTTATCTCCTGAGGATGCTTTGAGATATAAAGAACTTTAAGATCCAGATTTTATTTGTAATTTAAAATTCAAAGCTTCACTTTATATTTCTGTAATGCAGAGGTAAAAATACATCTTTGAAACAATTATGAGAACTAAAAGGGAAATGGGAAATTGAGTACTCCTAATCTACAAAGATCAGGTCAAATGAATATCACAGTTCTATTACCAACCTCAATTTTAAACAAAATCTTACATAAATCCTCAAGATTAAAAGCAGAGTTGACTGTAGCAGGGCTATGCCTCTGGACCTTTTCTCCAGTCTCTCAGGTCTCTTCATCAGGAGATTTCATAAAATCCTGATTTATACTCAAGAAACAAGGGTAGTAACAATCTACTATTACTATTTTTAAATGGCCTATTATTTTACATGCATCTATTCACAAAGTTCACATGAAAACTTGCTAACATATAATACTGATTAATTTTATAGGAGAGGATATTGAAACTCAGAAAGATTAAAAGCTTATCCATGATTGTATAGTCAATGTGTGAAAATGCTAAAAACCAAATGCAGGTCTTGTCTGGGCATATATTACCATAACATCCTTATTTTTAGGTATGATCACTTAAACTTGAGTGCGTGGGAAGGTTCTATTAAGAGTAATAACTCATAGAGCATAGTGGCACACACCTGTACTCCCAATGACTCAGGAAGCTGAGGCAGTACGATCAAAAGTTGGAGGCCAGCCTCAGCAAATTAGCAAGGTCCTTAAGCAGTTTAGTGAGACATTGTCTCAAAAAAAAAAAAAATACAAAAAATTAAAAGAACTTGGAATGTAGCCTAGTGGTAAAGTCCAATTCCCAGTACCAAAAATTAAAAAAGTGTAATAAATCAATCATTAAGAAACAGATTTCTGGGGCTGGGGTTGTGGCTCAGTGGTAGAGCACTTGCCTTGCATGTGTGAGGCCCTGGGTTCGATTCTCAGCACCACATATAAATAAATGAATAAAATAAAGGTCCATCAACAACTAAAAAAATATTAAAAAAAAAAATAGAACCAGATTTCAGGGGCTGGGGATGTACCTCAGTTGGCAGAGTGCTTGCCTTGCATGCAGAGGGCCCTGGGTTCAATCCTCAGCACCACACACACACACACACACACACACACACACACACACACAGACCAGATTTCAGGAAGACTAAAATAGTAGATCATTTGATTGATATTGACTTGAACAGACACAGAAATCTTGGTATATACATTTCTATTCTGTTCTTTTAAATTTAAATTTCATTTTTTAATCTTTCAAGAATTAAGAATTAAATGTAATTCCTGTATATTAACATTACTTTCCATATTGTTTCCACTCATCAACTCTCATAGAGAGATGCATGACTTCTTAAGTTGGCAGTAATTTTTAATTTAACAATGGAGCTATCATTGAGTTAGCCTGGTTATTTTGATCTATAATCTTCAGTTTACAGCCAGTACCTAAGGAAGCATGTTTGGGACCGCAGACTCCATTAAAACAGTAATCTCTGACACCCACACATTCCCAAATCAACACTCTAATTTGTATTCTCCAGATTGATAAAGTATATGAGATCCCTTCATTAATTAGATCTGTAGACTTTACATTCCTACTTTACTTTTCATATTATATCTCTGCAGGCAAATTACCAACTCTTACATTATATATTCCTATACTACCACATGCAATCTTTAGCATTAGTCTTTTTTTTTTTTTTTAGCATTAGCCATCTTATAAAAATATTTTATTATTGGATATCAGGATCTTTATGTTGATTACAATAAAAAATAAATCCATCTATTTAACCATAATTTATATTCCTCATCATTTTTTCCACTTATGTTAAAGAACCTTGTTCTATCTAGTTGTTCTTCCAGAACCTTCCTCTCTGCTACTGCCGTGGCTCCCAGGAAACATTTGTCTGATATATTCTCAGATGCTTTGAGTCCATAAGTGGTATTATATAAAAAGAAGATTTTTTAGATTGGCATCCAGGATCAGAAGTTGGATAGTCCTGCAATTACTGCAAGCTGGAAAGCTGGAGGAACCAGTAGGTTCTCAGTCCAAGAAGCTGGAGCTTTGGAAGAAGGAACAATGATGTAGCCCTCTTCAAGGAATGAAGGTCTGGAAGCCTCCTGAAGAGTCTCTGGTCAGATTCTGCTTTGGAAGAGTAAAGGAGTTGGAGTCCAATATCCTCAGGCAATTGCAGTAGCAATTCAAGCACCTGCTCAAGAGGAATTGAACTTGAGTTTACATTGCCTTCTTGTTACTTGCATCTTTTTTGGCCCATCCAAGCCCACAACTTACTAGAATATGCCTCCCACATTTAGGGTGAGTGTATTCCTCAGTTGGCTACCCCACATGCCAGTCATTCCCGGAAACACCCCAAGTGACACACCCAGAAGTTTCTTCTTCATAGGCATCTCTTAATCTGATCAAACTGACATTCTGGATTAACCATCGCAGATGCCCTTTGTTCTCTATTGAGACATCATAAGCTTGAAGTTCAGGAAAAAAATCACTGGTGAACTGCTGTCCCTTTTGGTTCTCTACTTCCAATATCTATTTGCTACCCTTTAGGATCATCTTTGGCTGCAAAATTTTATCTTTGGAAAATCAAAGTTAATCGCATTGGCTTTATATTTCATAAATGAACAAAGTCCAGCATGATACAGCTACAAAATAATACAATCAAAGAATCCCCTATCATTCAATTCCAGTTACATTAATATCTGGGTGTGTTTGGTTGGTTGATTTTTGTCTAGCTTATCAAAGAAAGGCTTTCTTTTGGTTTAATAATCCTTATGGGAAAAACATGAAGTAAATATCTTATCTCCTTATAGTTTTTGTTTGACATATTCATATTTGGCTGCATTGTTGTATCATCAACTTGATTTTCCAGAATCCCTGTTTTTATATGAGTCAAATTAAGATTGCTCCAAAGTGATGTTTTAGATTCCTTAGAAAGTGGAAGTGAAAGGGAAGCCATAAAGTTCATATGGTGGCTATTGATTAAAAAGTGTGAGGGACAAAGTGGTGCCAGTTTGTTCTGGCATTTCTCAGTTCAGTGTCGCTATTTCCTTTAAGAGTCCAGCCAGGCAAAGAAAAAGAAAATACAATTATACAACTACATATTTCACGGAAATTTATGGAGGTAAAAGCAGAAAGACCAACAACTTTTTGTAAAATTTGCACCAGCCCTATATCTCAGTCTGGGTTTAGCAACTTCATGTATATAACTTCAATATTTCCATGTAATTTCAGATTCATTCATTTATACCAAAGCTTATGAATGGTCTGTCTTGAGTGCATTGATTCTTCTTTTCAAACATTGATTTCCCTAGTTTATTACATAATTGTGTAAGGTTTAAGTCCCATGAAACGTTCCTTCTTTTTAATACTCACAGTGAACTGGTTACCAGCTGGTATTAGAAGTAGGATTGGTATGAAAGAAGATGGAGAATTTTAGGCCTATACACCGAAAGCATTATAAGATTGTAAGAATTCACAAATAAGAGGCTATATATGGGAAGGGGTCTTGTGGAAGTTAGATAAGGTAAATGACTATAATGTTGGATTCTGTCACAAATGTTCACAGATTGAGTAAGCAGATACGCTAGATTTGATACACTAGTCTAAACTACTATGAGAGGCTCTTATGGTTTGAATATAAAGTGTCCCCACAAAAGCTCATATAGTGGAAATAATATTCAGTGTAGCCATGTTCAGAAGTGAACATTGTTCAGAGGTGAAATTATTAGATTATGATAGTTGTGACCTTACCAGTAGATTAATTTATTTGATGGATTAATAATGTGAATAAGTTATTAGTTGGTAACTATAGGAAGTTGGGTCATGCCTGGAGGAAGTAAGTCATTATGGGAATGCTCTCAGGATTACATTTTGTCACTGGATCCTACTGTCATTCTCTGATTCCCCACTACCTTGAGCTGGGCATCTTTCCTCAACCTCATCTTTCTACCATGTTCTGCCTGTCCTCAGGCCCAGAACAATGGAGTCAGCTGACCATGGACCTCTGAAACTGTGAGCCCAAAATAAACTTTTCCTCCTCTAAGTTGTTCTTGTTAGGTATTTTGATCACAACAGTGAAAAGCTGACTAACAATTGCCTCTAAAACATTGTTTAATTGGTTGCGTGAAACTTGGACTCCAAAGTAGCCTACAGTATATTAAGTCAAATGTCATCATTTCCTTGGGCTAGTATACAGAAATGTACCCAAAGGCTTAGGTAGACTGGAGTGTTAGAGTGGTATAAACACTTGGTTAGACAGGAGTGTAAGAGTGGACTCATTATATATATATATATATATACATATACACATATATATATATACACACTCACACACACACATATATATATTTTTGGCTTTCTAAACTTTTTATTCTCTATAGCAGTGGTCAGAAGACAATGAACAATGCCTATCACTTTATGTTTTGAAGGGTTCCTTTATTTTATGTTTATCTTATAGGACCTCAGGGCTTAAACACACTTTTTTTCTTTCTTTTTGTTAATAAAATGCCTATTTACACACCTTCTCCCTATTGGAAGTTGATTCACTGGAACTGATTCATTGAAGTGGAGATCCATGTTTCCTTAATCAAGTACCAGACTTGACCTATTTCATTCATCTAGAGTGAAGTCATTCTAATCCTACCCATTCTGACTAGAATGAGATGATATCACATCATGGTTTTGATTTGAATTGATTTGATTTACCCAATGATTAGTAAACTTGATCATTTTTAATATACCTATTGGCTCTTTATATGTCTTATTTTAATGAAATGTCCATTGTTCACATTTTAAATAGGTCATGTTTTTGTTAATGAGTTCTGAGTTTCTTATATATTCTGCATATTAATGCATTGTCAGACGTGTACTTTGCAAATATTTTCTCCCATTTTCAATAAGATACTAGCACATTGCCTCCAACAACACATAAAAGTTTATTCACCATGATCAAAAGAGATTCATCCTGGGATGCAAGAACAGTTGAACATATGCAAATTATAAATATAACACATCAACAGAATGAAGGGGAAAAAAACCTTATGGTCATCTGAATGGATGCAGAAAAGTAATTTAATAAAATTCAATATCCCTTCATGATAAAAGCTCTGAACAAATTAGGTATAAAGTAAAAGGAGTATACCTCAATATACTAAAGGCCATATCTAATAAGTCAATAGATAATATATTGAGTGGAAAAAAAACTGAAAGCTTTCTAAGGTGTGAAATAATGCAAGGATTTTCACTTTCACTACATTTGTGCAAAATAGTACTAGAAGTCTGTTTTAGTCAACTTTTTTTAGCTACAGTGATTCAAAGACCTGACAAGAACGACATACAGGAGGAAAAGTTTGGGGTCTCACAATTTAGGAGTTCTCAGTTCATAGACTGCCAGCTCTATTCCTCCAAGCTCAAAGGTGAGATAACATCATGACAGAAGAGTGTCACAGAGGGAAGTGGCTCATATAATGATCAGCGAGCAGAGAGAGACTCCACTTGCCAGACAAAAATATATACCCCAAAGGCACATCCCCAATGATCTACTTCCTCCAGCCACACCCTACCAGCCTTCAGGTACCACTCAGTTAATACTGCCATGGGACTAATTTACTGATTGGGTGAAGGGTCTCATAACCCAATTATTTCTCCTCTAAACCTTCTTGCATTGTCTCACACATGAGCCTTTGAGGGACACCTAATATCTAAACCGTAAGAAAGTCCTAACAAGATCAAGAAGGCAAATGGAAGAAATGAAGGGTATCCAACCCGGGCGCGGTGGCTCAAGCCTGTAATCCCAGCACTTAGGGAGGCTGAGATAGGAGAATCGCGAGTTCAAAGCCAGCCTCAGCAATGGCGAGGTGCTAAGCAACTCAGTGAGACCCTGTCTCTACATAGAACACAAAATAGGGGTGGGGATGTGGCTCAGTGGTCGAGTACCCCTGAGTTCAATCCCCAGTACCAAAAAAAGAAAAGAAATGAAGGGGATCCAATTTGGAAGAGGAAGACAAATTGTCACTGTTTGCAGATGACATGATCTTTTATATAGGAAACTCCAAAAACTCCATCAAAAAACTAGTATAATGAATAAACAAGTTCAGCACACATGCAAGATACAAAATCATCACAAAAGTCCATTGTACTGCTGTACTCCAATAGAAAATTTTATGAAATAGCAATCAAGAAAGCAATCTAATTTACTAGTGCTATCAAAACAATAAATAAACAAAAACTATCAATAAATTTAGACAAAGAGGTAAAATTCCTCCACCAAGGAAACTATAAAAACGTCAATGAAAGAAATTAAAGAAGACAAATAATAACAGTGACAGACATTTCATGTTCATGGATTGAAAAAATTGATATTATTAAAATAAAATGTTCATAGCACCAGAAGATATCTTTAGATTCGATGCAATCCCTATCAAAATACCAATGACCTTCTTCACAAAACTCGAAAACACAATCCTGAAGTTTTTATGGAACCATGATAAATATCAAATAGCCAAAGTAATTTTTAAGAAAAAATTTAAAAAGCAGAAGGCATAATACTACCTGATCTTAAAATATACTTAAAAGCTAAAGTAAATCAAAACAGCATAGTATTGGCATAAAAACAGACATATGAACCAACAGAACTGAATGCAGTTCTACAAGTAAACTCACATATCTACAGCTACCTGCTCTTACTCCAAGTTACTAAGAACACACATTGATAAAAGAACAGTCTTCCCAAATAAATGATTCTTAAAAAAACCAAATACCCATATGCAGAATATTGAAACCAAACACCTATCCCCCTCAATCTGAAAAAATAATCAACTCAGAACAGACTAAAAATTTAAATGTAAGACATGAAACCATGAAACTGCTAAAAGAAAAGAGTGGAAACACTTCAGGACTTTGGGAACGGGCAAAGATTTTTTTTTTTAGCTAAGACTCCAAATGCACAGGAAATACAAGCAAAAATAGACAAACATGAGTAAAACAAACTAGTAAGCTTCTGAACATCAAAGAATCAACAAAGTGAACAAGTAATTTTGTATGTCTTATTAGAAGATAATTTTATGCATCTATATGTATACCCAATAACCAAAATGTAATTTCTTAAAACTAGCAAAGCTTCTGATGTGTAATATTTACCCCTTGAATGGTAGATCATAAACAACCCATGATTATTTGAAAAAATAATAAATATAAAGACAAAAATTGGTTATAAAAATATTTTTTTTCTTTTTTGCAGGGGGTATCAGAGATTGAACTCAGGGGCACTTGACCACTGAGCCACATCCCCAGCCCTATTTCATATTTGATTTAGAGACAGGGTCTCACTGAGTTGCTTAGCACTTCACTTTTGCTGAGGCTGGCTTTGAACACGTGATCTCTCTGCCTCAGCCTCCCAAGCCACTGGAGTATGCCACTGCACCTGGCCAAAAAAATATATTTTTTAAATAGAGTTTTTAAGAACACTGGACTCATAATAAATGAAACTTAAACATTGACAAGTAAGTTTTTTCCCAAACTTCCAATAGTTTGTTCAATAGCATGGTAGAACACTGGGAAATCTCCTGGGTGTGAGGTTACAAAGATCATTGGCCATATCTTTTCTTTTTCTTGCATTTTTACTTATTGCTTATTACAATTTGACAAGAACAGATGCTAAATAAATAGGAATAAATGAATGGCAGTAATTCAGTAAGTCACTGACATGACTTTATACAGAAAGTACATATCTTTGAATATATTTTTCTCAGTTCTATTTCAAAGCTCAAAGGAAGTGCTACCATGATGCATACTCAGTTAATAATAAATGGATGAAAAAACATAAATTTGCATTAATGAATAAAAATTAATCATTTTATATTATGAATCATTAAACCAAACATGAAGTGTTCAGTTAATGCACTGCCAAAGTGACTGAATATTTCTAATTTGCCTGTAGAAAACAATATCTGGAATGAGAAAAACATTAGATATTACTTTCATTCCTTTAAGGACTGGAAACTTTAAAAATATGATTAAAACTTTAAAAATATTATTACTTGGGATAGAAAAATTTATTCCAAGGCTCCATAATAAATACTTTTTCATTCAATTGTTCCTTTTTGGAGAGATTTAGTTTGTTCTTAGTGCGATGTCTAAATGACTTTAAATACTTTACATATTTTTGCACATCTACAACAGATCAATGGAAGCTATTTCTTTTTAAGTATTTCTTTGATAGAATTCATTAGTAAAATAAGACTAAAATTTATGTGAAAAACCTCATTAAAATGAATTACATTGTTGTTTTAAATCAATATCAAAACCCTTTTGAGTAGTATGGCCTTTATTTTTTAGAGATTATGACAAATAGGAAGTTAAGCCACTCCTATTTTCACAATTATAAGCAAGTTTTCGTATATTATATTGTCATGCAGAACAACATAGTAATTAATTCATAATGTCTCTAAATCAGTTTTATAATAAATAATAGGGATATAGTTAATATAAAGCTTCATTTATTCCTACCAGATCTTTGCCCTAAATCAGAGACATTTCTTAAGAAGATGTCTGCTTTGGTCTGGATTTGGTTTGAGTATGTTCTTCAAGGTTCATGTATTTAAATTTAATATACACCCTGAGGTACCAAGAGAGTAGAAAATTAATCTGGATGTAGTATTTAGATGTCAGGCATTTGAGAGGTAATTAAGATCAATAAATTTATCTGTGTGACACCCCCCCCCCCACAGCTAAATAACAGTGATTGTGTGAGAAGGAGAAGAGAGACCAGAAGAGGCGCATACATGCGCACTTCCTTTCTCTGCATGTGATGCCCTGCACCACCTTAGGGCAATGTTAGCAAATAGACCATTGCACGATGCATGCCTTTAACTTCCAGAACTGTAAGTAAAATTCTTTATTTTATGAAATTGTCCAGCTTCAGATGTTTTGTGATAGTAATGAAAAATGAACTATTAATAGTCCTTATGAATTTGTCTGTTATGGTGATGTGAATTTATATATAAGGGGCACTCTTTGAAAAATATATATAAATTAAGCAGCTTTTAAGTGTAATCTGAAATTGAGTGCTTATAATAAAACTCTTATTATAAAAGAGGTTTTTTAGTTTTTAATATACAATAGGAAATACGGGACTTCTTTGATAATTTTTTTAAAATCAGTGATCAATTACTACCAATGATGTCTCTCCTAGGTTGAAGGTAAATTGTCACATTCCAGGTAATTTCAGGTACACTAATTTCTACGTGATTAAAATAAGTTGTTCCGGTGTTTTTCTTCTTAGCCTAATATCATCAACATATTTTGCATACATAGGAATATACACAAAATAAATAATCAATAGCACACCTATCGGGGTAGGAAAAGATCACCTCTCTTACACATCTAAGAACTTACCTTAAGTCATTCACTATAGTTTTTTTTGGTACTGGGGATTGAACTTAGAGGCACTCGACCACTGAGCCACATCCCCAGCCTTATTTTGTGTTTTATTAGAGACAGGGTCTCACTGAGTTGCTTAGCCCCTCGCTGTTGCTGAGGCTGGCTTTGAACTCACAATTCTCCTGTCTCTGCCTCCCTAAGTGCTGGGATTACAGGCTTGCACCACCACGCCCGGCTCACTATAGTTTTTTATTGGTGCATTTGTATATTTAATTGATTTGACATACTGAGCCCCTACTAAGTATCAAATATTTTCAACTCTAATATTTGAAAACTGTTAATTAAATGTCCTTACAAAATTGTTAACAAAAATATAATTTTGTAAAAACCTTGGAAGTGTAAGCATAAATAAAACACAATTCTGGAATTTTAGAAGTTAATAGTTTATAAGTAACTATAAAACATAATAGTATGTGTAAATTATGGACAACATGGCTGGCCCCAGTGCCTCAAAGCGGGTGGTACAATTTATGCTCATAACTTCTCATGGGATCAGACTGAGGCAAGATTGCATCTGAGAATACTACATTTCTCAAACTTCCCCTTAGCTAGCTTCCCTCATTACCTTACATGTTTGTTACAGGCACTTCATCATTAAATTACTTGCTTACTCTATTTTTGGAGAATCTAACCCCCAAGATGTCCAAGAAATATTTCAAGTATTCTTCATGTATTAAATCACTGAATCATAACAAAACCCCTACATATAGTTATTATAATTTTTCCTATTTTATAGATGAAAAAACTGAAACAAATAAAATCTAAGCAGTTTGCTTAAGGATTGGAAGAGTTGAAAACAATAAAAAGTGTTTATTGAACGTGTATATGCCAAGCTTTTTTTACCTATTATATTCTTATGATGATCATGTAAGATCAATTTCATTAACCCCTTTTAATCCAAACCTGATAAAGCATGTATTATGACCAAGGTTTCAGGTCACCCTGACTGCATTCAGATATGGGCTCTTCCATTTCATAGCTGAATAATTTTGGATATACTTTACTTATTTTTTCAATACATATTTTCCTATCAACTAGATGAGGACAGAGACAATACATGGCATATATAATCATTAGGAGAACTACCCATAATACACAGAGTGCTTAGAATGTTTTCTGGTATATACTGAATATTTAATAAATTTTAGCTGGTATCAATATTAATATTAATATTATTAGCATAATTTGAAGGTTTACTTCTGAAGATTAAACAAATGATAAATGTTGAAATTGGAATCAAGCCAAATAAGCTAGAAGACTAAATTTAAAGATCAAATTTATGAGTAATATCTCAGTGGTGGGAGTGCTACATATTTTGAAAAGTAACATGTTTTCTGTAGAACCTCTCTCTAATTTGATATCTATATAGTGAGAAACCAAATTCAAAGATAGTATAGTATTGGATAATGGAGAACACTGAAAACTGAGTTAAGACTGTGGGATTGGAGACTATTTTTTTCCCATGATGGCAGAACTATTGAAAACATTTTAAAAGAGGAATGTCTTATGGATATTAACATATTTTATTTGAGACTGATACTATGATAGCTGGGAATTTTTCAAAAAAAAGATAAGAACACAATTAGGAAGCTATAGAAACAGGCTTAGAAGACATGGTAGGTTCAGCTTCCTGTATGGCAAAGTTCTTGCAAGTCACAAACCTGTAAGTGCCAATTATAAATTATGAGGACACAAGCCAAGATTAAATCAAATAGACGAAGATGAAAAGTGGACAGATTCTAGAGGAGAACCTGGAGTTAAAGATGTACCTGAGGAAGCAGCCATTTCAATATCAATTATACAAATTAAAGTAAACCTGAAGGCTTCTGAACTGAAAAGTCATGGGGAATTCTGAATAACTTTAAACTTAAAGATAGACAAAACCAAATTTAAGTGAGCTATAGAGAACCTGAAATCTCATGGGCAACTGGAAGGAATGTTAGTTGTAGAACCAAAACCACTTTAGAAGAAATCACGTAGTTTCTTATAAATCTAAACATACTCCTCCCTGATGATCCAGTAGTTCCCCCACTAAGTTTGCATGCAGGAAAAATGAAAATGTGTGTCTATCAAAATATTTTATTGTAATTACCATAATGGTCTTATTCACAATAGCCACAAACTAGAAATATTCTGAGTGTCCATCAACAAGAGAATGAGTAAGCAAACTGTTGTTTTGCATAGAATGAATCACTGATACATGCAGCAACATAGAACATCTCAAAAATGTTAAACAACGTGGGTTACATGAATTGTACAGAACGAATAATCCCCGGGGCAAAAATAATGGTGGTAAAAATTAAAACATTTGTAAGTTTTGAGTGAGAATTGACTGGAAAGGGAAATAAGGACCCCTCTGGGATTATGCAAATATTATATGTTGATATGAGTTGAGATCCTTAACCTTTCTCAATTTCTCTTTCGTTTTTCTCTCTGCCTCTCTTTGTCTCTGTCTCTCTTATATATGTATGTGTGTATCTGTGTGTATTCAAAATAAAAAACTGAGGAGTTGGTGAACTAGACTGGCATTATTTGTAAGATTATTTCTTTATGATTTGTTGCTTATCAAGGATGATTAACAATTTTCTTTAT
Organism: Geosciurus inauris; assembly: GCA_004024805.1. NCBI lineage: Eukaryota > Metazoa > Chordata > Mammalia > Rodentia > Sciuridae > Geosciurus > Geosciurus inauris. The sequence continues at coordinate 193,503 of PVHX01001172.1, read as the reverse complement.
ATTTTCTCAGTCACTATAATACAAGGTGCTGCATAAACTATATATATACATATAACTATATATATATATAGTTAACTATATATAGTTATATATATAAACTATATATATATATAAAAACATGTACACTTACACACACACACACACACACACACACTCAGAAAAAGAGAATCAAGACATAAACTTGGTCACAGAACGAGAGCAAGAAATTACTGTGATTAGAATCCATGTCTCTCTGATCATCAACTCTGTTCCCTTAAATACAACCAGTGTGCCACAAAATATAGTAGAAAGACTGAGAATTTATAAAAGAAAGTGGATACAATACTGGATAAAATTATGTTGGTGGTATACTTTCCAGTTCACAAACTTGTATTTTCAAATTAATGGTATATTTAAGGCCAATAACAAAAAAAAAAAAGAAATCGTTTGCAAGGCTTCAGGCAGGACAAAGTAATTAAAAAGTGGGTTAATAACATATTGAGTAATTGATATAATTTTGATATGAAAGCAAAAATATTCCTTGAGAACAAGAAATTTTTTAAATAAAACTAAGGAGCATTCTGAATTTTTTAAAAAAGTGTATAATAAATCACTTACATCATAGTGGCTGTTGACTATTTTAAACTTGTGAGATCATCAGAGGAAATTACTTCATTTGGAAAAAGAAAAAAGAAAGAAGGAAGAAAAGGAAATATCAAGTTGAAAAAAGCGGGGGGCTGGAAAGGAGGAGAAAAAAGAAAAGGAAAAAAAATGGAGGTAGAGAAGCCATTGGTGGATGGGTCAGTGCTCTCTTAACAAGGAATCATAGCTACATACGTGGGGCTTAAGGAAGTGATAAATTTGCAGTATGCAGAATTATAATAATTCCATGTAAGTATTCACATCAAGACAATAGAATCCCCCAAAGAGCAGCAAATGATTATTTTGGATCAATTAGAACATTTGTCTATTTTATTTCAGGCTCTGTCTTATGAACTGAGAATATGATGAATATCAATAGATTCTTGAACTAGAATATATCACCAGCTAAGTATTTCTAATCTCAGAATCTGAAATCCTAAATGCTACAAAATCTGAACCACTATGAGCACCAACATAACTCAAGTAGAAAATTCCATAGTTGACACTTGACAGGCTGAGGTGAAATGTAGGTGCATCAAAAATATTATATAAATTAACTTACACTATGTAAGGTATATATGAAACATAAATAAAATTCATGCTTAGGCTCCATTCCCAAGAGATCTCTTGCACAGAATATGCATGCAGATATTCCAAACACTAAAACAAAAAAAATCTGAAATTTTTAACACTTCTGGTCTCAGGTGTCAGACAAGGGATACTCTACCTGTATACTCAAGTTAGAAATAAGGAATACAGAATTAAACATTAATGACATTTTGGATCAGTACTTTGATAGTACTGAAAATTAGTAAGTATATTTCTTTACTAAGAACAAGAATCACATTCTTTACCCTATAATCTACCACAGACTCTCTGCATGCAGTTGTTCAAAATACAGTTACCGAATTTAATTGGATTAACATGATTTGGAGCATGGTAGTAGAGATAAAATAATTTTGAGACTGAAAATTGTGGCATGCATGTCTTTTAAATCCCTCTAGAAGGAACATACAGTTTGTGTTCTGGCTCTTTGGTTCATCCTGAAATTTGAGACACCATTATCGACACAACATCTACTCCTCAGCCATAAAGTACTGAGTTGACCCTTTCTTCATCTCCTAGCTTTCTGTGTACTACTGAGCAGAATGCAGCTCCAGGAGCAGTTTTCTAAAACCACTTTCAATTCAATTCTACTTTATCAACAGATTTTTTGAGTCTTAAGGCAGAGCTTTGTACTACACAGTCTAACAAATGACCTCAATTTTCTTCAAGTTTATTGCCAACTTGTAACCACTGACTCAGCATGACTATTCATCATCCTTCTTATGATGAGTGAGTTTTCTGAATGCAGTTATCAGCATATGGCAGATTCTATACTACTGCTTCAAGGACTTTTGTAGAGGCTTGCATATGATTGAGAATTCATGAACTGCTCCATACTCTTGTCTCTTCTTTGGATGCATAAATTTAGCAAATGATGCAGTGGAGCTTTCAAAGGCTAGGCTGAAATCACTTAATGCTCCAGTTTTCATTTTACCAGAAGCTTAAAAGTCAAGAAATATTCTGCACCATATAATCAAATTTCATTAAAGTGAAACAATTTTATGATGATGAGTATATTTAATTTTCCTAGGAAAGACAGATTTTTCTCACTAAACTAATTGAAAATTTTACTCTGTTATTTCTTTAGCTTCTAGAAACTTCACAGTTTGTCCTCTTAGGGAAATTTCTCTCTTGGATTATAAATTCATTGCCAATTTCAAGATTATTTTCACCATTTTTTTTTCAATTTAAAGTTCCTAATCACTGATAATTGAAAACTTTCAGTATCACTGAAAACAAGTAAGAAGGAATGATCAACTTAGTAGAAAAGCAGTATATTAATAATATTAAATATAATACATATTGAAAATCTTTAAAAACACCTTATTGATTTATCAAATAGTTGTTATAAAGCAACACAATAATAATTGTTACTTTCTGTTGCAATATTGCATGTCTTCTGTAAACTCTGATACAATTATTAAACTAAAAGTCAGTTTTTATCATATATGGAAATATCATATTTTGCTTATAATGTACAAATATATACATATAATGAGCATTAGTTTCAGATGTCTATATGTAATAGTCAAATTTTATTACAAGGAATACATTTTTGCTTTCTACCCTTCTGCAATATAGAGAGAATATAAGAATGATTTGGGAAGAAATTTCTAATGACAGGTTAGAAATATTAGTTTCAGCATTATAGTAAGTATTCATTAGGAGCCCTTGCACTGCACAAAGTTAGCATTAAGCATCCTGTAGCTTGCAATGAAATTGGACCTTATATGTGTTATGTTAACATAAGTATAGTTTGTAACATGTTAATCTTTTGGAGATATTATTGCTCCCACCAGAGCATGACCTTTTCATATAAACAAAGATATTTGTAATTTTAGTGTGAAAGTTTAACATGTCTATGCCTAATTTTCTTCTCTATGGATGACCCCCAAACAGGAAGCAATTGGGGAGATACTGAGGCCTTCGCAAGGAGACAGTAACTAGGTTGTCAATATCTGGTAATCTCATAATAACCATTTCAGTAGTTGTACAGTTTTCTATTTTTTTTCCAATCTGATGGCTCTAAAACTAGATTTTTAAAAATTTCACAGATCTGTTGAAAGTAAAACTCTCACAGTAAATTTCTGATGCCAAAACAAGTGAGGAAGTTTTTCATTTTTGGTGGTGGATCACTGCAATAACATGATATTATCCTCAAATATTATAAAATATCAAACAAATCCCCACATGAATGGGATATAGAAAAATGGAGCACATAACTCTGTAAATGAGAAACCAGAGAAAGAATTTATCATAACTATAGGAATATCAAGGGATAAAATGTAAGTGTCAAGTTGGAGAGTTGTGATTCTAAATGCACAGTTTTTCGAGAGCTTTCTGACTTTGGTCAAATTGCTTGGTTAGTTGCAGTTTTGTCACCAATAAAGTGGGTAAAATGAAAATTTAATAAGGATGGAGATATTGAAAGGAATAAAAAACATCACACGCAAATCCCTTGGCTAGTAGATCTGCCACAATAACAGTTATTGTTCATCCCAGAAAAGACCTTGACAGACTTCTTACTTTATTTTATTTTTTTGATACTAGGGATTGAACTCAGGGGCACTCGACCACTGAGCCACATCCCAGCCCTATTTTGGATTTTATTTAGAGACAGAGTCTCACTGAGTTGCTTAACACCTCACTTTTGCTGAGGCTGGCCTTAAATTTGCGATCCTCCTGTCAGCCTCCCAAGCCACTGGGATTATAGGTGTGTGAGACTGCACCTGGCCTTATTTAATTTTTATTGATTTTTCTGGAAACACAGGTACCTCACAATGGAGGAACACCAAAAAAAAAAAAAAAAATTCACAATCATGTCATTAAGAATATCATTATATCCCCCGATCACAACTTTCTCCCTCAGCAGACAAAGCTGCTTCAGTGACCACGCGATTGCAACCGTTTGTTAAACTGTGAATTTCAGATTTTCGTCTTTTCTGGCTTTTTAATCTTTTCCATAGCCTTATTGTGCATATGCCTCATTACACATATGCCTCATTATTCCTACTATTCCTTGCAGCCTTTGGTCTCTGGCTCATGATTTGTTCATTGTTCTACTTTTCTTCTTCTTCTCTTTTATTTTTCATAGCTCTAGCTTATCCAAACTTCCTTCCACACAATCCTTACCAAATGGCTCCAACAATGATTGGCTATGGTGCATTCAAAGGCCAGGTTTGCTGCATCTTGAAATTTGAAAGCACTTACATGTGAATATCTTGACTTTTAGTAAAGAACTGTTGCTCCAGTACATAGTCTCATACTAGAAGGGAATTTATAAAAGTTACATTAAATTCAATTATTAATGGTGAAATAAAGTTGATTATTTTGAGTGAATCTACTTCTTTAAAACTATTGTTATTTATACATAATTTTTTCCTTCAGTGAACAAATTATATACCTTCTGTGTAAAGGTAGTGTCAAGATAATTCTGTACATTACAGTATAGCATAAAATGATAGAGAAAACAGATCTCTATTTTAAGTCCTCACCATCTCACAAGACACAGGTGTAAGCTCTAGAACTTAAAAATAATTCCAAAGAAAATATATTTTAATTGATGCAGAGTAAAAGAAAAAACAAGATGAATTGGAAAGAAAAAAGAAGAAAATATAAAAGATGAAGTACTCTGAAATCAGGCATAGAAGAAAATTAAAGGGACAGAAATCAGAAAGGAGGAAGTTGAACTATCACTGTTTGCTGATGACATGATCCAAAAAATTCCACCAGAAGACTTCTAGATCTGATAAATGAACTAAGAAAAGTAGCAGAATACAACATCAACACTCACAAATCAACACAAATCATCAAAACAATCCTTTTCACAATAACCTCAAAAAAAAAATGTAAGAATTAACCTAACCAAGGAAGTGAAAGAACTTTATAATGAAAACTATAGACCACTGAAGAAAGAAATTTAAGAGGACCTCAGAAGATGAAAAGACCTCCCATGTTCTTAAATAGGCTGAATTAACATTGTCAGTTTGGCCACATTATCAAAAGCAATATGCACATTCAATGCAATCTCCATCAAAATATTAATGACATTCTTCACAGAAGTAGAAAAAGCAGGCCTTAAATTCATTTGGAAGAATTAGAGACCTAGAATAGCCAAAAGAATTTCGAACCAATAAAGTAATACAGGAGTAATCATAATTATATCACAGAGCTATAGTAACAAAAACAGTGTGCCAGTGGCATCAAATTAGACATGAAATCCAATGGAATAGAATAGAGGACACTGAGACAAACTCAAATACTTAATAGCCTTCTGATACTTGACACAGGTGCCAAAAATGCATGTTGGAGAAAAGACAACCTTTTAACAAGTGTTTTCTGGGAAAACTGGAGATTTATATGTACAAGAATGAAATTAGATCCCTTTAATCCTGCATGAAGTCCAATCAAAATGTGTCAAAGACTTAGAAATTAGACCAGAAACCATGGAACACTTAAAGAAAATATAGTCAACACTCCGTCATATTGATGCAGGCACCAACTTTCTCAGTAAGACCCCTACAATTTAAGAAATAAAACCAAGGATCAATAAGTGGGATGCCATCAAATTGAAAAAGCTCTGCACATCAAAGGCAGTGATTAGGAGTGTGAAGAAAGAGCCTACAGAATGGGAAAAATAATTTTGACAGCCATTCCTCCAACAGAGGATTAATATCCATATATAAAGAACTCAAATCTCAATACAGACACACAAAAAAGCAAATTATCCAATTAATAAATGGGCTAAAACACTAAATAGGTGTTTCTCAAAAGGCAAATCACAAATGATCAACAAATTAATTAAAAATGTTCAACACATCTAGCAATCAGAGGAATGCAAATCAAAACTACACTAAGATTTCATCTCATCCCAATTAGAATGGCAGTGATCAAGAATAACACAATAAGTGTTGGCAATGTTGTGAGGGAAAGGCACACACATTATTGGTGTGGCTGCAAATTAATACAGCCACCATACAAAAAAATGTGAGACTCATCAAAAACTAGGAACATAACCACCACATTACTATCCCACTCCTTGGTATTTATTCAAAAGAACTTAAAGCAGCACACTGTAGAGATACAGTCACTTCAATGTTTATAGCAGAACAATTCACAATAGCCAAATTATGTAATCAACTCAGATGTCCATCAGCAGATGAGTGGATCAGGAAAATGTGGTATGTGCACACAGTGGAGTTTTACTCAGCCATGAAGAAGAATGAAACTATGTATTTGCTGGTAAATGGATGAAAATGGAGAAAATCATGCTTTATGAAATAAGCCAGAAAAATCGAGAGCCAAATGCTTTCTCTCATATGTGGAAGTTAGAGCAAAACAAAGGAAAGAAGGTGGATGGAGGGATAGGATATGATAAACATATAGGGTAGATCAGTAGAATAGTAAAGGGAGAATAACAGGGAGGGAAAGAAGGGAAAGGAGTGGAAATATGAAATGAATTTAACAGGATCATGTTATACATACATATATAAATGTGCCAAAAATAATCTCACTTGTATGTATATGCAAAAAATACCAATCGAAAATAAATAAATAAGGGAGTGAAAGGAAGATCAATAGGGGAGGAAAGGAGGGAGAGTAGAAGGAGGGGGAGGAAGAGGAAATATGGCAAGGGGAATGGGGATTGAAATCAAATTCCTTGCATGTATTATTTGGTCAAAATGAACATAAATACTATACATAATAATAAAGGCCTAATAAAAAAAAAAAGAAGAAGAAAACTGAAGTGATCTGGAGATGTTACCAGAAGACTGAAACAGGCAAACACATAGTAATAAATTTAATAAGAAGTGGTCATAATGTATATTTTAAGTATTGTTCCAATATTTAAATGCATAGGATATTAACAATAACAATTATTTTACAAATTACTCTTTACATTTCTTATGTTTCTTATTTGTTAGCATTTTGTACAAATCTATTAAGCTTTTAGTTTATATTCACATGTGATTCAATGATCAGACATCCAATTTTCATGGGATTTTGCTGGTTTTGTAATAAATGTCGCATATCATAGAAAATCCTTCAGTCCTATGACCAGGATAGATAGTTGGTTATTCTAATTTTAACACTAAATTTCTTCATGAGGTTTTATGAATTTAATCACAAATATAAAAATATTTAAGCACGATTTAACAGAGGCAGAACAAATCTCACTAAATTTCACACACACACACACACACACACACACACACGCACAATTTGGATTCTAAATTAGCAATGAGATAAAATAACCTGGATGGTGAATATATATTCTAATTTCAAAGCTAAAATCTTGATTTTCCTTTTGTTGTATATTGAGCATGTTCAAAGCTAGCCTAATACAATCAGCAAAACAATGAAAGCATTAAGTGCTAATTAGTGAGTACTCTTGTGTGTATGAGAAAATGTTAATAGTTTCACTTCACTTTAATAATTTTCTTACTTTTAATATTAAAAACAGATCAAAATGTTAATCTTCCTGAAAGTCTTACAGAAAATTGCAGAAACAGAACACAAACTCAGATGACAATTTTTTGTTTTGTTTTGTTTTAGGCAACCTGTCCCATGGCCTTTTCTAAGGAAGCAATGACAAGCTTTGGAATGAAGGATTAAATTTCTTGGACTATAATACTAAAATGCTCAGCTCTTGTATTACACTAAATTACACCCTGACATTGCTAGTCTGATGCAACTTAGCTGATGAGCTTGAAAAGAAAAAAGCAAGATATTGGTATGGTATCGTTGTGTGGGATAAGAAGGATTCAATGTCTTCTAGATAATATTACATATCAGTTAAATTAATACTATTTTTAACATCCCACCAGCAGCAGAACCTGTGACAGGTATTTAAGTCTGTTTGGTTTATTTAGGTTTAGAATTATGCTATACCAACAGGGAAGAGGAAAGCAAAGCAGGTTTAAAAAAAGCCAAAAAAGAATGCATTATTAAATCCGTTACCATATTGTAACTGGAGCCTGATCCTGGAGAATTTAAGGAATCTGTGTAAAGCAAGCAGTCTCATAGATATCCAGACAAAGGGTGAGGGAGCTGGGTTATTAATACACCAACTACCTCAGTCATAAAAGCATAAGGTGGCTCCCAGAGGGCATTGCTCTCCAGCACTTTACTACTACAGCAGGCTTCAGCCACCAGGGAGAGCCCTCAGACAGTTGGAAATGGGTCAGGATGAACTAAAAGATAGAAAGAACCCAAGGAGATACAGACAACAAGATCTGCTGTGCCATGGGAGTAGTTTACTTAAATCTTTATTTTTTATTTTTAGTTGTAGATGGACACGATACCTTTATTTTGTTTATTTTTATATGATGCTGAGGATCAAACTCAGTGCCTCACACATGCTAGACAAGCACTCTACCACTGAGTTACAACCCCGGCCCTTTAATTTTCTTAATGCTATTTCTACTTGGATATATTAATTCCTTTGTATTATGTGGTTAAACACTAAGCGTTTTAATCATTCTGTCCCTGCTGAAGCTATATGGTCTTTATTAAATCTCTTCGTTAATTACTTTCCCTTCTACTTCAGGATTTCAGTGTTCTAAAAGGCCTGAGACAAATACAAATCTTTTCTATCTCCCTATCCAGTACCTATGGGAAAACTTTTACATTCTCACTTTTATTCTCTTAGTATGTTGTATGTCTTTCTATTTTATGAAAAATAATAGCATTTATCTATGCTTCTAAATCACCCAAAAGCTGCCTACTAACTTTGATATCTTTAAGAGGTTTCATAGTATTTTTACACATTTTCAATCCCTGGTTACCTACCATATAATGAGTTCCTATAGCAAATGAAGTATAATAGCAATTATAGCAATGAAATATAGTAAGAAGTCATATATCAATGAAATATAATTGTCTGAAACCTTCCAAATGACAAATGCTAGCCCAGTATTTAGAACCACAAGACAGCATTTTCTTTGATTCAATAAGTGTTAATATAATGTTTCCTTAGCTTTAAAATATTTACATGAGATTAACCCTGATTCCTAACAGGATACAGAAAATCATTCACATAACTAGAATTTAATCCTCAGGTTACTTTTTCTATGTATTTTTACCTTTACCAAAGTTGATTTACAAATATCCTAAGCCAGGCAGACAGGTTTTAGATTTTTTTCCTCTGAAATTCTCCAGGATAAACATTTTTTAAAGCTTGAGAGAAATGTATGAAAATACATTTAATGCTCCATGATTATTTTTCCATAACTTTCAACAAAATTGTTGCATAGCCTTTTAACATTGCTTTGCACAAACCCTTCTTGGGCTCACTGAATTCACTAGTGAGTTTCTTCAATTCTCAAGTTTTGATTAAAGGTAAATAACATCGATATGATTTTTCCCTTCCTTAAGTAAATAATTTTATGCAAAAAATTTACCAGTTTAGAAACAAAAGCTACTATTAACCTCTATTTTTATCTGAAAAATTGTCTTTCAAGTTGAAGATTCTTGGTGTTTCAGTGTTTATATTCAGAGGTAAAATTACTAGGGATAAATTCATATTTGCCTCCTAAGAATAACTATGAGAAATAGTGAGTTAAATGAAGAAAGACAGGAAGTACAATATTAGATATAATGGTATATAAATGGATTTTACTTTAAATAAATATGGTAGAATGTGTAGCCTGAGAGACTTTAATTTGTCACAAAATTTTCATCTTACAGATAAAGGAAATAATACATCAAGGACATAATTCTTCTAATATCAAAACAGAAAGCAGTGAACTCGGATCACTCTGGTCTCCAAATCATATGCATTTCATGAGTGGGTAACAGATATCCTCCCAGCTCTATTTTCTCAGTTCCACCACTGAAGAAATCAGATGCAAGTGGTGACAAGTGGCAGGGAAGCGTGGCACAGAACATATGACTCACCGATCCCCTGACCTGTCTTCTTCCACACAGAAGTGAGAAAAAGGGTAGTGATTAGCTGTTTCTTGCTTTCTTTCACTATTGGATGTAAAATAATGAAAAAAAGAATGAGATAATTAGTGCATTTCTTTAATCAAAATTCATGTAGTGTCTCCATAAGCTCCGTCTAGACTTGCAGGATGCCAATGACTACCACAACGGAAACTCCTTGACTTCAGGGCTTCCATTCTAGGTGGCAAAAATGATTTAATTACTGGAAATAACCATTTGATTAACTGCATAAGAGAAAGAGAGAGAGGGAGGAGGGAAGGAGAGAGGAAGTACAGAGGAAGAAGTGATAAAGGGGATAGGAACTAATCAAGGAAATAGAGGTCCATTTTTAAATTAGACAGGACAGGCTATATATTATATGTCCAAGACCTGAATGAAGACAAAGGGTAGATATATTAACATCTGATGAAAGAGAATATTAAGCAGGGGAAATGACCAGAGAAAAGGCCTTCAGGTAAAATCATAGCAAGGCTGATAGAATGAAAGGCAAGACAACCTTAGAATAAGCAAGGAAGAAAGTAGTAGCACAGGACAAAGGCAGGTTGATGAAGTGTATTTTTTGGAGGGTATGGCTGGCTGCTTTAAGATTTTTGGCTTTAACCCCAAGTGAGGTAGGTGGCTATTGGAGAGGTCTGACCAAATCAGTTACATGAAGAATATTATCTTATCGGTTGTGGTTGATGAGAGATTGTAAGAGAGAAACAGGAAGCTGGGAGAGCAGTTAAGAGGTTATTACAGTGATGCAGGTGAGAAAAGATGTGACTTGTACCCAGATGGTAGCCATGAGGATGTTCAGAATGGTGAAATTTTGGATATATTTTCACTTCAAGGATTTGCTGAAAGTTTTGATATGAGGTGTAAAAGAAATAGAGGAATCAGGGATTAATCATGAGCTCGAGGAATCTTGTAAAGAGAAAGAAACAAATGGAATGAATTCAAGTGAAATACACTTAATAATGAAGTGTCTTTGAGGTCATGTTCCAAAACAGACAATGTCAGGTAATTTTAAGACAGTAGAATGTTTTGAAACAGATACGGTGCAGAACTTGATATGGAAATAGGATAAAAATTCCCCACGATTTTCTGAATTTTCTCAAACCCTTCACCACTTTAGGGAACATGAAGACATTGATGGGTCCCCTGGCTGAAACCACAGGATTGTTTCTCACATCAAAATTCTATGTGAAATAGATCCCATGCATTTAATCCTTCAACAGTTCCTGTCATCCATTACTTCATGAAGCTCACATGAAGTTACTTCTCTTCATTGACACAAGCTAAACTCAATCCCTGGAGTTCTGGCTTTTGCCTTCTACTATAAAGCAGAAGCCAGATTTCTCATGGAGATTATTACAGTTATTATTTTAAGGACATCAATTCTCTTCCAGAAATTCCTTAAGGAGTCTAGAAAATAAAAATGTTGAGAAAATACATTGGCTTATACAAAATAATTAAAACTGTCAATAAATTTCAGTCAAACACACGAGTAGTATTTGCCATTAGTAGTAGCAATTTTTATGTGGGCTCTTTAGTATGAATTTATGGTTCGACTGTGTTACACAAAATTTTTATCCTGTCACTTCTAGATATGAATATCCATAGCCATTATATATGAATTTTATCTGAAATTTGGCTATAGTTATTACTTTCCATAGAGCCAAGCCATCTAACATCTATCATGGGATATAAAGCAGAATTTGTCAAATTTTGTTAAAGGAACAGAGCTGGTATGTTAAGAGGAACAAAAAGATTTTTCTCTTGGAGAGCAATGGACAATTTCATCATTATGTATGACACCTTTTTATTTTATAATTTGTAGACTGGGATAGTAGGCAGAAAAGAATAATATGCATATTTTTATTGAAATGATATGTGAAAAGATGGAGAAATTGGGTCTTCAAGTATGTGGACTAATTAATTTTCAAATCTATAAATCTCCTTTCTTTAATTATTGACCTTAGATTTAAAGCAAATATTCAAGAATACTTTTAGACTTGTATATTTTCATTGGTTCATCAGAAATTAATACTTGGATTTATAAGATAATGAATTAGTGCTATAGGATCTTTGAAGGTAACTTTTTAAATCTGATTATATGATTTGTTTAACCATGTGTTCATTTAAGCACAAAAGTGTTGACCATCTATTACATTCACTCTGTGAGGCATTTGGATGAATATGTGTTAGAATCTAGATAGAATTTCTGTAAATGAGAAAGGAACTTGAAAGAATTTTCATGTGTGTACATTTCAAGGAGAGTTGGCAGAAATCAGCAAAGACTAGCTGGAGAAATAAGCTAACTCCTAAAGTTAATTTAAACTTCAACCGAGGAGATGGTACTCTTATGAAGGCAAAGAGAAACCAGTTAGACATTTCAACCAGATTAATTGCATTACTCTATTTTTTAAAGAAAGAAATTATTTTTATTGGTTTATTTCTTGTTTGATTTTCAGTGAGTTCCATAATATGTAAAGTATAAGTCTTGGAGTACTTTTTATTTTTAGAATCCTCTCCCCTCTTCATATTTTTCTTGGTACCAGAGATATTTAACACAGGGGAGCTTAACCATTAAGTCACACTCCTGGCCCATTTTATTTTTTATTTGGAGATAGGGTCTCACTAAGTTGCTTAGAACCTCACCAAGTTATGGAGGCTGGCTTTGAACTTGTGATCCTCCTTCCTCAGACTCCTAAGTTGGAATTATAGGCACGTACCACCATGTCTGCCTTCACATTGCATTTTAATAAACTGGTACAGATGCACTTCACTGTCAGTTTTTCTCTTTCACAAACATATTCCCAGCCTACTTACCATTGGAGAGGAAATAGTTTTATTGATGTACATATGCACTTTTTAATTTATATTTTTCTACATTTATTTAATATGTATATACAACTGAAAATATTTAGTATTATTTTGGAGTTATAAGATCTTTAGGAAAATGTTATCAACCTTCATATTCTGAAGTCATCATTTTAAATTCTTTTTTTCTAAATATATGGTTTTCAAAATAAAGTAATTTTGTTTTGTTTTGTTTCACCAGGAGTAATGACAGGATTCATACAATTTCTACTAGGTTTTGCATTTTCTATTTAATTTTTATTTGCTACATTTTAAAATTCCTTGCCTTTTGTTAGATTAAGGAAACATTCTTTAATCCCTTTCATTTCATTATTGTTTTTGAAATTTTACATTCTACTTCAGTTATTTTGGGTTTCCTTAAATTTATTACATGAATAAATTTATGAAAATTTAATGAATTCTAAATTTAATCAAAATACTGATCCTCCAGAATCTGAAATGATATTGTAAGGTGTTGGTTCCAAATTCTTCTACTACCTTTTTCTACACTATTTTTGTCTAATTTTTGGATGTAAAAGCCCAGGAATTTGTGTTCTTTTAAAATTTATTTAGGTTTATATCAGGATTTCCCAATGTTTGGAATTCTTGGTTTGTTTTCTCTTGATTAAATTTACTAGTCTCTTAATTTCATTGTCAGTCATTAAATCTATTCACATTTAATCTTGATTCAGTTTTGGGTTCTTTTTGTGAAACACACACATTGTTTTTTAAAAATTCATAATTTTCAGGATCACATGTACACCTTCATAATTAAAACCTTTGTATTTCTTCAATTCCAAAAAGTATTTAACCATCACCACTTGGAAATTCTTTCCCGCATTCATGCTATAATTTGCTTCTATAATTCCTAAATTCTACTTTTTCCTCTTCTTCATTTCTTTGTGCTTATTTCTGGATAACTTCCTCAAATGTATTATCTTTACTGAGATATGGATGAATGTCATTGATCTTGTATCTGTTTTCAATATCTTAGTATGCATTTTATCCCAGTGCCTACAAATAGCCCAATTTGACATTGCAAAATATTTATAGGTGACTCTTTTTCTACCCCACTTATCAATAAACAGTAGAATTCTTTGTAATACATAGTCATATGTTTAAATTCCTTTTTCTTGCATAAGGCATTACTTGGTGCTATTATCTCCATTACTAGAGCTCAGCTGCAGTTCTGCCTCACAGACTTGAGTCTCTAAGAATCTTAAATATTTAAACACTAATATTACTTGTGTGTGTGTGTGTGTGTGTGTGTGTGTGTGTGCATGCTGAGAAGCTGAGGATTAAACCAAGAGCCTTGTACATGCTAAATATACAATCTAGAATTGAGCTATATCTTCACTCAGCTTCAGCTTCCTCTCAACCTTCTTTCACTTTTCATTTTTGACATTAAAGAATTTATCATTCTTGGTTTTGGACTTATGTATTACTCTGTATTAATTTATTACATTATGTTCAGTTAAAGAATACATTTTTAGATTCTAGTGGTGGTAGATGTTCCAAACCAGCACAATCTTTAATATCAACATGATTGAGTGTAAAGACAGGGTTCCTTGTTTGAAGTGATTCTTAAGGTATTTGTACAGGCAACAAACTAGGAGACAAATTAATAGGTGATTGATTGCATTTTTGGAAAGGAAGAAGAAAGATTGGTCATAATCATGTAATGAGATATTTGAGGTATGAAGGAGTAACTCATGAGAAAATTTGGTTTGGAGATGTTATATTATAAATTTCATTTGGATAAACTATAGTAATTTTGATAGCCCTTGGACTACCTATTTAGGTTTTGAATAGATATAGGCTCCAATACTTATTAATATGTGTGATTTTTCAATGGAAATAATTTATACCTTTTGTTTTATAACTAAAACAAATTGAATATGTTAAATGACCCATCATCTACATCCATTTATCTATTTATCTATCTAATCTACAGTTATATATTCAATATAATCACAATAAAAATTGTATTATGTTTTGATTTCTGTATAGAGATTTGAAAATCCAGTGCATATTTCAAAGGACTCAAAGGAATAAAAATTAACTTGAAGAAGCTAGAGAACTTACACTATTAGATATCTAGATTTTAAAATATTGTAATATTCAAGGCTGTACCAGCACAAGGATTGAACAATCAAATATGGGAGTGTGACACATATTCAAATTTGTTATCCATAATGAATGTGACAAAGTGATGTAGAGAGATAAGAATGAGTTTGTCAATAAATAGTGCTGGATGAGTTGAATATTCACATGGGAAAAAATCCTGCATCATACCATTAAGAAAAAAAAATCAACTCCAGATGCTTTTGTATATACAAATCTGATTGTAAAATAAGGGAGCTTTTAGTAAATACCTAAGATGATATCTTTCTATAGTAACTAAAATCAGAAAACTTGAGCAATTGAGTAAGTTAACATTAAAATATTCTGGGACTGGGGATGAATCTCAGTAGTACAGTGTTTCCTAGCATGCACAAGGTCTTGGGTTCAATCTCTGGTGCTATGAAATTTTTAAAAAATGCTCTGATCTTCAAACATTGTTGCAAAGAGAGAAACAAAGAGCCAAAATATAGGAGAAAATATTTTAAGCATATATTTGTTAACAGACTTTGGAGAAAAGTATAATTGATACTTATCATTAATCTCCTCCACAAAGTTCAGTATTTATTTACTCAAAAAATAACATCTGGACCATCAACAGTGGTTTATCAGGTAGTGTAATCCCCAAGGCCCTGACAGCCATGCCCAGAATCTGCTGGTAAGTTTATGGAGTCCCAGAAACTCTTATTCACTGCTAGTGGCAATGTCAAATGGTATGGCGAACTGGCAAGAGTTTCCTGGTTTCCTATAAAACTAAATATACTCTTACCATAGGACCCACAATTGTGACCTCGGTACGCAGCCAAATTTGTTGAACTTTACATCCACACAAAAACATGCATAGGCATGTTCATAGCAACTTTATTCATTACTGTCAAATCTAGGAGGTGATCAAAATGTCCTTTGGTGGGCTAGGGCTGTAGCTCAGTGGTAGAGTGTTTGCCTAGTATGCATGAGGCATTGGGTTCGATCCTCAGCACCACATATAAATAATAAATGAATAAAATAAAGATCCATCAACAACTAAAAAAATATTTTTTAAAAAAATGTCCTTTGGTCAGTAAATAGATTAAGATTCAGTACTACATCCAGACAGCAAAATATTATTTTTTATTTGTTTCAATTAATTATACATGACAGCATAATGCATTTTGACTCTCTGTACACAATGGGGCATGAATTTCATTTATCTGGTTATACATGATGCAGAGTAGTAACACCATTCATGCAATTACACATATACATGGGGTAATAATGTCTGTGTCATTCCACCATTCTTCCCACTCCCATATCCTCTGCCCTCCCCTCATTCCTCTCTGCCCAATCCAAGTTCCTCCATTCTTCTCTTGCCTCCCCAACCCCATTATAGATCAGCATTCACATATTAGAGAGAACTTTTGGCCATTGGTTTTCTTGGGATTGGCTTATTTCACTTGGCATGATATTCTCCAACTCCATCCATTTACATGCAAATACCATAATTTCATTCTTCTTTAAGGCTGAGTAATATTCCATTGTGTATATATACCACAGTTTCTTTATCCATTCATCTGTTGAAGGGCACCTTGTTTGCTTCCATAGTTTAGCAATTGTGAATTGAGCTACTATAAACATTGATGTGGATACATCACTGTAGTATGCTGATTTTAACTTCTTTGGGTATAGACCAAGTAGTGGGTCAAATGGTGGTTCCATTCCAAGTTTTCTAAGGAATCTCCATACTGATTTCCAGAGTGTTGTACCAATTTGGAGTGCCACCAGCAATGTATGAATGTACCTTTTTCCCCACATCCTCGCCAACATTTTTGTTGCCTGTATCCTTGATGATGGCTATTCAAGAAAATGGAATATTTTTCAGTAACATAAATGAATGAATGATCAAGACATGGAGGAAATTTAGATGCATATTGGTAAGTTCAGGAAACCAATGCAAATACACACATATTGTATGATTCCACCTGTATGACTTTGTTGAAAAGGCAATAATATGGAGACAGTGGCACATTCCTGTAAGCCCAGCAACTTGGGAAGCTGAGGAAGAATGATGGCAAGTTTGAGGCCTACCTGGGCAACTTAAGAAGATCTTTCTTTTCTGGCACAAGCGATTGTTGAACTCAGGGGTACTTGACCACTAAGCCACATCCTCAGCCCTTTTTTGTGTTTTATTTAGAGACAGGGTCTCACTGAGTTGCATAGTGCCTTGCCATTGCTGAGGCTGGCTTTGAACTCGCAATTCTCTTGTCTCAGCCTCCCTAAGTGCTGAGATTAAAGGTGTGTGTGCCACTGTGCCTGGCGAAGAAGACCATATCTTAACATGAAAAGTAAAATGGGCTAGGTGTGTTTCTTAGTAGTAGAATACCTCTGGGTTTCTTCTCTAGCACTGTAAAAAAAAAAAAAAAAAAAATATATATATATATATATTACACACACACACATGTATCTATTTTTACAGTGATATCGTAATATATTAAGACAATTGTCTTAAATGCAACATATATCTTAATATATTAAATAAATGTAACACTCTGGTTGGGTATGTTGATAACAGAAGACTATTATATATATGCAAAATATATGCATATATATCACATATATATATATATGAGAGAGAATCAGTAAAAAGGTTTTCAGGGTTAGAAGGAGGGAGAGATGAATAGACAAAGCACAGAGGATTTTAAGGGCAATAAAAATAGTCTGTATGACAATATAATGGTGGATATCAGGCATTTTACATTTGTGCAAACCCACAGAATAAGCTACAAACTTGGAATGATAATGATGTGTCGTTGTAGGTTCATAAATTGTAATAAATGTAACACTCTGGTTGGGTATGTTGATAACAGAAGACTACTATGCATGCGTGAGGCAGGGAGTATATGGGAACTCTCTGTACCTTCCTTTCAATTCTACTGTGAACCTAAAACTGCTCTAAAAATAAAATACTTAATTAAAGAGAAAATCTCTCTAAAACTGATGCAGATACCGAGAGGCTTAGATCTGGAAGATCCACTGCCATACTCCCTGCAATGAACAAATCCTTCCTAGAAGACAGGCCTAAATGACTCATTTCCATATCAACATTTTTCTGCACAAAGTAGAAAGCTATACAAGTGTAAGAAGAAAAAAACAATTGTGGTATGAACAAGAATGATACCACATTAATATCACATTAATGTCATAAGCCTAACATAGAATGGTATGATGCCTCCCAAAAGACTGTAAAGTGAATGATTCCAAATTATTCAAAAACAGACAAAATCGATGGAGAATGTTGTTAAATATAAACAGTTTTAACTCCAAATAGTAAAATAGTAGGGTTTACATTAGGAGATACTATGGTGTGCTATTGATGTTCTATTTCTGTATCTAAGTTCAGGTTATAAAGCTGGATTATCTTAATGATCTTTGCATTAAGTGTATATAATGCTTCAAATAATTTTTAAAGAAATAAATAACTAAAAAATTGATGGTGAAAATAAAATAGTAATTGTCAATTGTTTTATGTAAACAATAAAATATGGATACTTTATTGAATATTTCTCTAAATTTCATTGTTGTAAGATTTCATAATGAGAATTATAATTTTATTTTTTAAGGTTCTGTAATAAATTTACAATGACTAACAATGATGGCTTCCATAAATTAAAAACTGACTTCTCCCTTGTTTTAGTCTGCCTTTGTTGCTATAACCACAAAACCTGACAAGAAGAACAGAGAGGAACAAAAGTTTATTTAGGAATCACAGTTTCAGAGATCTCAGTCTATAGATTCCATTGCCATGGGCCAGAGGTTGTGAGGTAGCACATCATGAAGACTGGGACCAGTGGAGGAAAGCTTCTCAGCTCATGTCAGGATCAGGTAGCCAATAAGAAGAGAGAGAAAGAGGTCCCAGAGAAAGGGGTAATCCAGGGCACACTCTCAGTGACCCAAGTCCTCCAGCCGTTTCCCACCTGCCTAGTTACCACCCAATAAGTCCATTCAAACCAAGATGGACTGATCAGGTTACAGCTGTCACAATCCAGTCATTCCACCTCTGAACACCGCTGCATTAACAGAAGATTTGGGGGGACAGCTCTCATCCAAAGCATAACATAGGCAATGTAGTACTTTAGATACAGGAAGAACAAGAGTACAAACATTGGGTTTTTATTTTTAAAATGTTCAAGAATGGCATGTTCTCTTTGCTCACTAGAATCCTCAAGAATCAGCATATTCTAGATGATTATTTACCACTCCTAGGACCTAAGCGTTGTCCTTGCTGCATAGGAATGGCTAAAGTCATAATACCAAATCCCTGTTGTAGGCAATAGGAAGAAAGAATAAAGAGAAAGAGGAAAGAACAAAGAAAATGGTGTTTAAAGAAAATTCCAAGAAATTGTCATGAGGCTAATTCTATTCATACCATTGGCCTGATATTAGTCACATGATGATTCTTTGGAACAAAGGACTTTGGGAAATAAAAGATTTACTTTGGGTGGTCATGTGCCACTTAATAACTTAGGTTTCTCTTACTCTTCAAGAAGGAAAGAACTGCTATTGAATTTAGCCATAAATCTCTATAATACAGGAGAAATTATAACTATTTTTATATCAGTTTTAAAAATATCAGCCTTGAAATATCACATTCACCAAAAGGAACTTTAGGAAAGAGTTAGTATGAATTATTCTTATATCACTTAGGGAAAAAAAATCACCAAAGTAAAAGTGAGGTAAGACAGCATATAACTAAGTAAACGAGGGTGTCATTAATGGATTGTTACTAATTTTTCTAAAAATATTCTGTCATCAGCTGATGGTAAACTCTTTTGAGGAATGCCAAAGCTTCAGG
This sequence comes from Geosciurus inauris, assembly GCA_004024805.1. Lineage (NCBI taxonomy): Eukaryota > Metazoa > Chordata > Mammalia > Rodentia > Sciuridae > Geosciurus > Geosciurus inauris. Next base: position 173,540 of record PVHX01001172.1, on the reverse strand, counting down.
AAACACAAAGTAATAGATTCAGGAAAGTAGATGTTTTCACAGATATTGTATTTCATTATCTTAATCATACTGGAGATTAGCCAGGAAAGTATTTTTTCTCTATAATTTGTTAAGGTGAAAAAGTCATGTTCACTGAAAATCATTCCTGATTTAACTCATCCCAAGATCAGTGGTCTGAAAAGCAAGGAAACATTTTACATTTCTCAGAGTTAAATTATAGCCATATATATTGCACTTATAAAAATATAAATATTGTGTAGTGAAATTTATTTCAAAAATGTAAAAAAAATATTTTCAATTTATATGAGATTATATACTTAAATGTACTCCCCAGTGATATGTCCTCCTTTAACTTCAATTTTATCTTTTTTTTTTAATACTGGGGATTGAATTCAGGGGTTCTCCACCACTGAGCTACATCCCCAGCTCTATTTTGTGATTTTATTTATAGACAGGGTCTCACTGAGTTGCTTACCGCCTCACGGTTGCTGAAGCAATTTCATCTTTTTCAGAGCCAAACTTCTTTTTTTTTTTTTAATATTTTTTAGTTATACATGGACATAGTGTCTTTATTTGGTTTACTTATTTTTATGTGGTGCTGAGGATCGAACCCAGTACCTCACATGTGCAAGGCAAGCGCTCTGCCACTGAGCCACAGCCTCAGCCCCAGAGCCAAACTTCTTGAAGAAGATGACTTTCCTTACTATTTTCTTATCCTCAGTTATTATTTATTTCTGACTGTTCCATCTCCTAGGTTTCCCACCAATTTATTGAATAAGCTTTCACAAATTCACCATCAGTGAGCAAATCTACCTGATAATTTTTCAGCCTTTCATAGTTACAGTGTAACTATGTAGCATTTTATACCACTATGTCTTCTCATTTGTTCTGGATTCTTCATTTTTCCCCTAAAAACACTGTTCATATAAACTCCATTCCCTTTGAAGACAACTCTGCAATTTTGATTATCCAGAATAAAATATCTGTAATTTTCCCAGAGTGTGCCTTCCCTTACATTCCATTCTAGGCAGTCAGGAACACCCATTGTTTCTACCTTTGCTGCCTTCACTGAAGCTGGCCTGGTACATGTCATAATACCTCTCACCTGGTGACCGTCAATCTGGTTTATTTTTTCTTTGCTTTGATTTTGATATTCAATTTGATATTCCAAGATTTAGAAACATAAGGTAGATCATGGCACTTTTCTCAGAAACTTAAAATGGCTCCCAAGTTCACTATGAGTTATAAACTAATGTCTATAGAATATTCTATATCCTACCTGAGGCTCCTATTACCACTGCAGCCTTCAGAAGCATCCTTACAGTGTACTAACAAGCCCAATTGCTATTATTCAAACATTGTTTTAGATAAATGTAGAATAAAACCTATTTTAATGGTTTGGATGTGTGGTGCCCCCCAAAAGCTCATGTGTGGGACAAGAAAAGAAGGTTCAGAGGAGAAATGATTGGGTTATGAGAGCCTTAACCCAATCAGTGAATGAATCCCCTGATGGGATTAACTGAATGGTACCTCAGGGTGGGTAGGGTGTGGCTAGAGGAGGTGGACCATTGGGGGTGTATCTGTCAAATGGAGTCTCTCTCTTTGCTTCCTGGTGCCGTGCTTCCAGCTGCTTTCCTCCACCACACTCTTCTGCCATGATGCTCTGCCCTGATGAATAAAAATGGCCATTTATGAACTAAGACCTCTAAAACCATGAGATCCCCAATAAACTTTCTCTACTCTGAAATTGTTTTTGTTAGGTCTTTCGTCCCAGCAGTGAAAAAGTTGACTAAAACATCTAGGACAAAAGAAGAAGAATTCACCAGTTAATCCAGGAATACAGGTGGCTTCAGGAATGGCCAAAACAAATCTCTAATGCTACCAGTATTATTTTTTCTCAATATGCTTTCATTATTCATATTGGCTTCATTTATTCAAACTGTTTTTCTGAACCAGATCAAGGAAATACACCTTTCTGGATGTTCCGAATAGGGACCTTCCCAAGTTTACCCCTCATGTGAAAAATTCAAGGAAAAACTTTGACTAGTGAACATATTATAGTAAGAAACTAAATTCAGGAAGCAGACGCTTTCACTCAAATCCCAACTCTTGTTCTTATTAAACAAGTGCCTTTGGAAAGTTGTTTAATTTTCCAGGATCTTATTATTTACAGTAGTAAAAACAGGATACTAATAATAACTCCATGATTGTCATGGGAATGAATGAGTAAATATGCATTAAATTTAGACAAACTATCATTCAGCTATCCTGAAGATAAGCATTATTTTTCACATCTGCCATAACTGCATTTGGAATGGAAGAGGGGTTGATCTTCAAATTCAGAGGGTGTTCATGCTCCTGAGTTGGAAGAGCACAAATTAGAGAAAACACAGTGACCACTATTATGATAATATACTATATTTAAATACATGAAATGCTAGATATCAACTTTGGTGTCTTTATGTATCACATCATCATGATTTAACGTGAATCATATATTGTGGTTTTTTCAAGTTGTTAAAGCTTGCCAGCAAACAGTACTACTAGTATGTCATATTTATAGTAAGAAAAGTGGTTGCAAAATCTTTTCTTGTATTGGTATATTTATATGGGAACCCTATGAAAATACTAATGAAAATACTAATGAATACTAAAATACTAGCTAAATGAATGTCTGTGCAAAGGAAAACATTACTCAAATGAGTATACCAACGGCTATCCCCACAGTGTCTCAGAAAGCTTGAATCCGTGGAGCAAGATTATTTAACAAATGCCTGTTAAAATACTTAAATACATTGGCATAGCCCAAAGGACAAAAGGAATTAGTGATTCTTCAGTTGTCAGACTTTATAGTTAGCTAGTTAGAACAATTCAGAGAAAGCAGTACAAGAATGTTTAACTATCCAAAATAAAATGCAATACAAAGAATAATGCTTGGGCTATGAAACTGCCATTTGCCAGAAATACATAATTGTAGTTTTAGAATTTAAATATTTTATTGCTATAATGTAGTTTCTATATATAATAGTGTATTTAAATGTAAGATTGGGTGAATTTGATTCTCTTTTTGATTCTAACATAAGTTTGTCAACAAGAGACTCCACACAGCTAGAATCTGAAGTATTCAGATATTATTCAAATATTGTCCATGAATTGTGGTTTCAGAGCATATACCAAAACATGTGATTTAATATTGTTTTAAAAAAAATACATGAATTTCAAATTGTTACAAAGTTGGTAAAGTTCATACGGCTTAAGTAGACTCCCTTAAATTGAATAGGGAAATACAGGAAAAGCAATTGTGAGTTGATTAGAAATATGCACTAGCTAAAAGCTAAGAAATCTTCTGATATGACCAAAAGGCTTCTGATATTTTCAGTAATATTAGCATGGATGAAGGTTTGGACATGTGTGTGGTATATTTATTAGATGCTAGTTTCCTTTCATATGTATTAAAACTTTAAATATGTATTTAAAACTGTGGAGAAGCTAATGGCTTTCACTGAGTTACCCATAAATACTAATGTGCTACTGCACGTGTTTTTAAGATAGTTACATTTATATAGGCACTCTGGAGCAGATAGGTTTTAGTATGAAAGTCAAATGTTAATAACAATAACTCTGTATTGATTATTTCACTGGGTATTTTATACATATCTAATTTAAATAACAGTGGCAAATATTAAACACATATTAAACACAATATATTTTTATTTCTTCTGAAACACAACTCATATTTCCCTCTTTTGAACTGCAAATTCCATAAGGATGAAGGATTTGGAATTGGTTTTGTACTTATCTATCCTACATCTTAGAACACAGTTTGTCTCAATAAATATCTATCAATTGACCCTCCATAGTATAGCTAATTAATTTTTGATTCAAAATGATAAGAAGCTTGCTCATGAACTTACAGTTAGTAAGTGCTAGACCCTTGCATTCAATCAGATAAAACTGAATCTACAATTATAACTTTCCATCCTCTACATAAATTTTGAAAAAAGATGTATTGTGATTAAATATGCATAAAATTTGAAAATTTAAACATTTTAAAGTGGACAATTAAGTGACATTTGGTACATCATAATGTTTTGCTACTATGACCACTATCCAGTTCCAGAACATTTTAGACACATGAAAAAAAATATTTTGTCCCCATCAAAGTCACTCCCAATCCCCATGTCTTCCAAGCCTTTGAAAATGCTTTCTATTTCCATGAATTTGTTTATTCTGACTTCATTTAACATAGCACTGATAATGTTCTGTTGGGAACGGTGACTTTAATTAGGGTCCTTGCAGCGTCTGGAGACAGGAGCATACCTGAGCTGGGAAGTCCTGGTACAAAGGCACAGTTGAGACTGCCCAGTCACTGCCCAGTCACTGCCCAGTGATGCTCTATTCAGGGGAAGTTCCATGCTTGCCATGGGACTAGCAGTCTTGACCAGTTTCTGGGGGTAAAGAACTATGAGTGCAAAGTTAATAATTATAATTGGGCTTTTTCCTTTAGCCTACTTGCTTTGAAGAAACTTTCCCACAAAAAAACTACTTTGATGTTAAAACCTATATAATAAATGTGCTGAGCTGTATCTGGGTCGTTTGTCCCTCACCAGGGGAGAGAGAACCATCAAGTTTCAGCTTTTTATTTATGTGTGTCTATCTTGTCTTCATCCCCCATCACCCTGCCGGTGTTCTGAATCAAAGTCTGTGCAGATCACTGCAATGTTCATCAATTTTCAGCATTTGAATGTATTTTTACAAAGAGTGAAATTATATCCCAGTACAAGATTATGCCACATTTTATTTATCCTCTAAGTTGATGGGCCTTTAAATTGTTTCCTTATAAACTACTGTCAAAAGCATTTTGACAGACATTCATATACACGTTTCTTAAACCTGTTTTCAATTATTTTGGATACTTACAAAGAATTGATTCCCTAGTTCATGTGTTATTTCTATGTTAAAGGTAATATGGAACTCTCAAACTATTTCCAACAGTGGCTGCACAAATTTTTTATTTTTCTGTATTGTAAAGGGGTTATAATTTCTTCACATCCTCATCAGCATTTATCCTCTTTTTGATAATTATTATTATTTTAGTCATCCTGATGGTTCTAAAGTAGTATCTCCTTGTGGATTTGGTTTGCATTTTCCTAATGACTAAGAACATTGGTCATTTATTCATGTGGTCATTGAATATGAATGTATCTATTCTGGATAAATATCTATTCACATCCTTTTCCCATTTTTAAGTTAGATTTTGAACATGTGCCCCTTTTTTAGGTTTAAGTGTTCTATATTACTCAAATATGGGCCCTTAACAGATTTAGGATTTGCAGATGTATTCTCCTTTTTGGTGTGTTGTCTTTTCATTCTTTGATAGTATTCTTTTATGCACCAAATTTTTTAATTTTGATAAAGTTCAATTTCTTCATTTTTTGTTTTTCTGTGCTTTTGTGTCCATTGGCAAACACAAGATCATGAAGTTTTACCCCTATGTTTTCTTCACGTGATTTTTTTCTTTAGATGTATTATATTCAGATCTTTGACCCATTCTTAGCTGTTTTATATATCATGTGAGACAAGGATCCAACTTCATTCTTTGCATGTAGCAATCTGTCAACTTTTCCCTTTCTGCCCCCTCCCCACAAAAGGTTATTGGCACATTGGTAGAAAGAACATCAAATCTGGGCTGGGGTGTGGCTCAGTGGAGCACAACCCCAGTGGAGCACTTGCCTGGCATGTGTGAGGCAGTAGGTTTGATTCTCAGCACCACATCTAAATAAAATAAAGGCTCATTGAACACTAAAAAGAAATATTTAAAAAAATAAAGTGCATTGAATCTGTAGATCACTTTGGAGAGTATTGTCATCTTAATATCTTCAACCATAAACACAGTGAATCTTTCCATTTCTTTAGACCTTTAATTTTTTTCAGCAACGTTTTGTAGCTTTCATTGTATAAGTCTTGACCTTCCTGAGACAAATTTATTCCTGGGTATTTTGTTATTTTTGATGCTATGTAAAAGAAACTATTTCCTTAAATACCTTTGAATGATTCTTTGCTAGTGTATAAAAAGCAAAGTTAATTTTGTTTGCTGATCTTGTATCTTGCAACTCTGATTTTATTTAGCTCTAAAGTCTTTTTTGTGGATTCTTAAAAGCATAATATTGTGTCATCTGCACATAGTTTTACTTCTCCTTTCCTAATGTGGATGCTTTTAATTTACATTTCTTGCCAAATTTCTCTGGCTAGAACTTCTAGTACATCATTACACAGAAATAGTGAAGCAGGCACATTGACTTGTTCCTAAATGTTGAGAAAGGTTTTCACGTTTTTTGTCATCTGTGTTAACATCCATTCCATCAACTTCTAATTCCATCTCTCCAACTTGAGATTGAACTTAAGTGTACCTTTGGTCTTGTTAGTTGTTAATATTCACCTATATAGTGGCATAATCATTCTTGACAATTAAACTCAGTCCTTCGGTAGCTATTGATTGACAATGATCTTTTGAGTACTCTGCTGATTTCCAGAGATAAAAATGACAACATTAAAATGGAAAATGAAGCAAAGCAAAACAAAATTGATTGTTCTGGCCACGTCTGGTTGAGATTAATTTATTGTTATGATATTTTGTAAAACAATAAGGTAATAATGGAGAAGAATTCAGGATACTACTATGCAAGACCTTGTGAAAGAGATCTGAAAACATTAGGATGGTTTGTTGAAGACCTTTTCTGGATATTGAAAACCACAAATCAGACTAAGGAATTATGCACTTTTATTGTCTTTATTTTATTAGATAAAGTTATGCAGAGCCTGGCTTTGGAAATTGGCAATCTCTATAGCTTCTGCTATCACAAAGAGTCCTACACTCAACAGGAATTGAGAAATAATTGTGAAATTGAAAGCTTGAGAGGAAGTTAAAGGAATGTCAAGAAATTACAGGAAATCAAAGTTACAGTTTGAAACTGAAACACTGTCTTGGTAAGCCACTATAACTAATTTCGTGACTGCTTTGACAAATAGTCTTGAATAAAGACAGTATGACATGCTGTGGCAGACCTCAAGTTTTCAGTAGTGAGTCTGATCAAATCAAATCTAGTTGCCACGGAGCTTAAAAAGTTAGTAGCACTGTGGTAGATAAAGCCATGAAAATCATCACACGTGTGAAAAAGTATATGATGAACTAAGATAGGAAAGATAAATGGAACATGGGTTTAAGAAGGAATATAAAAAAGAATCTCAACAAAATTTGGGGTTAGGAAAAGTGAGGCACAAGTTAAAATAAGTGAAGAGGTTGAGAAAAAAGTTTTCTAAACAAAGTTTATACTCATGCAAAAATCCCTGGGAAAGAAAATGAAAAGAGGTCAGCCTGTCTCAACTTCAGAGAAAATTCCAGAGACTGATATGAAGGTGGAGAGATACACAGAAATCAACCAATGAATGGAGAGCACACTTAAGACCCAGGCTCCTCTAAGTTTATTCTTTATGTAAGGATTGATGACAATCTCTGAAATATTTTAAGTTTGCCAAGGAGAGTTTAAAATCAATACAAGGTTTATAGATATGTAATTATTCTGGTGACAACTTGAAGACAATAAAAGGAGATGAAAGTGGATACAATGAAATCAATTAGGAATATATTGCAATATTCCAAGAGTAGATAGTGTTATCTAGTACTTGCATCAGGATGAGAGTGATGGGGAAAATCATTTTTGATAGATATTTAAGAGCTATGCTATTCAATCTTGACAATGACTTGTGAATGTGAAATAAGTGCAAGTAAGAGGAGCATTAAGGAAAAACGTTGAATAAAGAATTAGATCAATTAAGCTCATAGCAGAGGCCTGAACTAGATATAAGAAGTTGGGAATCACTGGAATATTTGTGTTGATTAAAACAATAGGCTCAAGTTAGTTTGACCTGGAAGAGAATAGGGGCTAAAGTAAACCTTGAAAAATCTTTGGTATTAACTACCAGTTAATGGATAGTGATTTACTGAATGTGGTTGACAAGAGCTGGCCAGGTGAGTAGGAATAACACTAGCAGAAAAGGATGGAGTACTGGATTCCCATGGAAGACAGGAGTGCTAAGTACCATCAAGAATTCAGCTGGACCAATTCTGAAAGCTGTCTTTTGGATTAAGAACCAAAGAGAGGACTGTTATCCTTTAGGGAAACTATTTTAAGTATGGTGGGGAAAGAACCAACCTTCAATAGATTGAGAAAAAAGTGGAATTTAAAAATTAAGAAGTGTTTTTGGAGATTTTTACTGTTATGGGGAAATTAGTTATTATGTGTGAAGAATAAAAGGTTATGGAATAAAAAGCGATTTTGAGATCTTAAAGAAATGTATATATTTATGGAAAAGATTGAACTAAAAGTGTATTGATATTTGAGAGCAAAAATTTCCCCCAGGATTACGGAGGAGAGATGTTTAAAGCACAGAAAAGAAATTATCCTTAGGAGGAAGGAAACTTAATATGTATATAAATTTCATTAAAATGTTACAGGCAAGGTTTTATTTCTTTTATTTTAATTTTATTTATTTTCTGGGACCAGAGATAAAACCCAGGAGCACTTATCCACTGAGCCACATCCCCAGCATTCCCTCCTTTTTTTTAGATAAGGTCTCCCTAAGTTGCTTAAGGCCTTGCTAAGTTGCTGAGGCTGGCTTTGAACTGTTGATCCTTTTGCTCGGCCTCCTAAGCCACCAGGATTACAGGCATGCATCACTGGACCCAGCCAGGTAAAATTTTAGTGACTTTCTAGTTTTGTTATCATAAGAATCATAGCTTTCATTTTCTCTGGAAATTAGGAACAATGATTACTTGTGGGTTTAGAAAGAAATAAAGAACGGAGGAGAAATTCTATTGGCCTCTTTTATGGTTTAGATATGGCATGTCTCTCAAAAGCTCATGTGTGAGGTAGTGCAAGAAAGTTTGGAGGTGAAATGATTGTGTTATAGGAGCCTTAACCTAATGAGTGCATCCATCTACTTGTATGGATTAACTGAGTGTTAACTGTAGGCAGGTAGAATGTAACTGTAGCGGGTAGGTCATTGAGGGCATGCCTTTGAGTATATATCTTGTCCTTGGTGAGTCAGCTCACTCTCTCTGCTTTCTTGTTGCCATGTGCTGAGCTGCTTTCTTCCACCACACCCTCTGCCATGACATTTTGTCTCATGTCAGGCCCAGAGCTAGAGTTGGCCGTCTATGTTCTGAGACCTCGGAAACTGTGAGCCTAATAAATTTTCCTTCTCTAATCATTATTGTCAGGTCCTTGGGTCATAGCAATGAAAAAGCTGACTGAAACAGACTCAATGTCTGGAAAGTCTCTGGAATTTGAAAGGCAATGTTGAGTCTATGCAATCTAACATGATAGAATCACACTGATGGGAATTTTCCTATTTAGAAATGACTTTCACAGATGTCATATAAATGATCCCAAACTCCTTGTTCACTTATAGCTCTCCATCTGGCATGATGTTTTCTCCATGTCTGCAAGCCTTAGATAAATTTTTGTTTTTATAGATAACAAATCTCCAAAATACTGAAGACATTACAAATGTGTGTTTTCCTCTCAATATCCTTCCTTTTCTTCTGTTATTAAGAGTGTGTTCTCCCAGGTTCTTTGCCTCTGTGTTTCCACTTCTAAAAAGTCTCTGCCATCTCAATCTTGAGTAATTACCTTTAAGAAAAAGAAGAAATTTTTTGTTGTCTTTATGGGTTTAACTGACTAATAATCTACTGCTAAAAGGAGGGGGTGCCACGTGGGTCCTGCTCTGCAAGTTGGGGTCCAGAAAAGACGAGGGAGGGGTCTTCAGGGAGGAAGATGATATGCAGTCTTTCTGGACAGTGGCGGTCCGTGGAGCCAAATTCCCCAGGCACTGGGGTGTAGGTAAAGAATTTGCTCTGCCCCAGTGAGACACAGAAACACTGGAGTGAGATGCAGAAAACACCATTTATTCCAGAAACTACAGAAGCTTAAATGCACTTTTGGACCAATCAGGTCCAAGGGTCACAAACAAAGGGGTGCTCTTTGGCAAGAGCACAGTCTATTAGCATAGAATGGGGAAAGATGGAAGGGACGGGGTGGAAGGAACTGCCAGTGCTCCTACAATAATCCTTTCCATGATAAGTATTAACATAACACCCTTTTATCAGTGTGTGTGTGTGTGTGTGTGTGTGTTTGAAACAGAAGGGCACATACACTTCCAAACTTAAAATCATCAAAGGAAGGAATTGGTGCAATTTCCGGGATGATTAGCCCTGGAAGGAAGATTTAGCTAATTTTAAGGCAAATCAAATCTATCTACGTACCTACCTACCTACCTATATATCTAATCTCCACATCTATACCTACATCTGTTTGTTTTCATATTGGCCTATGTAGTTCAAATAAATTTGATCATTTTTCCAGGTTAACTATAGAACTAATTGTCTTTTTTAAAAATAAACCAGTTGTGTTATTTATGCTCTGTTATTCTTGAAATCCGGGCAGTACGAACTTTAAAAGTTTTTAAAGAAGGTAATTTTTAATATATGTTGAAATCTCAAATGTGAAAAACCATATTCAGCTTTTATTAACTAAAAACATATAATGAAAATTATTATTTTCTTTAGGAAATAAATGCCTATATTAATGATAAGCTGATGTTATAGAAATTGCTACTACATCAAAAAATTTTGAAGTCTAAAATTCAGACTACCTTGATCCCAATTTTACACAGCAACTTATAAAGAGCCCATACAAACAGAAGCAGGCTTCAAATTACTGATTAGAATGAACCTTTCAAAGCATATTTTTAATATGTAAACTTAAAGTTTAATGTAACATATTTTAGGGAAAATAGGGGAATCACTTCCATATGTGTGTAAAGTATTATAAGTATTTATTAATAAAACTTTGTAGTGTTTTAAAGATGTCTTGGTAAGTCCTGAATTATATTTTTTGGCAGGCTTTAATAAATATTAGAGTAATATCATGGACAAAAATTATATCTAGCATCATTTCATAAAGAAGTTTTCATTCTTGAAATTATTTAAAGTTATATACAGATTATGCTGCTAGGTCTAAAATAATGAAAAGAACATAATTTCTATATGCAAATTAAGACTTTGGTCACTACGCTAAAATTTCGTATCTATAATGAGAAAATTTTGTAAGCAGTAGTTCTAGTCTCATATGCTTCATTCCACAGCACACAACCGGGTGTGACAGTTTCCTGCCAGCTTTCTTTTTTGCTTCATCATCAATCAACCAATTAAACATATATAACTATTTCCCACATACTATATAGTGTGTTGAATTTTGTTGTACAAATCTAATTTGTACATAGTCCTAGGTATTGAAGTTTCACAATATAATAAATTACATCTACTTCAGCAGATTCACTCTCTTCTGTGACATACCTCAAAACTCAGCTAGAATTTTTTGCTAATTACTTAGTTGCCCTAAAGTAACTTAGTACTCACATTCCTCATCAAAGTAATCATCCCAGTAATAATTAATTTCCATTAAAAAAAAAGAAAATTGAGTATTAAAGAGGTTAAGAATATTACTAGGGGGCAAAATATTAAGTAAAGGAAGTTTCAGGAATTGAAAATGGGTCTTCATGGTAAGAAAAGCATCATCAGATGCCATGAAATACCAGCTGCCTGTAAATATTAGACACATATGTTACAAAATCTGTCAGTATCCTTCCTCTCCTTTCCTTTTAAAAATAACTCTACTCCTAATCAGGGCTCCTAGCCTAAAACTACTACTAATTCCAAATCCCAGCTAAGGCTCCTATTATCACATACATACTTGATCCATGCAGGGAGCAGCATCAGCTGCACATAATTATTCATAAAACAAATTCAATTTAGAATTGCATTTTAGAAACCTAAAGACCTGAGGGTCCAGAGACTGTTCTCATTACCATAGTAAAGTATTTGCAATCACAAGAGAACAGTAAATCTTATAAAACACTTAAAAATATCAATAGACTTCCCCCTCAAAAATATACATAACCCTATCCTTACTTGAAGCCAAAGAGATTACAAACCACAGAGATGTGATTGAATTTGCCTTGCACAGTGTTTACATGGGAAAAATTTATTCAAGACCTGGAACTGCTTTTGGCACCTGAGATTCAGAAATATTTCCCCAGTGCTCTGATTGTGTACAACATTTCACACATGGATGCTCATCCAATCACACAATGTCCCAGATCTCTCAGAACCCCTTGGAATTCCTAAAGCCCTATGTGTGTATACACGATCAGTCTAGAGAGTTGGAATAAAGAAGTTATCTTAATGCATAGTAGTAAATCTACCAGGCGCTGAGTGCAATGTTTTATCAGCTGGGATTTTCCTACACAATCTTTCCCACCCTTTATATAGCAAAACAGACTTAGAAAACTTGGAGATATTAATATCCAGGCCAAACATGTCTGCTGTGGGTGTAAAATTAATATTGAGTAAGGCAAAAGAAAATAGAGAATGGGGAACATATGCTAAGCCTAAGCATCATTTGCTTTCCAAAACCATGTTTTCAATATGAAGATTCTTTTCTACAGTTTGAAAAATGACTCTACAAGCTTTTTTAATATCCATAAGATAAAGGTTATAATTGAGATAAAAAAATCATAATATCTAGTAAATACATTATAGTGTTGTTTTGACAGTGAATTCATTTCAACATTCTTTGTCTCTGCCCAAATATCTTGGGGATTAGATGTTCTCTCAAATTTTCTGAGAGCTTGACTAATAAAAAGCATATATTAATTCAAGCCTTATAACATATAAAATGTACTATATAACTCTCTCACCCCTGAAGGCGCACGATAAATTTAGTCCTGTCTGCCTCTGTGGGTGTATTACTCTGCATTATTCTGTAAATCTAAGAGGCAGCCTGCTGCTCCTCTGTAATAGTGAATATCTCATTCACGGGGTTTTACATTATGCATAGTTTGTGCCTTGAAGGCATTTCACACAAACAGAAGCCATCTCCCATGAAAATACTTTATCCTTTAAAGTACAATATCCATAATAATATGGGGAATCTTAACCATATAAACTGTAAAAGTCTACACAAACTGCCAGCAGTTACACCCTCACTCATGCATGCATTTCCTTACTTTCCAGGGTCACCCCAGTTAATGTGACCACTTAGACCAAAATATTGTGCAGTAGCTGATAAATGGCACTTTCTATTAAAGATGCCACAGGAAATGGCACAGGAAATAAGAAGTAATTAGGTGGTACCTTATTTACCACAGCAACAATTACAAAACATTAGTATAAGCTGACTGAGAACCATTCCCTTCTAAAAACCCACCTAATTATGAAAGATATATTTCTTTGGGGCATACAATTTTATTCCTTAAAATTATAGATGTACTCCACAATATGAAAGAATGCTAAAATTGATCAAATATAAATGATGTTATGACAACAAATATCACTCTCAGTAAATTGAGATTAAAGAGTACATATTCCTGGATATTGGAAATACATATTATAAAGGTAGAATTATGGGTCTTTCTTTTGTCAAAGCAACACTTTCTCTTAATATCAAATGTTAGTATTGTGACTGATGGCACGTACCCCTGGTATAGATTCTGCTCCTGAAATGTTGCTCATGCTTCTGGAAAGCTGATCTAATTGCCTTCATGGACTGGCTTCCAGTGTGTTTCCCATATGGGTTTTTAACATGGGTAATAATCCAGTTTCATTTCTCCAGACACTAGCCAAGATTTCTTCTTTAACATATCTACTGTATCTAGACCAGCTAGTCTCAAACAACTTTCCTCTCCAGGGGACATGTGGCTATAGCTTGCTACTTGCTGCAATCAAGTGAATGGAGCCCAGGATCTGATAAATATCCTACAATGCATGGGGCAGCCCACATGATGGAATTACCTGCGAAAAAAAAAGAAGAACATAAACAAAAACATGAAAATAGATAGTGCTAAAGTTGAGAAATGTAGTTCTAGACTTAAATTTCTCCATTGTTCTTCCCACATGGTTGGCAATTAGGAGTATGTTTGTTATAAAAACGTAAGAGAGAAGAGAGGGATAATGCACATTTTATTTATAATTTTGAAACCCAGAATAACATGGAAAGTCAAATTTAAAAGATGTCATAAATTTTATTGAAATTGCTATACATAGAATTATACAAACTATAACTATCCATTTTTTAAAAAACCTCCAAATGAACACATCTAAGTAACTAGGGTCAAAGGAGAGAAACAAAATGTTACCTAGGCCAGAATAATGTCTTTCTTATTTAAATATTCAATACTAGACTCACATCTCAGTTCTAGATTTAAATATGCAACTGTCTCTTGTTGAGGAACCTTTCCATCAACTTTAATGAAGAGCTATAAAGGAAATATATGTTTATTTAGCAACATCTGAAGTCAGAAAAGGTTTTTTTTGTTTTGTTTTTGGTAAGTTTGAAGACTGATTAGAAAGCAAAAAATGTGGTGATAAGAAAACATCAAATTCAAAAACTATTGTGCCACCATTGTTTTCAAACATAACCACACAGAAATGTATATATTTTACTTAGTGTTTTATTACTATAATTATACTGTTTTATATATATACATACACACACACACATACATGCACAGTTTCTCAACTTTAGCACTATTTTGAGATTGAGTTCTGTTCATGCATATATCTACATTTATTTTTATATTTATATGTGCATATAACATATTGATTTCATTTTTATGGGCCAAAGCATTGTACATTTATAATTTTAATATATTTCAACAGATTTTTCACCAAAAATATCTGTATTGATTCCCATTTCCTCTGAAATATACAAGTACACTTTCTCTAAATTCTTACCAGTTGAAAGTGTTAAAACATACTATTCCGCAATGTAACAGCATGCAAACTATACCTAATTGTACATATTGAATTTTAGTCATATGCAGTTGAGTAAGAAATATACATACTATGAAATATAGAATATAATTATTTTTAAAAATATATATGAAGTACTTACAGGTACAGATAAATATTTAATTACCTAAGTGTAGAGAAAGTGATGGAAGAATGCATACTAACTTATTGAAACTTATTTGGAAAAATAATAAGGGAAGAAATGAAAAGTGTGCATTGTGGGAACATGGGAGCATAATACTTTCAGAAATACCTAAATAAATATAAGGAAAATGCTTTTAAAGAATCAACAAAAATTGATTCACAGGGGGGGAAAAATACGAATATCTCAACACAAACTGAGTGAAACATAAGGAAGAAAGTTTGGAATTATTTCAAAATTCTCTCCTTAGACTCACTGGTTAAAGGTTATTACAAGTTCCTTAGGGAGGGGAAAAGGAGACTGATACTAGAAATCACACTCTGCCCTATATACTCACTTTTATATTAATGTGTATATTATGCTGTAGAGCATCCTCATTAAAAATACCATAAGAAGTACCTCCATAAAAAGTACTAGCCTGTTAACTTTGTGGTTTTAGTCCACTGAGATCACAGAAATGCTTCCTCAGCCTTTTAAATCCATTATTCTGTAGGATTCATATAGGAACACAAATATAGGGAGAGATCTGTAGGTCAGCAGTCCCTACAGAGTGTCTGTACTGCACACTAGCTGGAAGCTGGGTAAAAGGGTTTCTAGTCAGATCTGTTTGGCAACATTGGCTTAAATAAAATACAACAGATTGCTTAACTGACAAGCTCTATTAAGCAATATGTAATAATATAAATAAATAAAAACATAAAGTGAATGAAAACTTCCTAGTCCTATTTTGAAGAAATCAATAAGAGATATTCCTTGTATTGACACAGCTAGAATTTCAAAGTATAGAATGACGTAATTCGGGTATTAGGATGTGGCTTGCTGAGAAGCAATATCTTATAGAGTGACAATTATTTTCTGGACACTGATAAAGCTTGGGATATAGCAGACAATAAGTTTACATTTCTAGATCCTCTAACCTGGTGAATACTTTAATCCATATTAGCTGCCAAGAGCACTGATCAGATGGGCCAACTGGACGAATTAAGCAATAGAGAACACTTTTCCTGAAAATGTTTCCTTATATAAACCCTTTTCTTATTTATTTGTTGCTTCTGGAGTAAACAGAAATAAAAACAACAGATCTGAGAATATTTGAGTATACAGGGCAGAATGTGATTTCTAGTATCAGTCTCCTTTTCCTCTCCCCAAGGAACTTGTGATAACCTCCTTAGAGTCTAAGGAGTTCTTCAGATATTTGTAATTTCTGAGAACTGCAATTTCTGATTTTTAAGATCAATTTGTGATCAAAAAATGTGGAATGTATATAGCATTTTACACATTTTTAACTATTTGCTATAGTTTGGCCTTAAATGTCCTTGTGTTGAATTCTTGGTACTTTTGGTGACACTACAGGGAAGTGACAAAATCTTTAGGAAGTGGGGCCTAGTGGGAGATCATTGGAGGCATGTCTTTGGTTCAGAACTTGCTATGTCAATAAAATAGTCCCTCTGTGTGTGTGTGTAATTTCTGTAAGACTAAAGAGTGTTTCTGTTTTATTTTTCATCGTTTTGGAAGATTTTCCACCACACATTATGACTCTGCTTTTGAACGTAGCTCCAACGTGGTCAAATGAAACTGATAGTTTTTATTTGCAGGATAGCTAAACATCAATTTATGCATTCACAACACTACCATGTTTCCTTATTATTGTCATTATTTCTGTGCTATTTGAGTCTAGTCTATCAATTCAAATGTCAAGCCTGCCATTCAAATTTGAACATTTATCCTAAGCTTCTAGCACAAATATTAGAGTCACATTTTTGATCTTTATGAAAAAACACCTACAAAAAGAATGTTCATTGTAGTGGATTTAAGGATTAGTGCAGGTTATTTACAAGCCAAGGGATGGAGTTTGGCTGAGATGCAGTGTTGGTGACAGGTTAAAATGTTTTCTAGAAGTTACTGATTGTGCAAGCACTCTGCATAATTATAAAAAACCTTCAGAAAACCAATTCAATATATTTGAGGTTATATGTTTTTGTCCATGAATTCTTACATATTAAAAGATTATTAGAATTTAGTACTTAAAATAGCTCCAAATATGACCATAAAAACACTGAGACCTCAACACCAGCTCAGGCCTTTACCCCTTGGAATGAAGCACAAACACAAAGGAGCCTTAGCTACTTAACATAAGTCAGTCCTCGAAAACCAACATAATGAGCTCCTCTACAATGTCCTATCTCAAAATAGAAACTGAATCCCATGAAAAAAGATATTTCAGTATTAATATGTCTAATCACACCAGACTCCCTAGGATAAACATTCTTACTGAGGTCTTCATGAAGCTGAAGGCCCACATTACATATAGCTGTCTGATGGGATTCATGCCTTTTGCTTATTACAGAAAAATATTTTGGACTTCAAGAATCTTCAGAGAGATATGCACACTTACACATTGCCACTATCAAGCTCAAAATCAAATCTCTATCAACAGAATAATTTTCAACATTTGTACCATTTTTATGTTATCATTTCCAATGATTTCTTATTTAATTTAACTTTACTTTTTAATGTTTTTATTAGTGTCATACTTATACCTAATATTTGGGTTTATTTTGACATAATCATACATGCCTGGAATATAATTTGCTCCACTTCAGTATTTAGTACTTCATGTTCCTTCCCTTCTCCTTCCCCTTGTTCCCTTACTCTGTTCCACTAGTCTTCCTTCTTCTTATTTATAGTTTTTTCTTTTAATAGTTCTTTTTAGATCTACATAAAGGTGAACTACACTGTAGTATATTCATATATGTACATAGCATAATTTGGCCAATTTTATTCCAGTGTTCCTCCCTTTCCCTGAAGGAATATATTCCTCTACCCCACTTGATTCTTTTCCTCTACTTCAGTATCTCCCTTCTATTCTCAACTTCTGCAGAGGAAAGGAAAGAATTAAAAGTCTGAAGAGAAAGTCTACAGATGGGATATGACTTTGCGAGCTACTCCTTCAACAAGGCATCAAGATCCAAATTATAAAGAACTAAAAAATATTTAACACCCCCAAAATAATAAAATAATTAATAAGTGGGTAAAATTTATTTTAAGCAGTATTTATTGAATGTTGTTTGCCTGGTTTCATGCTGGTTGTATAGTGTAAGTCTCTGATTTCTCTGAGTTGTCTTCATGTAATCTAGTTGACTACAAAAATATTACAGAGGTAGAGGGCCCAAATCTGCCCTCAGGAAACTCCACAGGTGTCCAGCCAAGGGTTGATCAGACTGATAGCTACGAGCCACAGGGGAATGCATATCCAGGGTAAGAGTGGCCCACAGAGATGGCCCCACCCAAGTGTGGCCTGGGCCCACCCCAGTTCTGCTCTAGAGTTCCTGTGGACCAGCAGGAGCCGCAAATGGCCTAAATCTGTCCTCAGGAAACTCCATGGGTGTCCAGCCAAGGGTTGACCAGAGACTGATAGCTACCAGGCACAGGGAAATGCACACTCAGGGTAAGAGTTGCCCGCAGAGACTCCAGCAGAGATGACACCATCAAAGTGTGGCCTGGGACCACCCCAGTTCCTCTCCAGAGTTCTTGGAGACAGGAGAGAGAGAAGGCCCAAAACCACACTCAGGGGATGCCAGGGGTGCTGAGTTGAAGGTGGATCAGGGCCTGCTAGCCTCCACCCCAGGGAAGCTCACACCCACTGTAAGGGTTGCATACAGACTCTCCTACTTGTGACTCTGCCTAAGTAAGACCTGGGCCCACCCCCAGTTCTGCTCCAGAATCCCCACTCACCAGCAGGAGCATAAGAGAGGGGCAAAACAGCCTTCAGGGACTGCCATAGGAGCCCAGCCAAGGCCACTCCCACTGCCCTCTACAGGTACATGCACTACCTCCGCCACCAACTTTAGTGGCAGTAGTGCCCATCTGGGGACACTGGGGGAACAGAAGTAGCTCAAGGTGAGACACAGGTAATCCGGAGTGTCAATACAAGATTATAGGATAGAAGCCGCAATACCTCAGATCAGTATTGCAAGAAAGGAAGATAAACAATCAACATGAAAAAACAAGGGAAGAAAGTGCCCCAAATAAACCTTGATACCACTGTAATAGAATCCATTGACAACACAGTTGATGAAATGTCAGAGCAAGAATTCAGAATGTACATAATTAAAATGATCAGTGAACTACAGAATGACATAAGTGAACAATTACAGGCAAAAATTGATCAATCCAACAAAGAAATAGGAGAGCAAATAAAGGCAACCATTGATCATTCTAACAAAGAGATAAGAGAGCAATTACAAAAAGCAAAATATTACTTTAAGAAAGAACTAGAGATTGTGGAAAAAAAAATCAGACATTCTTGAAATGAAGGAAACAATAAACCAAATAAAAAACTCAATAGAAAGCATCACCAGCAGACTAGATCACCTGGAAGACAGAACCTCAGATAATGAAGACAAGATGTACAATCTTGAAAATAAACTTGGCCATAGAGTGATGATGGTAAAAAATCATGAATAGAATATACAAGAAATATAGGACAGCATCAAAAGACCAAATCTAAGATTTATTTGGATAGAAGAAGGCACAGAATTTCAAACCAAAGGGATGCACAGTCTCTTTAATGAAATAGTATCAGAAAATTTCCCAAATATGAAAAATGAAGTGGAAAATCAAATACAAGAGGCTTATAGGACACCAAATGTACAAAATTTCAACAGATCTACACCAAGGCACATTATAGTGAAAATGCCCAACATACAGAATAAGGATAGAATTTTAAAGGTCAAAAGAGAGAGGAACCAGATTACATACAGGGGGAGACCAATTCGGATCTCAGCAGATTTTTCAAACCAGACCCTAAAAGCCAGGAGATCATGGAACAACATATTTCAAGAACGACAATGGATGCCAACCAAGAATCCTATATCCAGCAAAATTGAGCTTCAGATTTGATGATGAAATAAAAACCTTCCATGATAAAGAAAAGCTAAAAGAATTTACAGCAAGAAAGCCTGCACTACATAGCATTCTTGGCAAAATATTCCATGAGGAGGAAATGATAACCAACAATGAAAATATACAAAGAGAGGAACTACACTAAAGGAAAGACCGTTCAAAAGAGAAAAAAAGTCAAGGTAAAAACCAAAAATAAACCAAAATGACTGGGATTACAAATCATATTTCAATAATAACCCTGAATGTAAATGGCCTAAATGCACCGATTAAAAGACATAGACTCACAGACTGGATTAAAAAACAAGACCCAACAATATGCTGTCTTCAAGAGATTCATCTCACAGGAAGACATCCACAGACTGAAAGTGAAAGGGTGGGAAAAAAAATACCACTCACATGGACCCCACAAACAAGCAGGAATTTCCATCATATCAAATAAAGTGGACTTCAAACCAAAGATGGTGAAAAGAGATAAAGAAGGTCATTTCATACTTCTTAAGGGCATCATACATCAACAAGACATAGCAATCATAAATATCTATGCCCCAAATAATGGGGCTTCTACGTATATCAAACAAATCCTTCTCAAATCCAAGAATCAAATAGACCACAACACAATAATACTTGGAGACTTTAACACAGCTCTCACACCATTGGATAGATCTCCCAAACAAAAACTTAATAAAGAAACCATAAATCTTAATGAAACTATCAATAATTTAGACTTAACAGACATGTAGACAGTGTTCCATCCATCAATGAGCGAATACACTTTTTTCTCAGCTGCACATGGATCCTTTTCTAAAATAGATCATATGTTATGTCACAAAGCCAGTCTTAGCAAATACAAAAATATAGACATACTACTCTGCATCCTATCTGACCACAATCAAATAAAATTAGAAATCAATGTCAGATTAAAAAATAGAAACTACTCCAACACCTGAAAACTAAATAATATGCTATTGAATAATGCATGGATAACAGAAGACATCATGGAAGAGACAAAAAAAATTCTTAGAGGGAAATGAAAACTCTGATACAACATACCAAAATCTCTGGGATGCCATGAAGGCAGTGCTAAGAGGAAAGTTCATTGCATTAAACTCATTCATTAGAAGAAGTAAAAGTCAAAAAATGAATTGACTCTTTGTCTCAAAGCCTTAGAAAAGGAAGAACAAATCAACACCAAAAGAAGTAGAAGACAAGAAATAATCAAAATCAGGACTGAAATCAATGAAATTGAAACAAAAGAAACAATTCAAAAAATTGACAAAACAAAAAGCTGGTTCTTTGAAGAAATAAACAAAATTGACAAACCCTTATGCACCCTAACGAAAAAAAGGAGGGAGAAAATACAAATTACTAAAATTCATGATGAGAAAGGAAATATCACGACAGACACTACTGAAATACAGAGGATAATTAGAAACTATTTTGAAAATTCATACTCCAGTAAAACAGAAAACCCTGAAGACACTGACAAATTTCTAGAGGCATATGACCTACCCATACTGAACCAGGAGGACATACACAACTTAAACAGATCAATTTCAAGCAAGGAAATAAAAGATGCCATCAAAAGCCTGCCAACAAAGAGAAGCCCAGATCCACACGAATTCTCAGCTGAGTTCTACAAGACCTTCAAAGAAGAATTAATACCAATACTCCTCAAACTATTTCATGAATAGAAAAGGGGAGAACCCTTCCACACTCATTCTATGAGGCAAGTATCACCCTGATTCCAAAACCTGACAGAGACACATCAAAGAAAGAAAACTTCAGACCAATATCCCTGATGAACATAGATGCAAAATTTCTCAACAAAATTCTGGCAAATTGCATACAAAAACATATCAAAAAAAATAGTGCACCATGATCAAGTGAGGTTCATTCCAGGGATGCAAGGTTGGTTCAACAAACGGAAATCAATAAACATAATACATCACATCAATAGACTTAAAGATGAGTCATATGATTTTATCAATTGATGCAGAGAAAGCATTTAACAAAATACAGCACCCTTTTATGTTCAAAATGCTAGAAAAACTTGGAATAGTAGGAACATACCTCAACTTTGTAAAAACTATCTATGCTAAACCCAAGGCCAACATCATCCTAAATGGAGAAAAATTGAAAGCATTCCCTCTAAAAATGGGAGCAAGACAGGGATGCCTTCTTTCACCACTGCTATTCAACATAGACCTTGAAACACTAGCCAGAGCTATTAGACAGATGAAAGAAATTAAAGGGATACAAATTGGAAAAGAAGAACTCAAACTATCATTATTTGCAGATGACATGATTCTATACTTAGAGGATCTTAAAAGTTCTACCAGAAAACTTCTAGAATTAATAAATGATTTCAGCAAACTAGCAGGATATAAAATCAACACCTATAAATCAATTGCATTTCTATACATCAGTGATAAACTCTCTGAAAGAGAAATTAGGAAAACTATCCCATTTGCAATAGTCTCAAAAAAAATTAAAATACTTGGGAATCAATTTTAAAAAAGAGGTGAAAGACCTCTACAATGCACACTACAAGGCACTGAAGAAAGAAATTAAAGAAGACCTTAGAAGATGGAAAAATCTCCTATGATCTGGGATAGGCAGAATCAATATTGTCAAAATGGCCATACTACCAAAAGCGCTATATAGGTTCAATGCAATTCCAATTAAAATCCCTAGTCACTCCTTATAGAAATAGAAAAGGCAATCATGAAATTCATTTGGAACAATAAGAGACCCAGAATAGCCAAAGTAATCCTTAGCAAGAAGAGTGAAGCAGGAGGCATCACAATACTAGACCTTAATTATACTATAAAGCTATAAAATGACATGGTACTGGCAACAAAATAGACATGTAGACCAATGGTATAGAATAGATGACACAGAGATGAACCCACTTATATACGGTTACCTTGTATATACCTTGTAGACAAAGGAGCCAAACACGTACATTGGAGAAAAGGTAGCCTCTTCAACAAATGGTGCTGGGAAAACTGGAAATCCACATGCAGCAAAATGAAACTAAACCCCTATCTCTCACCATGTACAAAATTCAACTCAAAGTGGATCAAGGACCTGGGAATTAGACCAGAGAGTAATTCGTACTCATAATTTTTAAAATTATTTTAGGCATTTATTTTGCTATTGGGAATATCAAAGCTCTGTGTGTTCTGGTAGAAGACATTTGGTATACATGTACAAATTATTCTTAGATTAATACCTAAGATTGGGATTATTGGGTCATAGATTACATGACCTACCTTAGAACACAAAGCAAACCACTTTCTAAAGTAGTTGCAATAATTTACATTCCCTTCACCAGTGTATGGAAATTTCTATTATTTCATATATTTATAAATTCTTGGTATGTTCTTCTTTAATTTAGCTAGAGACTCACTGGTCAGTGTAATGTGGTATCTCATTGTTTAAGTCATGATTTTCCCTGACCATTCGTAATGAAGTTGAAAAACTATTTTTTGGTGTAATATTATTAATCATTTGGGTATCTTCTTTTATGAAGTGTTCAAGGTTTTATGTATCATGATATCCGAAGTCTTTCTTACTAAGAGGAATTTTTTTCATTTTGAAATTTTAAGTTCAAGGATGAAATTTCTATATAAAATATATGAACTAAAAATTCATTATACTCTGTATGACTTCTCTTTTCACAGTCATAATGGTATTTTTCTCAACAAAAGTTTTACAATTTAATTTAATTTATCAGATTTTTCTCCTTATAGTTCATGTTTTTGTGAGGTGTTTACAATGATTTTTCCATCTCTCAGTAGTTCTTTCAGCTATAATCCTTCAAGTGGATTAATTCACTATTGGGGTCAGAATCTCCATAATCTAATCATTGCCTAAAAGCCCCACTTCTAGACTTTGCTACATTTAGGACCATGCTTCTAACACGTGAGTTTTTGGGGACATTCCAGATCCAACTATAACAGTAGGATACTACATATGTGATATATACATATATAGATTTTATATATATATAATTATATATATTCTATAACTATGTTATATATATATATTCTGTTATATGGAATATATATAACTATATATTGCATGACTCTCCCTATATATATTCATTCAGTGCAGTGTTTCATATACTTCCTTTAAAAAACAATAATTGCCACACTCAAATTCTCCATATCTTTACTGACATTTCTTTTAATGTCTTTATGAGTTATAAAGAGAAGCATGTTTAACACTCCAATGATTACGGATGTTTCAAATTTCTCTTTTTAGTTCTATGTATTTTTATTTATTGGTAAACCCATCTTTACTTGTTGTGAAGCGTGTTATAACGTCAGCCTTCTTTGTCTGACATCAATATAACTATAGAACCTTTCTTTGCTTAGAATTCATATGGACTTCTGTTTTCTTTCCTTATTAAAATTTTTACCTATATGTGAAAACTTATAGTTTAGACATGACTTCTTAGAGCATCAAGTTGTTTTAGCTTGAAGAAAATGTACTTAGTTGAAGTTACCTAAGCTGCTTATAATTGTTAATTCAGATGTGATTAAGTTTAAATCTCCATTTTGCCACTGTTCTTTTTTTTTCCAATGATTTTCCTTGTCCTTTTTTTCTCTAAATTTTTATTCTAACAATATTTTTTCTATTAGTATGGCACCTATATATTTTGTTGCTAATGTTTTATTGACTATCAAAATGGTCATAACATTCAGTTTTGCTTTAGTAGTAAATGCTAGGATTTTAAAATACTTGTAGCTCCATTTCTATCCCTTCTGATTTGTATACTGTTTTTCTCCAGGTATCTCAATTGTATTTTCATTTTAATATCCATAATCCATGATTATTATTGAATAATTGGTCAATATTGTTTTATATTATCCAAAAATTTAAATTTCCTGTTTTCTTTATTACTTCCTTCCTCTAATCTTTGACATGGGCTATTCTCTGTACTAATTCTAGAAGATGGACTGGAGTACTGCCGTAGGCATGCTTACCTAATGGAGATCAGAATTTTAGGAAAGTCTTGATTTTTTGTGGTTTCCATGTAGCATGTATGACCAAATATATTCTCTCTCTCTCTCTCTCTCTCTCTCTCTCTCTCTATATATATATATATATATATATATATATATATCATATTATGTATCATAAATCCCAAACTTTAGCAAATACATCCCTGTATGAGTCACAGTTACCCAACACGCTGGCAAAGAGATTCCTGACCCAATACTTCTCCCAAAGGTATTGTGTTAGTCATATTTCCATCACTATAACAAAATACAAGAGATTATGAATTTATAAAGAGGAAAGATTTATTTTCAATCACAATTTCAAGATTTCTGTCCATGATCAGAGAGCCCAGTTACTTGGTGGCCTGTGGGAAGCCACTACAGCATGGTGGACTATGCACCAGATCAGAGCTGCTCGTCTCATCGACAGGAAGCACAGAGACAAAGGTCTCTTTAACACATGGGCCTTTATAGGACATTCAAGATCCAAACTGTAGCAGGTAGAAAAATGACTTTTGATAGGTATATTGTAGATACAGAGATAAGTAGAAATATCTCTGATATTGCAAAATTTTATTATCATATGTACATTCTTTGAGAAAGAAATTTTATTCATTAAAATTTATTTATTAAAATTATTGATGCTGTGCCCAAAATAAGAGATTAAAATACAAGTAGGTATAGTAAACTCAATTAATTACACATTTAGGAACAAGCAAAATTACTGTTGAAAAAGCAGTTTAGTTTTTCTTAGTTTTATTTATTTAAAATAGTCCAGTATAACTGTGGCTGGAATTCTGATTCCCTTAGTCACAGGGTTCCCTATTAGTTCAACGTTCCTAATCCATTTAATCATAGGAATTCATTATGTCAGGAAGAAACTGGTTTGATACTAAGGCAAAATATCTGTTCAGTTTTTGGATGGATTTTCAACTCATA
Source organism: Geosciurus inauris (assembly GCA_004024805.1). Taxonomy (NCBI): domain Eukaryota; kingdom Metazoa; phylum Chordata; class Mammalia; order Rodentia; family Sciuridae; genus Geosciurus; species Geosciurus inauris. The sequence continues at coordinate 147,634 of PVHX01001172.1, read as the reverse complement.
TAAGACAAACAGTTTGAAGGCAAAGAATTTTTTAATTTGTAATAACTAGGCACTTGAGAGAATGAAAGGTTTGCTTTGAATTTTAAAAAGGGCTTGGTTTGGCTTGACTCCCAGAAGCTCATGAGACTGAACCTGGATTTCTGGGTGATGAAGTTATACACAGATAGAGAAAAACACAAGGTAAGGCAAGGATTAGTTTTCCTACTTCTAAGGGGAAAAGATACACAGTTCAAAAAGCAGCTGAGTGTATTTTGAAAAGGAAAAAAGGGAACAGAACCAAAGTTGCCTTAATATAGACTTGCCTTTACTGTCCCTTAATTTTTTAGCATGATATTTTGGTATAAAAACTGACCTGATATGCTTGAAAACTTGTGGGTAACGGAGAGGAGACTCCATTTTTCCTGGGTCTCTAATATATATAGTCTCAGTGAACACTTTACCATGTTGATATAGCAAGAATAAAATAGAAATTATGGCAAAAGGGAATTATGAGAGTGTCTGAAATTGCATCTTATCCCCCTTTGATCCTGAAGTTTCACCTGGGCTCTATATTGTCCAAGAGTTGAATTAATGGAGGATTCAGAAAATTGCTGAGAGTCCTGGTTACCAAATGTTCTTGGGCAGGTGGATGCAGTGGCGTAAAGAGCACACTATTTAGCTAAGTATAAAGACTTGCCAGAGCTAGAGGTAGGTAGGAAATTAAGTCACACATCAGGGACTTGTATCACTGTTGTACATTAGTTCATTGGCTCAGATATTGAGGGAGAGGCACACAGAAATGTCCAACCTCCCAGGGAAAAACACTATCTATTGCCCTTACTGAGAGGGTAACAGTGAGTATGACTGCAGTGGATACTGTGGGAACAGAGTCAAAACTAGAGAATGTCCCTACAACATGAGCCTGAAAATGACCAAATGATATGTGTGGAACCAGATGGCTTTGCCCCATTGCTATGATATGAAAGAGGTTCCCAATGAACACAGGGAAAAATTCTGGAAAAGAAACATTAACATATCATCCCAAAAAGTCTGAGTTAATTTGAAAGTAGTCTACTAACTTTTTAATAAGCATATTTAATTATATTTTGCTGTGGGGCAGAAATTGTGGTCCAAGAACTAAGAAATACAGATGAAATACAATTATATCTTTACATATTTGAGTGTTGAATCCATAATCTCAAACTGGCTGTACTGGGCATATCATACTGAAAATGTACTCCAGCTTCTATACAGAACATACTGTAGCACCTGACTCTGTCTTCTAATCGGCTTTCAAATTCAGGATGGTCTTGCCTAACTTTAATGAAAAGAAAAAAATGGATAATTTATTTTGTTCTTTTTTTCCTCCAATATTGAAGAATATAATAAAGTCATTTAGTTAAATACATAGAAATGGTATGAGAATCATTCTAGATTTCTTTAGCTGGCATTTTGTACCCTTTATCTCAGTTGTATTTAATCACTAAAATTTTCATTCCTTGATTTTAAAAATATCTATCAATCTTATTAGATGTTTCAATTCTGAGTAAAAAATCTTAAAGAATAAAGCCACACACACATACCACCAAAGTACCAACCATTCAAACTTTTTTTCTACTTTCATATCCCAACAGTAGATTCTGAATCTGCAGTAAGTTGAGATCTCAGTTTATTCCCTATTTTTGATTCTACAACATATTGTCTTTTCTAGTCCTACAACTAAGGTGTTACCATTTTGCCTGTCCAATTCCTTCATTCCACAATACTCATCATTCTGAGTATTGTTTACTTCTACTGATTTTGCTTCAAATTTTCCCCACACTAACTAGCACTTAACACATGCAAAAGAAATGGATCCTATAAAACTTGTACCATTTAATTTACTTGTGATAAATCCCATGCCATTGCCTCAATACCTTAAAATAAACATCAGAATTAACACTTGAGAACTGTGTCCAAATGCATTCCTTCATAAACCAATTTTTAAATGTATTTAAAAATAATATCAGTTAAAGTAAAATATTAAAATTTCTCATACTTTAATTAGCTGTAATGATCATCACATTGTGTTGTTTCATTTATATCCTCATGTATATAATGCTCTGATAATGCATTACACATTGTTTCTTCTTAGTTTAACTTTTGTTTTACAACTTTAATAAAGTTTATAATGTGGCTGTCTTTGTATAGATTCTAATAATGAAAATTCTGTGGGAACTAAGCTAACATTATCTGGTTTAAGATTCTTGCTAATATGAATTGAGACGAATGTGGTTTTGCATATGTGGAATTGATGAACACTTTTTCATTTGTCTTATGTAAATATAGGTTTTCCAGCCACATTTATATGGGAACAGGATGATATCAAGTCAAGTAGAGAATCTTGGTCAGGAGCCTGACTTGGGAAAAATTCATCTTTGGATACTATTTCATAGGGTGATAACTTTAGTTTCGAAGTTGAGATGACTAGAGGAAAAGCTATACTCTGTACACTGAGATAGGCTTAAAAACACACCTAAGAAGTTGCCCAAGGGGAAACTCTGAAGATTCTTCAGTGTCTAGATAACTGTTGATTAAGACTTAAAAGTCTATTCCTTACTATCACTAGTACCTGGCAGCAGAATTTGATGAGTGGTTAAAAAAAAAAAAAAGAAAAAAAGAAAAACAAAAAAAAACAAAGAAGAATATTACAAAGTGCCAAATCAAAAAGTGAATGAGAATGGACAGAAAATAAAAGTTTTATACTATTTTTCATCCAATTTAAAAGAGACAATAAAGGCGATAGATTGGTAGCTTGAAGGAGGGAATGACTGAGGAAAGGTGCAAGTTTCAGAATTCTATCAGGATAGCATCAATTGCAATAATACCACTCCAGGTTCTACCAGGCTTAGAAACAAAAGGATGCTTTCGTGTTTGCAATACCTGTGCACTCAAGTACACAGTGTGATGTGGCAACCACCTTCTCCAACACTTCTATCTGCTGTGATAAAGAAAAGATAGGACTCTAGCAATAATGGGCATGGGAAATGATCAATTTCACTTCTGCTTGTAACTCATTGTCTTCAGTCCCCTACCCCATCCAACCACCTGTGACTGCAAAGTGCAATCCTATTAGTTGACATGATGTAGAGTGTTGGCAATATTTGAAAATGGCACTAGATATTACTACAAGGAAGTTGGAGGGACAGGAGACGAAGAGAGAAAACAAAAAGTAGAAACAAGCAAAAAAGAAGACAGAATTTAGTACCAAGGTATCAGGGCCATCTTTCTTTGAGTGAAGAGAAAATAATAAAGTAAAAAGGTAAATTGAAAGCAGAATAATCAAAAATTGAGAAGGCCTTTCCTAATATTTTCAGTGTTTCCTCTGAAGAAGGAAAATATTGACTCACAATGAGAGGACTGCAGAGGAAGTAACTTGTTTTAAAATTCTGGTAAATATTTGGAAAAATGAACTGACAGGTGAGAATGGCAGTTAGAGGGGAGGGGTCAAGTAAGGAATGATAATCAACATCAGTTCCCAGTTTTCTCTGAGCAAGAGCTAAAGGGATCCAGGTTCCATCTTCTATGTAGCTATATCAATTCAGAATTGTTTGTTTAGCAATATGAAGACAAGGAAGAGAAAGCCTGGAAGCATGATTACAGGGCCAAGTCTATGTTAATTCCTCCTATAATCCTTGAGCTCGATCTGTCTTCACTGTAATGTAAATGTACTCATTAGTAGTCTTCTTACAGATTTTGAATTCACAGCATTTTCTGTTCATGTTCTATCCTGTGATCATAAACTATGCTACTATTCTTCCCACATGTAGAATACATTTACAACCTACCCAAAGGAGCCAACCAAAATCCTAAGTAGACAACACATCCAACTCAAAGTTGAAGGTGTCTGGGTTTTGTACAACCTTCCCCATTAAGTCTACATTTAGCTCTTCTTTGCCACACAGCCTAAAAACTTGAAAAGCCTGTGATCCACCTTTACCCTTCCCACAGACATAGACTAACAGAACCAATTCATGACTGTGGAGCTTGGACTGGTTTACCACAAGAAATGTTTGTCTTGGAAAATTACTATTGGAAGGTCCTTTATAGATATTAGTTCATAGCACTTATGAAACACCAAGGGGAAAATATCAAGAATGCCTCCTATTTTGAGGCTGGGGATGTCCTTTCACAATGCTTTGGTTCTGATGATGGAAGGAAACACTTTAGTCCATTGTTCTCAATGATTCCTGACTTTGCCCTCTAATAGCTCCTTCTTGTCAATAATTTTCCTTGGTCATTTCTGTTACCTGTGTTGCCACACGGGCACGCTTGCTTTAGGGGCGGAGAATCCTCAAAGCCTGCCACTACTCCTGGAAAGTTGAAGGCTTGTGGGATTTTTAAACTAGAATATTTAAAAGCTTCATTAATCTAGGCACACGATGTTTTTTTCAATGTGATTCACTCAAACTTCGTTGGCTTGCAGTCTGTTTGCTTTTAGTCTTTGCCTTGCTCTGATCACCACACCCAAAGTTCTTTCAGACCTTCCAAGACTCTAAATCCTGATTCTTTTTTCTTCCTACTCTATTCCTTCTCTTTGAAGTTAATAGCATCTACCTTGAGGCTTTCCGGAACAATAAATGGGAAGACCACACCCTGAACTTGATCTTTTTTCCTGAATCAATGTATTACTTTATTCAGCTGAGATGACTTTACCTGGCTTTTGTTTAACAAAACATTCTAAAGATGTATTTCTTTATATCTAGGTCTAAAAGATGCTGATTTCTCCAATCATGTCAAATTCAAAATGTCTGAGAACTGTCATATCAACTGGTGTATTATTTTCCAAAGAAAATTTTGCTATTAGTAATTTGCCAAATGTAGATAACAAAAATTAGCATAAATTACTATGTTTCTGGGATTTTTTAATTATCTATAGTTAGCAGATCAGTATTACTTCCCAAATTACTGCTGGCAACAATTTGGTCATTTGTTTTCAATTATCAAATAGTTGCCATTTTTGCAGAATTTGATATCGGGGTTCTCAGTGTTGTGGGAGAATACTTCTTCAAAGTAACATTTTCTTTTTTTTTTTTTTGGTACTGGAGATTGAACTCAGTGGCACTCAACCACTGAGCCACATCTCCAGCCCTATTTTGTGTTTTATGTGGAGACAGGGTCTCACTGAGTTGCTTAGCACCTCGCCGTTGCTGAGGCTGGCTTTGAATTCGCAATTCTCCAGTCTCAGCCTCCCTAAGTGCTTGGATTACAGGCTTGTGCCACCATGCTCAGCTCAAAGTAACATTTTCTATATTTGCCACCAAATTAATTCTAGGCAGAAACTTCAGTGACTTTTCATAAATTGATATATATATATATATATATATATAAATATAGAGATACATATACACATGTGTATATATACACATACATATATAATATGTACATATGCATGCATGCACACACATGTGTGTATCTGTATACAGAGATAAAGATAGATAATGTATACATGCAACTTTTGCATAGTACTTTGCTTTATCCACAAGATATACTTTCTAAGACCAACCAGTAGATGCCTGAAATCAACAACAGTATTAAATCCTATAAATACTACAGTTTTTCCTAAAATTGTATAACTAAGAAATTTCAGCTCATACATTAGGCACAGTATGGTATTAGCAATAACAACTAACCATTAAATAGAATAATTATAACATATGCTAAAATAAAAGTGTGCAAATATGGCCTCTCCTCTTTCTTTCCTTCTCTCACTTTCAATATCTTATTGTACTTTCAGATTTTCACTTAAAGGAAGTATTTTATGGCTTCTCTTCAGCATATCCAAATTAACAGCATCACTACTACTGCACTTTAAGGCCATTTTTGATTAAAATAATGGTTAATTGAAGATAGGTTTTGCATTCTCATGACAATCAGAAAACAGAAATGGTTACTGAATGACTACTAGGAAGGCAGTCTATACAGTGTGGATACACTGGATAATGTAATAATTCATGTCCCAGGAGGAGAAAAGTGGGACAAGGCAAGATTAGATCACACTACTCAAAAGAGTATGCAATATCAAACTTAAGAATAACTTTGAAATTTTCCATTTGATATTTTCAGACCACAGTTGATCCTGGGTAACTGAAACAACAAAAAACTAAATTTCAGATAAGGGGCATACTACTGATACATATAGCAATCAATCCTTGGTATCTGCATAGGCTTGGTTCCAAGACTCCTGTAAATACCAAAACCCACAGAAGCTCAAGTTCCTTTTTAAAATCCACAGTATGGAATATACCCTACACACACCATCCTATGTATTTTAAATCAGTCCTAGATTACTAATACACTGAACACAATGTTAATGCTATGTAAATAGTAGCTATAGTATATTGTTTAGAAAATAATAAGGAAAAATTCTGTAACTTGTTCAGTATAGACACATTTATATTTCAATATTTTTAAAAATCCATAACTAATTAAATCTGCAGATACCAAACCCATGGAGGGCTGCATGTATTTAAACAGAAAATTTTTTCTTAAATAAAACGAAGGGTAATATGATATTGCTGATTGGTTGATTCTCCTGAATGGCTCTCTTCCAAAAGGAAGAGTCTGAGCTCTTTCATTTTTTCATTTCATCACTCATGAGGCAGTCATACTCGAAAGCTAGATCTTTGTGATTGGCCAACCCATGGGCAAGGAAGCAGCACAGAGAATTGTATAAAGGTTTTAGAAACAGAATTAGAAGTAATATGCATCACTACTAATCACACTATATAGAGTAGAAATATTTACATAATTAAACAGGGAGGAGCATGTCTAAGGAAATGTGTTCTTTAAATGGGTTTATATGAAAAATAAAATAATTCATTAAATACACAGCATTATGTCTGATATATGTATACACAGAGAGACAGACACACATATTTGGTTATAAATCACATAAACATTCTCTAGTTTTTGTGTCAAAATTGCACAAAAACTTATCCTTCTATCTTTGGATAAATCTACCCAGGAGAGAAATTTTAATTATTACTTTGAATCAGTGTGAATTTCTTTCTAAGAAATGTTTTTAAAATAATAAAATTGTAATCTCATTACTTTATGCAATTTTAGTATAAAATATAAAAAAGCAATCAAAGTATGCAATAAGCAAAACATAAGGTTAAATGATAGCTTGAAAAATGAAAAACATAATTTCAAGGACTGTCCATTTGAAATTTGAATTCTTCTTTACATTTTGCTATGTCTTGATTATTATATCAACTAATTTGTCCCATCTCCTTTCATACTTCAATTTCTAGCACCATAGCTTGTCTTAGAAGAACTAATTAGAATATCATCATATCTTCAGGAACTAATTTCTGAAACATTTGATACAAATTGCTTCTCATATGTCCTGGGTGTTGTAATGTTTTTATTCCCCTGTATATTAAAGATAAGAGAGAATCCTCAAATATTCTGATTCATTTTGCTGGTCATATCCAATGTATGAGGCTGATTATACTATCTGAAGACACTGGAAGAGACCATCTGCACTTTTAGTGGCTTTGTGTTATACACTTTTACACATACTTGGAAATATGATAAAATGCAGTCATGCTCCAAGGACAATAGTGAAATATGGAAGATTTAAAAATCAGAAATGTTTAATTTATCAAACATGACAGTCCCTTACATTTTATTATGGGATGACAGTATCTCTCTTATTGTATTCTTCTGTTTCATGGAATACCTAATTCCTCTTTTAAAGGACTCACCTGATTTGTTCAGACCCACCTAGGACAATACCCCTTTTGATTAATTCAAATTTCATTGATATAGGATCTTATTAGGGTTTATACTAAATTGATAGACTAAAGAATTAACATGGAATGGAAAATTAAATAAAAACAGAAGATGGATAGATATGGAAATAAATTCATATAATAAAGAATTAGAAGTATAAAAGGAAAAATGGCAGTACAGAAAGGGGTGTCCTCCTGAGTTAACTAAGTTTTAGTTAGAATAAGAGGAAGCGGTTTAAAAATTTATTCAGGGTCTGCAGGTATTGCTCAACATGTGTGAACCCCCGGCTTTGATTCCCATCATGTCAAATAAACCAAAAAATCAATAATGCATTTACAAAATAAGTGTTTGTTGATTATAACTATGTGTCATACATAGTTATGGATACTGGGGATTTAGAAATGAAACTATAACAAAACCCTTGCCTTTAAGAACCTTGTATTACAAATATAAGTAAAAACAGGATTTCAGAATGAATAAGAAAAAGAGAAAAGAAGATAGAAAAATGTGCGACTTCCGTGGTTCTATTATTTTTAAGTGGGGAGGAGTTTGTGATTGTAAATATGGTAGCCAGAAAAGGCCTCGGGGGGAGAATAAAATGAAATTAAAGGCTTGAAATAGGCATGGGAACAAGCCATGTGGAGATAGCTTGTAAGAACATACAAATTAATGTCAATATTTCTGCTTTTATTCTAAATAAATGCAAACCAACTGGTAGGTTCTGAAGAAGGAAGTTATATAGTTTCAATTTTTTTTTTTTTTTGGTACTGGGGATTGAACTCAGGGGTACTCGACCACTGAGTCACATCCCCAGCCCTATTTTGTGTTTTATGTAGAGACAGGGTCTCACTGAGTTGCTTAGTGCCTCGCCATTGCTGAGGCTGGCTTTGAACTTGCAATTCTCCTGTCTCAGCCTCCCAAAGTGCAGGTATTACAGGCGTGCACCACCGCGCCTGGCTTGGTTTCAATTTTTTATGAAAGAATTAATCAGGACACATGTTGAGAATCAGTTCTAGGTTATTAAAGATGAAACCATTTGGATCAGCTGGAAGACCTTCTTCTTAATCCAGGCAAACAGTAGTGGTTTGAGTGCAGAATGCTGAGGGATGTGTTTTGATCAAAGTTTGCAAGTTTTACAAAGATGAATGCAACAGAATTTGTCATTCTTTTACTTAAAGGCATCCAATGACAGGCTAGATGAGAGTTGTTCCAAGGTCTTTGGAAAGTTGGACATGTGTTTGCTAAGATGCAGAAATCAACAAGAGAAGCATGTTTGGGAGGATGGGGAGATGAGCTCTTTTCTTAATTTTAGTTTTCTAGTAGATTGAAAGCATGTGGAAATAGCATGTAGGTAGACTGTGTGTGTGTTTGCAAAGTGAGAAAGAGACAGATGGAGAGGCAGAGAGAGTCTAGTAAAGTAGTCTGAGTGTAAGAATCAAATTGAGGTTTCTGAACATTCAGAGAGTAACTTCAATGAAAAGAATGGTGAACTCACCTTCTAAAGAAACATAGATATAATAGAGAATAGAAAGGTATCCAGGCTCTGCCCACCCCAATGTTTAGAGCAGAAGGATTAAGAGATAAGAAAGAAACACTCTTAAGGAGACTGATTATGAAAAGGGACATAAAACTGAACATCACCAGTTTCTAGAAGGTTATGTGTGGCCAAGTGAATGTTTGGGAAAATAACATCATATTTGTATACTGATGGGACTCAGATAATAATGAGAGGAGAGAAAGAATGGAAAATATTGAAGAAAATGCTGAAGTGATATTTTTAGCAGATAAAAAAGGATAAAATTCCAAAGATAAATGAAAGGCTTGGATTTAGATATGAACACGGTCCATCATGATAACAGCAGAGTAGCAGGAACACATGGTGAAAGAACAGCAGCAGCAGAGCATGTGGGCATCATTGCAGGTGAATGGGGTATAGCGTGGAGGTTGGTGGGGTTGCTCTTTGGCAGGGTCATTTTTCAGACAAGTTCCTCCAAGAACAGTCCTGATGTGGCAAGCATCTAGTTGAGGAAGTAATCCCAAGAGAAAACTGTTGATAGTTGGGATCAGGACCAAGAAGAAGCGAAGGACCTGTCAAGTGTTGGCAAAGTTTCCAAGAATTGCTTCAGTATGATCCAACAGAGGAATCCGAGAGGGTAAATTTTGTTTCAGAATTTCCAGTGGTGTAGGTATAATGTGTCTACTTTTATATTTTCTTTTTGTTGTTCCTGTTGGCAAACAGGGCTGTGTAGGCTTTTTATTTTTTAGCAGTGTTAGCAAAATCCAAAGATCTAGCACTCAATAGCTCTGTGGATAACCAAAGGCAGAGCATAAGGTATCCCCTTGGCTGGTAGGCAGGGTTAGGGAAGGAAAAGAGGACCAAGCTGGCAGATGTGATGCAGTGTCTCTCTCATGCACCGCTCTCCTGTGCTCCCAAAAGCTGACCTGAGACTGCTTCTCCAGCCCACCAACCAAACTATAAGACATTTAAGCAAGTTTTAAAAATCCTCCTGTTATCTTAGTTAAAATAGATTCCGTTTCCTGATGGGTACAATAATACGTACTTGGGTCTGTTCTGTGATATGGTTAATAATATCTCCATTCACTCACAGAAACATTTTAGCATAAATAGGAATTATACCATTAGTAAAAATTATATCCCTTGTATTCAGTATAAGCCTGTTGATAGGTTGAATCAATAGAACAAACTTTAAGAGATTATAATGAGGGGAAACTAGAACTTAGAATATGCTAGGACTTCAAAATTTAAGAGAAATAAGGGAGAGTAACCAGTTAGATGTCAGGGTGTCACTGATCACAACTCAAGATTAAGTTCAAAGAAATGGTCACTCTACAGGAACAAAATAAGAAGCATAGAAGTAGAAATAAACACTTCTTTAAATATAGGACGAAGCCTATACTCATCAATAAATACATAAAATTACACCAGAGGCTGACTGTAGTGACAACAAGACACCATACGACCATGCAGAATTCCTGTTGCAACGCTTAACTGGAATCTAATTAGATAGAAACAAGCCAACAAATCCCAAAACAACTACTCTATCCTCTTCAAAATGTCAATCACATGGAAGATTTAGAACAATAACAAAGAAGCCTATCAGATTATAGCAATAAAAAAAGATCACAAATAAACATTACATCTCACCAAACTAGAAAAAGAACAACCTATGCCTCCAATTAGCTAGAAGGAAGGAAATAATAAAGCAGAAGTACAGGGATTAAAGACTAGGAACAATACAAAAGATCAACAAAAGCTAAGGCTTTTTGAATATGAAATCAACAAACCTCTAGCTATATTAAGAAAAAAGAAAAGATTATAATAAAATAATGAATGAAAGGTATCGATTACAACCAATACCACAGAAATACAAAGAATTGTAAGGAACTGCTACAATTATGTTAACAAATTGGATTATTTAGAAGAAATGAGAAAAGTCCTAGACAAAAACATTCTATTAAGACTGAATCAAGAAGACATTGCAAATCTAAGTGGATCAGTGATGAGTAAAGAGAGAGACTCAGTGAAAAAGAAAAAAAAGTCTCCCATTTAAAAAAAAATAATCCTGGAATCTAATGGTTTCACAGTTGATTTCTACCAAAGATTTAATGAAGAAAAGAGAATTATAAGCCAATGTCTTGATCAACATAAATGTAAAAATCCTCAAGAAAACATTAGTAAACTGAACGGAACACCACATTAAAAGGATGATCCACCATGATTATTTGGGAAAAATCCCTCAGATGTGAAGATGCTTTGACATAGGTAAATCAATAATTTACCCATCACATTAACAAATTGAATGGTGAAAACTATATCATCATCTCGTTAGATACAGAAAAAATATTTAGCAAAATTCAACATTGTTTCATGATAAAAAATTCTCACTAACTTAAGGACATGAGGAACATAATTCAAAGTCATATATGAGAAGCCCACAACAAGTATACTCCTTGGTAAAAAATCGAAAGCCTTTTATTTAAGATCTATAACAAGACAAAGATGCCCGTTTTCATTATTTCTATTCAATCCATAATTGGAATTCCTTCCCATAGCAATTAAGCAACAGAAAGAAATAAAATGCATCCAAATAGGAAGGTAAGAAGTGAAATTGTTACTAATGACATGATCTTTTATGTAGAAACTGGAGATTTTGTTTTGGTAGACCAAAACAAAAACTATCATAACTAATAAGTGAATACAGTAAAGTTGTAAGATATAAAATCAACACACTTAAACAACTGATTTCCCTCTTCTGCCTCCTTTTTTTCCTCCCCTCCTTCTCCTCCCCATTTTTCCTCCCCTCATCCTCCTCTTTCTTCCCCCTCCTTCTCTTCTCCCTGCTTCCCCTACTCCTTCTTCTTGTCCTGAGGATTGAATACAGGGCCTTACATATGCTAAGTATGAGCTGAACCACTGGGCTACACCCCTAGCCCAATAATTCCTGTTACTCTACACTAGCAGTGAGCTGTCTGAAAAAGAAATCAAGAGAATGCTCTCCTTTACAATTGCTAAAAGAAAATTAGCCACAGAAGAAGAAAAAAAGCCTATTTGTAGAAACTAAAAAATACTGAAGAAAGAACACAAAGAAAGCACAAATAAATGAAAAAGGTACTGCATTTTCATGACTGGTATAATTAATATTGTTAAAATATCCCTACTAACTAAAGTGATTTGCAGATTTGATGAAACTCCTACAAAATTTCATTATCAGTCTTTATGAAACCAAAAAAGAGCTTGTAGTATCCATGGTGTCGTGATAAAACAAAACAACAACAACAAAAACTACCCAAAGCTGAAGGTATCACATCATCTTGTTTTAAACTACCATGATATTGCCAAATAGGAAAGGAAGAAAGGAAAAATGAAATTGGGCCATTATCCCTTACATATAAAAAAATAAATCAAAATGTATTAAAGACTTAAACATAAAGCTACAAACTCTAAAACTACTGGGGGAAAAATCATAAATAAAAACTATACAACATTGATCTGGGCATTAATTATTTTGTATTTTACCGCCCAAACACAGACAACAAAACAACAGTAATGGAACTACACCAAACTAAAAATCTTCTGCAGAGTGAAAAATTAACTGTGTGCACAGACAACCTATGGTTTGTGAGAAAATATTTGTGAGTTATGACTTATTATCCAAAATATCTCTAAAGCTCAAACAACTCAATACTAAGGGGGAAAAAAGTCAATTAATATATAACCAAGGGACCTAAATAAACATTTGCCCAAAGAAGACATACATTCAAATGCCAGCATATATATGAAAAAAATGATCAACTTTGCTACTTGTTATGGAAATGTATTGGTTACTGTGATTTTTACTTAAAAAAATGAAAACCAAGAAGTATTGATGAGGATGTAAAGAAAAGGGATCCCTTGTACAATGTGGTGAGAATATAAATTATAGAAATCAATATGGATGGTACTTAAAAAACAAAAGGGAATTAGAATTAGAATTACCATATGACTCCACATTCCCACCTCTGGCTATTTTCCCAAAGGATTTGAAATCAGTTTGTGCAGGAAGCCATCCATGACCCTTGCAAGGACTGAGCCATTCCACTGGTTTGAGAAGGCCTGATTCATGGCAGCCCTGCCTAGCTCACCACTCAAGTTCTAGCTTAGCTCTGGAGATGGAAGTAACCCACTAGAGCCAGACCCTCCCAGAGATAAGTGTAGCTTGCCAAATGCCAATCAACCTGTTTATTGCAAGACCCCTGCCACACTGAAAAGCAAGCAGAAAACAAGGCTCCTCCCACTGAAACCTCATCCCTGCCTTTGATGTACTCCCCCTTAATTAAAGAATCAGGGCCTTTTTTTCAGTTGTTCAGTTCCAGCTCCTATCAGGACTGGAAGGCCCATCAGGTGCCTGCTTTTTTAAATCTAATCTTTGGCTCTGTCTTTATTTCCTAATGACTATTTCAGACTTTTTATTTTCCCAGGTGGCTCACACCTACTGAGCAGGAACCTGCTGTCGGGGTTCTCGCCACCCCATAAGTTTGTTGAAGAACTGCCTGCTGCCTCACATTCACTGAAGCCCTGTTCACAGTGGCCAACTGCTGGAACCAATGTAAGTGTCCATCAATAGAGGATTACCTAAAGAAAATATGGTGTGTGTGTGTGTGTGTGTGTGTGTGTGTGTATAACACACACACAATGGAATAGTATTCTTTCTTAAAAGAGAAAGAAATTTTGCCATTTGCCACAATATGGATAGAATTAGAGAATATTATTCTAAGTGAAATAAGCCAGGCACTGAAAGACAAACACTACATATTCTCATTGTGCAAGGAAACTAAAACAGTTGACTCAAGTGAAGAGCAGAATGGTGATTATAGAAGCCAGAAGCTGGTGGTGAGGTGGAGATGATTGACAAAGGGTACAAAAATCTCAGACTTCAGAGTTTCCCTGTGTTTTAGTGGTTTTTTTTTGTTTTGTTTTCTTTTTTGTTTTTTTGCTGCTCCAACTAAAAGACTGACCAGAACAATTTTAGGGGAGAAAAGCTTATTTAGGGGCTCAAGGTTTCAGAGGCCCCAGTCCATAGGCAGCCAGCTCCATTCCTTGGGGCTCAAGGTAAGGCTGCACAATATGGCAGAAGAGTATGGCAGAGGGAAGCAGCTCTAGTGATGATCAGAAAGCCGAGAAAGACTCCACTGGCCAGATACAAAATATATACCCCATAGCCATGACCCTATTGCCCACTTCCTTCAGCCACACTCGAACAGCCTTCAGTTACTGCTCAGTTAATCTCCATCAGGGGATTAATTCAATGACTAAGTTTAGGCTATAATAATCCAATCATTTGTCCTCTAAACCCTCTTGCGTTGTGTCACACATGGGTTTTTTGGAGGACATCTCACCTCCAAACCATAACAAGTTAAGATCTGTTTCACAGTATGGTGAAGATAATCTATTTTCATAAGGGTATTCCAGTGACTTGGGAGGCTGAGGCAGAAAGATTGTAAATTGAAGGTCAGCCTCACCAACTAAATAAGACCCTGATTAAAAATAAAAAATACAAAAAGGTCTGGAGATGCAGCTCAATGGTGGAATGCTTGCTAGCATGTTGTGAAGCCCTGGGTTTAATCCCCAGTACCAAAATTAACAATAATGGTGATGATAAAAAATAATATTGTGCATTCAAAATTCTTAGAATAACTTCCAAATGTTCTTACCACAAAAAGTCAAGTATTTGAGGTGGACATACTTAATGCACTTATTCCACATTGTATTCATATTGTTATTTTATACCCCATAAATTTATATAATCAAAATTTGTCTATATGTATAGGGAAGGATTGACCAAGGGGCACTTACCCACTGAGCCACATACCTGTCCCATTTTATGTTCTAATTTAAGACAGGGTCTCACTAAGTTGTTTAGAACCTCACTAAGTTGCTGAGGCTGGCTTTGAACTAGTGATCCCCCTGCCTCCGACTCCTGAGCCTCTCTGATTATAGACATGTGGCACCAAACCTAGCTCAATATATAATTTTTGAAATGGGTGCTACAAAAATCTAGATCAATGAGACCAATGAAATGTAACAATCAAAAGAAGACATGAATCTGATTCTACTTTTGGATCATTAAAGAATAGCAAAATAACACAGGTCTAAGGGAAATTATTGAGACAAAATTGTAAATGTGATTGTGGACACTCGGGTAATAAGATTATATCAGTGTTTAATTTCTCAAATATGATGAATATATTGTAGTTATGCTTTATTTTTACAAAACACATTGCAAACTATTAAGGGGTAAAAATTTGATGTTTGCATCTAACTCTCAAGTGCGTCATACAAATATACAGTGTTAGTGCAAAGGAAAGGACAGTTGTATGAGTGATGGACATGAATGAAGAGTATGTTTAGTTCATTGTACCATTTAAAATTTTTTTCTGCAATCTTAAAATGTTTCAGTATAAACCACTAAAAAAAGAAGATAATGCAGAAAGGTAGAATCAAAATTAAAATCAATCTATGTGCCATTTCTAAATCAGTGAAAATATAGAAAAGTTACAAGTAACCAGATTATTTTGCTTCCAGAAATCATATTGTTGACAAATTATTTTTTAAATATATCTATGCCTGCATTCTGGTTAGAGTGCACTGGTCTTCATGTTGTTTTATTATTAATATAGCACATATATCAAAAATATATAATTAAAATAATGGCAAATTATTAATATTAGTATTAATCCATCTATATTAACAAATGCTTTCTTAAATAAATATTATTATCATACTATTATATTTATAATATCTCTTAATATTTTCCCGCTTATTTGACCAAAAATAGAGAACTACAAAATTCTACTTGTTCTAATTTTAGTTACTTTAAGATTAGGTCCTAAATTTCACTCTATTTGATGTTATTTTTGACAATTACATGCATTTAAAAATTAACCATAATTTAGGTCAGGTGCTGTGACACGTCTGTGATCCCAGTGGCTCGGGAAGCTGAGACAAGAGGATCTTGAGTTCAAAGCCAGCCTCAGCAAAAGTAGGGCACTAAGCAACTCAATGAGACCTTGTCTCTAAATAAAATACAAAATAGGGCTGGGGATGTGTCTCAGTGGTCTTGTACCCCTGAATTCAATCCCCGGTACCTCCCCTACAAGAAAAAAAAAACAAAAAACAAAGTTTAATATTCGACTTTATATAAAGCCCTATATTGGGAGTTACAGTTGCTTACATGTGTTATTTTCATTAATTTGTTTAAAAGTGAAAAAGTGATACTGTGTCACTGCATGAGAATATTACTTGTATTTTTCCCTTAAACTAGGAAAACAATAGCTTTGAAATCCTTAAGGGAATCATAAGCCTTGTTTCCTATTTCTATGGAAACAAGCTTCGGCTTCAGTGAAATTTGTAAATCAGAGTCTTTTCTGTAGAAAGATAGAGTTGAATTTTTACAGCACACAGCTGTCAGGACACTTGTTCAGTTTCTAAGTTTACAATTTTGAAAGTATCAATTATTTTACAGTTTCTAATTAAGATTTTTTAAATATTTCTGTCCTTTCTCATCATTGTTTCTTTCAACAATGAAAAATTCTATAATTCTTTCTTTAAAAAAATACCCTGGCATCTATTGTATAAAACTAACATTTTCTCCCTACATTTTTGCTTCAACTATTCATTGATTCTGAATTGTTTCATGAAAATAACAGTAGAATTCTCTCCTCATTTGAAGTGGATAAATTTTTATAAGTCTCAAAATAATGAATGCTGTAGCTATTCAAATAAGAACAGGAAAATGTAATCTCATAGCTAATTTATTAGCTGGCTTTGTGAAATAAATTAATCAGTATATACCAAGTCTCACTTTTATTTTGGATTGTGCTTTCTGGGGAAATGACTGCATTGTTTTTGAAATAATAATACAAATATTTTCATTTATGATTCATTGAATTTAATTCTGCTTTTGATAGCACTGATACTCTTTTGCATTGACCAAATTACTAACAAGATTAACACATATCTCAAATCAATTAGAAAGGCCTCGGGAAATACATAGCAAAGCTACAATAAAACCACCACAAGGATCTCTATTTCTTAGCAACAAGGAGAACACCAGGTTATGACATAAAATTACAGAAACCAGTTAAAACATCTAAAACACTAAATTATTGTTTTGTCCATCTCCAAAAATCATTTGCGTTCCAAAATATCCAAGCAGTGATGAAACTCAAGACCTCTTTTTCTTATCTCTGCCAACTACTCTGTAGTCTTATCTGAAGATCTGAAGACCACAAAAGCATGCTCACCTTTCCATTGTGTCCAATACAGCAGTAGGAATAAAACAAGTTAGAAATATTAAGTATAAAAGCTAAAACACAGACATAAATGAAAACAATAAGAAGTGCAGGGAAGCAAATGAGTAGATGTAAAACAATGCTTGATTCAAAAGAGAATATTCAACATTTAGTGATAAGTAGGTGAAGCTGGTAACAAGAAAAGCCAGAAAAAATAAAAGGAAAAGGTGATTAAGACAGAGGCAGGGATCAGAAAGCTGAAAAACCTGCTTTTAGTATAAAGATGCTCTCTGGAATTGTCCAATAATTATTAACCATGTGAACAGCTCTTAAATTGCTTATTCCCTTCTTAACTTCTTTAACTTTCCTGTCCTCCATTTCCATTAGAACAAGAACTAGCATTACAAACATGCCCAGAATGCCTAGCACTGGCCAGGTTCCCTGGCCTCAGCTTTATCCAGGTCCACTTATTCTCTGTGCTCTAACAACTGTGGTTTGATTTCACCTCCTGAATCACACCATGTTCTTGACTTAAGGATTTTGCACAATACCTCTGCCTGGCTTTCCCTTTGTTCCTCCCCTTGCATGCCCTTTAGTTAACTTTAAATTGTAATTGCATGTTGGCTTGATATTTTTTTCTGAAAGTAATATGTTTTGACCCTCAAATAGTCAAATCATCAGTTTAAACATTTTCACAGCAAACTTTAATGTTACCTCATAATTTTTCAATTTCAATTTTGTACATTTGGGTGACTAAGAATCTAAGTTTCTCTAAGGTTTCTAAATTCCTCTGTAAATGATAGTATGACAAGAACAGGGACCATTCTGCCTTTGCTTACTATTATTTCCTTAAATAACAGCCCCATATGTGTGCAGCTCTCAAACTTGAATTGGATAAATGCTTCCTCCACCAGATCTCCCAATTTTTGCTAAAAAAAAATAAAAATAAAAATAATAGAAATTCCCAAGCTTGAATGTTATGTTTAGATTTTATTCCAAGCATGCCTTTATTTTCATCTTATTAAATATAAACATAAAAAATTGATTTACTTTCATTTTGACTGAGATAATGATGCAAAATGATCTTCTATAGACAGGGTTCAGCTCTGGGCATCAGAAAATGGATTTAGTTCAGGGATTCTAGTGGTTAAAAAAATGTTAGCCCTGTTGAGATCCAACATAACAAACTCAACCTGATTTAGAATGAGAACAAACCAAAAATAAATAAATAAGTAAAAACAGGAGTATATTCTTTTTAATAACAACTGGATTTCAGTCAATCATATACTACCTTAAGGCAATCACATGTAGCTGATGCATCAGACCTTGCCCAACTAAAGCAAATGCCTAACTGAAGTCAGTCATTTGGCTTTTCTACTTTCTTTAGAGGTCAGCCGGCACAAACTTGCTGTTCAAACTGCTGGGTTAAGCTCTTTGAACACCTTCTATTTCAAAGGGTTGCCAAATCATGAATCGCTGTCCTTTGCTCAAATAATCTATGTCAATTTATCTATTTTTTTCTTTTAATCTTATACTAGAATAGGCCTACATAGGAAACTGTTCTCCTTGCCATAGTCATGAGGTTGCTGATCCATGTACTGGTTCCAATTATGACAACTTAACTGAAGCTTGACAGACAGAGGTCACTCCAGTTACCTTAGCACCTGCAAGATGTGTTAGAATTTCCACCTCTCTTTCTTCTGAACAAAGTTCCTAATATTTTCCAGATTTTGCATAAGGCCTTGGAAGATGACGTCAAGGAATTCTTGGAAATGTACACGGAGCTGAACATTTTCCCATCTTTACAGTACAGGAAAGGTGCCTGAGTAGCAAAACAGCAGGTGCTGAGTAACGTAAGATACATCTTCCTTTGAGTTTCCACAGACAGCAAAAAAAAAAAAAGAGAACAAAAACTGCCAAATGCACAACTTCTTTTTAAAATAAAGACAAAATTTTAAAAACATAAAAACATTTATATCACTTGATTTATGCAGTAACACACTTACCTTATCCAGTTTGTCTCTTCAATCACAACTATAATCTTATTAAACACGGGAACAATTACTCTTGTCCTCTGTCACTTCTAAACATAAGCCTAAATCTCAATTATTGATTTTTTAAGATAATTTTTTCCCTGAATTATATAGACTCAAATGCTCTTTAATATTATCAATACAAAAATACTTAGAAGTTCCTTCCTTTTCTTTCTCCTTCGTTTTTTCCTTTTCTTTTTTCATTATTTCTTCCTTCCTTTTCTCAACAAATATCAGTTGACTTCTATGCACCTGGAAATATAAAATGGAAAAAGACCAACACAATTCAATAGAGAGAATCTAACATAGTAAAATTGATCACAAATATATTAGAAGAATCAAGAAGACAAAATTGGAACTGGTATTCAACCAATGATGGGGCACAGCAGGAAGCTATCATTACACTTAGAGGAACCTACAAGGGAGCTTTTAAGGGCACATTCTAGGGCAAAGAGGATTTAAAAAAAAAAAAAAGAGGAAATCTGTTTCTCCCTTCCTTCCATCCCCAAATTTCCACTTAGAAACTGATTGGCCAAACTCAACTGGGAGATTTTTGAAAAAGGAATGTAGAAAACAAAATTTAAAGAGTGATTTCCTTAAAACTCACATTAAAGAAAGGGAAGCCAAGAAGTGATTATAAAAAGAAAGATGCAACTAACAGCACCATCATACAGCTGGTCCAGGACTGCCTGGGAAGATGGGGAAATGTCTCAGGTAAAGAGTTTATCTAAATGCTTGAGAGCAGAGAAAAGATGCTGTCCTATTGATTTCTATTTTTAAATTCATGTTTCAGAGAACCAAAATATATCTCAAATTGAGAAGAATACAGTCACTGGTTAACTTTGTTGTAAATGCATACTTATGTTCATTTTCTTAGTAGTGGTTTGAGTTTTTTTTTTTTTAATTATTATTATCTTCTAATCAAGAAGAGAGGAAGAAGAAGGAAATGATTAAGAAGAGAAGGAAACCAAACTTCTTTAAATTCTTTAAGAATTATATTAAACATGTAGATTGGTATAAAGCATATATACTTTGGGACCTCTTCCGTGGTTCACTGATGTATGATAATCACTTTCATATGATCTCTCATGATTTTTTTATGGCATCTAATGACTCTGAATCTTCTTTTGACTCTCATCATTTCTTTTGAAATGAAGTTTAATTAAAATGTGATAACTTATTCTATTTTTTAGTGTATCCCTCTTTGTGAGCTATAGAGGTAGTAAAAAATAGGAGAGTGTCTTTCATAATAAATAGTGAATCTCCTAAGAGTAAACAATTTAAAACAGCAACCATTGAATATGATTTGTAAATACAGTAGTATTTAAAGTCATACATATTAAATGTATGACTTTAGCAGCATTCCCCAAAGCTTTTCCAGCTATCATTCACAGATTATAGGCCTTCAGATACAAAGCCTGAAACTGGTAATAACAAGTATGTAACAATACATAATTAGATGATGAAAATGTTTTCCTTACTTCAACACGGCCTATTATTACATATGGTTGAAACAAAATATTTATAAATTGCCCTCTTTATTCCTAGCCTTAATGTCAAAGTTTAGGTGACTTGCTCTGAACTTGAATAAAGGGTTTAGTAGAGTCCACAAGCACTTGAGTGAATTGACAAAAAATGTGCTTTTCATGAACAATATTCTTGCTTGATGTCAAAGCAAAAGGCAATCAACACATCTCTCAGGACCTCTATTGAAGTCATTCAATTGCTCTTTTTCCTCAAAAAGAGAAAGCTGCAAAAAGGCACTTAGCCTCTCTCCCAAAAGGACAAAAGGAGCATTTATCTAGATGCCACTTTTATTAGCTTTAAAAATATGAGCCTTAAAATTTATAAGAATGTGGGTGAATTGGATATTGTTCCTGAAAGCACTGAAGAAGTATCTAATCTCAGGAATTTCTCCATAACTTAAAAAGCCTATGACAATAAACATAAACCTTGAATCCCAAATTTAATCTACTTACTAAAAGAAATAGAATATCTGACCTTTAGATTGGAGAAAACCATTCAGTATTATTGGTGCCCAATGTTGGCAAGGGTATATAAAAACTGGTACTTAGGCCTTACTAGTGTCAGTTTAAAAACAAACAAGCAAAGAAACAATCAAAAGTGTGAGAAACTAAAAACACAATTATAGCATTTATCTTGGAAATTAGTACTAAAGAGATTTTTAAAAATCAAAACAAAATAACTGATGTGAGGAGGGCTAGGTACATATTTATTTTAAGTTGTTGTCTCCATTAATGTAACCAAAAGCCATTAAGACCAAAGACTATTTGATATCATTAAAGGTATTTGCATCTGTTATAAGGAAGTTAGGTCTTAGTTGTTGTAAATGCCATTATAATAGATTTTTCTGTTTTGGGTATCATGGTAATATTAATCTCATAAAGAATTTAAATGTGTTCATTGATCTTAAGAGATTTGTATCATAATATTATTCCTATTTAAGTGTGAAGAGTTTATTAGAAAAATTTGTCATTTAATTCAGAAGTGTTTATTTATTAAATTTCTTGAAAATATATCACTATTAATATTTGTATTAATAATTAAACTTGTTTGGCAATTGAGTCTTTTCAGCAATTTGTCCACCTTACCTCAGTTAGTATTTTCATAATATTCCCTTATAATCTCTTTAGTAAAGGTGATCACAATATTGTTGTCTCATTTTATTTGTGATACTGTTAATTTTACCTCATTTGTTTTGCTCACTAGCTAATTAATTTTATTTGCCTTATCTTATAAAACAATTTGTTGTTCCACATATTTTCATAATTTCAAATCCTCTTTTAATTTCATTGATTTCTATCCAGTATTACAGCTTTCTGCTTACTTTGGATTGAATTTGCTCTTCTCTTTCAAGTTTCCCAAAATAGTTATACATATAATTTTGTATCAACTCTGGACATCTTATTTCGATTTATATATTTTCAACATCCTGATTTTTTAATATAACTTCTTTGAATGTCAAATGATATTTTTTGTTCCAATAAGCAAATACAATTTATAAAACACACTTGAAAAGGATAGTCTATTGCATGCCCCAAATTACTGCTTTTTGCATCATTCCTTCTTTGTATCTAATGTCACGAAATTATTTTTTCATCATTTCCTCTCTATTTGAAGAACCTTCTTTAGCTAATATTTTCTTTAGCCAGTTTGTCTACTGTGGACAAAGATGTCTTTATTTCCCATGCATTCTTGAAGGAAAACTTTATCAGGTATAGAATCTGGAGCTGTTAGTTCTTTTCTTTCAGCTTTTAAAATAATATTAACAATTCCTTTTGGTTGCTGTGGTTTCTAAGAAAAAATTCACCCTTTTGAACTATTTTCCCCTTATAGGCAATGTGACATTTTTCACTGGATTCTTAAGATTTCATTTGTTGCTTTGTTTCTTTGTCATTAGTATGTAGAAATTTAATAGTGATGTATCTTGGCATTGATTTCTTTGGGTTTATCTGGTTTTGATTTGGTTAATTTCTTATATCTGTAGATTTATATCTTTCACCAATTTGAAAAGGTTTTAGTCATCATTTCTTTGAATATTCTTTCATGCACACTCTGTTTCTCCTCTCCTTATAGAACACCGATAATATAAACCTTTTGTTTTTTCCCCTACAGGCCCCTGAAATGTTAGTCATTTTATTTTCAACCTGTCTTCCTTCTGTAACTGAGACTGAGTAAATTTTATTACTCTGTTCTCAGGGACAACTAACCTACACATATGCTGTCATCCCCACATTAACAACATAACCAATCAGCTGAATTTATATTCCTATTTGTATTACTATGACTTTCAGTTTTATAATTTACATTGGTCATTTTTTATAATCTCTCTCTCCTTGTTGAGTTTTTAAATTTTTCATTTGTTTCCATTTTATAATAGATTGCTGAAATATTTTTATCATGGCTTCTTTAAACTTATTGTCATGTAATTCCAACATGTAATTCATACAGTGTTAGGGCCAGTTGTCTTTTCTTATTTAAGTTGTGATGTTCCTGTTTTTTATTATGATGGGTGATATTTTGTTTGTAGCTTAAATAGTCTGCCCCTGATGTGAGGAGATGATGGGTCTTATAAAAGTCTTTTATTTTAGCAGACACTCATCAATTTAGATTTAGCACACATTTTCTGGCCTGCTTGTGTATGTTGAGGGTTCCATTATAGTTTAATTTCCAGTGCCTTTGCAGTGTGATTTTGATCTTCTTGGTTAATCTGGTACTATTGGCTTTTCTACTTATCCCTGCTCATGATAACAGTCAATCAATGAGTAATTATTGAACAGTTGTCCTAGGATATGTTCTAAGCAATAGACATACTGCAGCAAATAAAGCAGACAAGGCATCTCTTTTTTTTTTTTTTTTTTTTGGTACTGAGGATTGAACTCAGGGGTACTCGACCACTGAGCCACATTCCCAGTCCTGTTTTGTGTTTTATGTAGAGACAGGGTCTCACTGAGTTGCTTAGCACCTTATCATTGCTGAGGGTGGCTTTGAACTTGTGATTCTCCTGTCTCAGCCTCCCAAAGTGCTGGGATTACAGGTGCACACCCTAGTGCCCAGCTCAAGGCATCTTTTTTAAGAGGTTATGCTGAAGTGGAAGACAGATACTAGATAGATAGATAGATAGATAGATAGATAGATAGATAGATAGATAGATTCAGAATTGTTTGAGGAAAGAGGAGCCTATTTTAGAAAATGTGATTGAAAAACAAATCTTCAGGAAAAGTTCATTGTAAATAAAACATGAATGAGAAAGAGGAGGCAAATTTGGAACACATAGGGGAAAGAATATTTTAGTAAGGCAATAGTGATGTGCAAATGTTCTAAAAGTAGATAAAGTTTATCATGTTTTTTATTGTTATAACAATAGCTAGATCTCAGTCCTACTGTAAAGAATCTGAAAAGCTACATGAAATTGTTCTTCAAAGAGACAATGTCAGAAATGAATATATACAGAACCCATTGGCTAAGGAAAACACCCAGTGCACAAAGTATCTGCTTTCTGTTGATAAATGTATAGCCAAGCAGCATCATAAGAATAAAGGCGAGGAGGTGGATGATTGAAATGTGGGATGCTTTTATTAACTTTTAAAATGGTCTTTCAGATTAAAAGGTAGAAACAAAATGCGTGTGTGTATGTGTGTGTGTGTATTTGTTTACATTTCATAAGACTGCTGAAATATTTTTATCATGCCTTTTTAAAGCTTATTGTCATATAATTCCAACATGTAATTCATATGGTGTTAGGGCCAGCTGTCTTTTCTTATTTAAATTGTGGAATGTAACTTAACATAACAAATTTGGAACAAATTGGGGAAAGAATATTTTAGTAAGAGGCAATAGTGATGAGCAAATGTCCTGAGAGTAGATAAAGTTTAGCATGTTTATTATTGTTATAACAACAAATACCTAGATCTCAGTCCTACTGGAAAGACTCTGAAAAGCTACTTGACATTGTTCTTCAATATATATATCTGCAGATAAATTGATTTATGATATATCTACTGCTTGAGTGTAAAGTTTCTTTATACCAAATTTATGATCTGTTATTCAAATGGCATACATTCTATTTCCTATTCATCACCTAAATATTTCATTTCACAGTAGAGACAGGCCTTTACTAAATTATATAAACTTTCATCAGGCATTTCTAAAGTTTATATAGTGGCATGCCCAAGCCATTCTAATTTTGACATAAATGTATAAAGTAAACAGAAATACATGGCAGGATAAGGCCTTCTGCCTACCTGGGATTCAACTTTTGCAACATTCCTTTCTTTTTTCAGTAGCACTTTTGAAAGGATATGAACATTTTATTTTTTAAAGAAAATGAGATTCATGTGAGGAACCAATTTGATTGATAAAAGTGTGTATTCCTTAAAGTTAATGTAACAGAGGCATATTGTGCCCAAAGTAAGTACTTCTTTTCAAACCGTGTACTTCATTTTTTTGAAAATGCATACACATAGAAGAAATGGTGTAAAATCATATTGTTGGTGCAGCTCTGGAATTAGTTTGTAAATATGAATTCTGAGTGACACCTTTAGCAAATGATCACATAAGTAAATCTGGACGTTTGTTTTTTGTCCTAAGTCTAAGTTACTGCCTCTTATAATTGCAGCATTGTAATTATGTCTACTCTTCATGGTTGCTTTTAGGATTAAAATAACATGCTTAATTTAAAGCACAATACCTGGGCTTGGATTGTGGCTTAGTGGTAAAGCACTTGCCCTGCATGTGTGAGGCACTGGGCTCGATCCTCAGCACCACATAAAAATAAATAAAGATATTGTGTTCATCTACAACTAAAAAAATTTTAAAAATAAATTTAAAAAAATAAAGCATAATGCCTGGCACAGAGTGCATATTAAGTGAATATGACCTATTATTATATTATTATTATTAAATTAGACATATTGGAACAGTGGTCCCTTCACCTTCTGAATATAGCCCTCATTGCTCTAAGGGTTATTTTTTTTAAAAGAACATGACTTTTTTCTCACTTCTCCCATCTCCCCCATCCCTAACAAGATTAGGGAGACAGTGTTAGGTTTTCTTCCCCTGGTGAATTGCCCTTGAGCACACCCACTACAGGAAGGAGATGCCTACTGAAGATCTGGGAAGTGAATATCTCCCAAATTAAAAAATGAATCCTAACATGTCATCAGGGCACCCTGGGACCCCCTACTAGAGCACACTTGGAATGTAACCATTGAAGGGTTCCTTTAAAAGCCCCCTGTGTCCCTCCTCATGGGGAGAGTCATAGCCTTTGGGACAGTAGTCCCCTGTGTTTCTCCTTTGCTAGCAAATCAATAAACCTTCTTTTCCTTTTTCTCAAAACCGTGTCTTTATTATTTAATTGGCATTAATTGGCATTGGGGGCAAGGACCAAGCTTTTGATTATAATATCATATTTCCTTAAGTTTCCTGAATGTGGTGATATGTGGTGCGCATTTCAAATATTCTGAATTCTAAAAAAGGTATACAACTATTTCTAAAGGTTGCTACCACTGGGGAAAGGAGCAAATACTGCTGTTGGTGTTTTCATGTCAACTAATAAGTTTTATTCCTCTGAGGGCAACTGGGACATATAATCTGGTGTTTCAGTTGGTAAAGATTTTCAACAACTTCTCAGAAATTGTGCAGCAGCCTGCCTCTTATTAGGAAAATCGATCTTGGATCTTAAAGGTCAACAAAATAAAGCCTTAACTTTTCCTTCTAAAAATCCTACAAAATAAGCTGCACATAAGATACTTTATCTACTTTATGAGTTAACCCCTGTCTGGATTTGCACCTGTGATTTCTTGGAGCTTGTGCACTTACAGTGCCTAACGATTCCCTTCAACTATGAAAGACACAGTTTTAAAATTACATAATGTACTTTAAGGAATGCCAAACGCCAAACGAATTCAGTGATTATGCTGCAACGCAGGTGGCAGTGTAGAATTTACTGATCTAGGTCCACAGTGCCATTTCTTTCAGCCAGAGAGGTAGTGAGTGTGCCTCGCCTGCGTGCACCTAGCCAAGATCAAGAGCACTTTGTCATCCTATCCAACTGACTTTAAGAGTTCAAACATTGTTCTCTAATGTTTACAAAGATAAATATTTAATGCAGAGAATTCTATAAAAGATGGCAGAGTAAACTCATCATAGTCTCCTGGACTATGGAAATAAATATAAATAATTAGAGATAAAAACTGCCTCTATGCTTAGAAACTGTCATAACATCGTACAGGAAACCTTGAAGAATAACAATCAGTTGCAAAACAGTTTGGACCAAACTGAAAGAGTCCAAATATCAAAAGATACATACCCAACTGGGAAACTGCATTATGTAATAAATAAGAAAAAGAGTTGTGGAGGGGTATACTAGGAAATTCTAACTAGAGAGATGAGACTGGGGAGTGTACAGATAGCAGGAAGAAAGAGAAAACATGCTGTAGGGTTAAGTGTCCCATAATGAAATGGCAGGTAGAGATGAGATTTATAATATATGGACTTCCTGAACAAGTCATATTATTTTTTCCAGCTAACTTTCTCCCTATTAAACAAACAAACAAACAACAACAACAACAACAACAACAAAACCTTGGCAGAAAAGAATTGTACATAGCTTTGGACCAGTTAACATGAGCAAAAACAAATGTTTACATATCCACGCAGATGTAAACTTCCATCTGTTGTTCAACTATCAATTAAAGGAGAGAAAAGTAAGAGAAAGCCCACGGATCAGAGTATTCAGTAAATTTAAAGAGAAATTGCTTGTTAATAAATACTATCAGAAGCCTTGGGTCCTTTTCTGTACTCCTTAATCAAATGAATGTGTACACAAATGAATTATACAAACTAACAATTTCCATGTCTAAAATCTAATTCCTAATGGATTAAAGGATACCTCTAAGGGAGGGAATGAAGAAAAAGGAAATGAGGAAAAGCCAGGGATAATGATCTTTAGAAAGAACATTATTCTTGGGCAAATAGTGAGTTCTGTCCCAATCCTTCCATGCAAATTGAAAGATAAGCATAAAGTAGCATGGCACCAATGTGGCCATTAGTAATTAACACACAAAAAAATGAGGAAGAAAGTCAAAATCATGTAAATGACAAACAGTTAAAGATTAACCTTCGAAGAAGCTATATAATAAATGACATAGCGAATTTCATTATCATACTATCAAGTACTGAATACCAGTTGATAATATAAATTTTAAAAATAAAACATTCTGAAATTATAATCATATTAATTTTAAAAATCATTTTAGGTTAAAAAGCAGTGTCAAAATTCAACTTCTCTAAAACCAACATAAAATACAAATTAGAAATGAAAATAGAAAACTGGAATAGGACATTACTGACATTTTAAGAATATTATACATAATTCAAGAGGAAAGCACAAGTTAAAATTTAACTGTCAAAAGGAAGTTCAGATTTTAATATTAAGCTATCTGAATACTACACAGATCTGATGATGCTTACTCCTTTTTTCCTCTCTCTCTATTTCAGCATTTGTGTTTATGTCTTACTCTCCTGTTCTGTTGCCTTTGTGTAGGAAGTGCCTATAAGCAGACCTGCTGTTCTTTTTAAGAGTGAGACATTTTCTATGTCAGTTTGATTTTGTCCAATTCAGGGAAAAGGGCTAGAAAGACTTAGGCCAGGCTCAGTAGATTAAATTGCATTCACCAACAATTCATCAAAAACTTTGTGGGTTGATAGGAGATTTTCCAAATTTATAAAGCAATACTTTATTTTTCATTTGCATATTGACCATTAAACATGCACTCCACCAGATAAGAGGAGATGAGAATGGCATCCCGAATTCACACCAGAGAACTGAGTTCCAATATCTGGATAATAATTCCTTGCCCAAAGATAAAAAATTAAAACTAAACAAAAATAAGACAGAAACGAGTGGTACTGGCACACACCTCTAATCCCAGTGGCTCAGGAGGCTGAGGCAGGAGGATTGCAGGTTTGAAGCCAGTCTCAGCAACTTAGTGAGACTTTAAACAACATAGTAAGACCCTGTCTCAAAACAAAAACTAAAAAGGGCTGGGTATGTGGCTCAGTGCTTAAGCACCCCTGGGTTCAATCCTTGGTACAAAAACAAAATGATAAAAATTTGCAAAGAAATAAAATTCCCTGATATATAAGAAAAACCTACATTTATAAAATGAAGAATCTGTTTCAGAAAAAGAAGTTAACAATAAAGGTTTAGTATAACAAAGTATAACGAAGCCTAAGGATGAAGAAGTAATGCCACGAGTGTATTCAGGAAGAAGAAACTAGCCACTAAAGACGTGGAAAGCCCAGGACCATCGTGTTCCCCATATTAGTCTCACATGCTAGGAGCTGAGTGAGCACACCCAAGCTCTAAAGATGGTAACCAGATTGCCTCTCAAGTCTGTGAAAAACAGAATTACATCCTCAAATATGCAAACAAGAAAAATTTATAGCATTTGGTATCATCTCAAATATTACTCAGATACATTCTATCTAATTAACAAGGAAAATAAAAATAAATATTCCCCAAATGGGACTATCATGGCATAAAATAGCTTGTGAGTGCAGTTTCAGTATATTTAAATCCAAAATTAACTGAAAATATTATCTGTAATTAAGCCACAAAAGAACAATTTAATAAAAGTGTATTATAATTAACATAATTTTGTAAGAGGCATGATACAATATGTCAAAATAATAAACAGAAGTTAGCAGACTAATAAAATATTCTTCCAAATATTTCCAACAAAAAGCAAGTACAAAATATTTAACTGGCAACATGTAATTGTGCAATTTTCCTTGTGTTTCATCAGTGGAGTCAGTAATGCTGAATTTGATGAACTAATAAAACAGGTTTAAATACATGATTTTCAGTTTTTAACTAAGACACTAAATTATTATATACATTTAAATTTTCTCAAGTGGAAGGAAGCTCAAAACCATAATATAAAAGTGCAAAAACCAAGGGTAGACAGAAGAAAACATGATTAAAAAAAGAAAAGACCAAATTTATCTCATGCTAAAAATGGTTTGATAAATTCTGAAAGAAAATTTTTAGAGACTGAGAAAATATAATAAATAGGAATAAAACACAATATACCATCTATATATAATCTTGCCTAAAATAAACTGATTAGAAAAAAATTATATAAAAAGATATACAGAAAGTTATCAAGCAAAAACCAACAGAAAGAAATAAGCATCACCATATTTATCTCAGTTAAATTCCAAGCATTTTACAATCACTCAGAACAAGAAGACAACTTTAAGATAATGAAAGATGCTACATACAACAGATGTATATCTTTTCCTAGTAAACATGGCATTAGAATGTATTCAGAAGAAAATTTTGAATTATAAGAAACCTGAATAGACTAAAATTCTTAAATAGGCAAATAGAGAAAAATACCTATTTATAATTTAAAATAAAAATTGTGTTTATTATATGTAAATATTCCATATCTTCCATATTTATTCCATACATATGGAATATATATCTGCTACATGTACATACAGATATATACATGTGCATATGTAAATATATGTATATAAATATCTATATATACATATTCAATACACACACAATTTAGAGACAATATTCACATATTCACACACACAATTTAGAGACAAATCAGAGATAGAAAAAACTCTAATTAATTCCAAAATTGAAAGCATGCTGCAAAATATATTTCCTGAGAGTACTACAATAAAATTAAATATAACCTTACACAAGTATGAAATCTAAGACACTTGATTTCTTAGAAGTTGAAAGTAGAATGGTGGATAATTAGGTTAGGAATAGTAAAGAGGAGAGAGAATTGAGGAAAGAATGCTTTCACCATAAGGAAATGATAAATGTTTTGGGAAATACATATGTTTACCCTGATTTAAACATTAAACAATGTATATATTTGTCAAAAAACCCACATGGTACCCCATAAATATGTACATTTTTTATGAATCAGTTAAAAAATAAAAACAATAAAATTCCACTGGTAAAAACATGAACTAAGTAATATAAATACAAATAACAAAAATAAAACAAAACAATACTCTGAATTACAGTATATAAATGTGTGTGTTATACACAAAATTGAAAGAGAAACAAAAAAGCTATAAATTAATAGCATTGTATCTAATACATATTTTCAAAGTTGCTATAATCAGTAAGTGATATACTAATGGAAACTTTTAATGAAAGTCATATACTATAAATACATATAAATGCATGTAAATGATTTCATGCAAGTAACAAAAATTAGGAGAAAACTAAAATTTATCAATGGAGAAGACTTACATGTCTCATATATTCAATTAATGATATATATCACACATACAATGAAATAGTATGCAACACTGTTAACATCATGCAACACATCTACATTTCTTGGGCACATTAAAATAATATAATGGCAAATGCTTTCATTATGTATAGAAGAGTAGGGTTGGTTATTATGGATAATAAGCTGAGGTCCATGAGAACTGGTACTAGTCTATTTACTTGAAAAAATTCAAGCATAAATAAAATTTGACAGAATAAAGTGAGATTCCTCTTTCCTCCATTTAGAATAAACAGTGTAAAATTCCACCATGATTTGCTTATTCTCAGAAAATTGCAGTATCAGAGAATTACCTGAAATAATTCAGCATGTCACCATATAAACACAATGCTATTATCACATCTAAGAAAATTGTAATAATTCTGTAACATTATCTATCCTCATCAGCAATGAATCCCTAGCCTTTAATACAGCAGTGGAAACTATATCTTTTTTAAATTATACATTATTTTGGGAAACAGATATAAATTAAAAATGCTTTAGTTGCTAGAAACCTGTAATCCAATTATGGGGCTCTATGAGCCCTGAGAGGAATCTTTGGTCTTTGTACATGATAGAGTGAGTTCTAGAGTCAGACTTTATGGCTTGAATCATCACTCTGTAAAAGTAGGGACAGTTCACCTCATGTTGTAATCATGAGTACCAAGGAAGTTAGTACACACAAGTGCTTAGTAGCCAGAATATATAATAAGTGTGCCATGCACATATGAAATTTTTAGGAAGCACTACCTGGCACATAGGAGAGACTCAATAAATATTTGTTAAATAAATAGTAATTATTCTTACCTACATTTCAAGATTGTGAATATCAAATCAATTGTATAACTTTGGAAAGCATAAAGCAGTAATCAAGCAAGAGATATTGTTGTCTAATTCTGAGATTCCAGGGATGCTCATATGACATACATCTGATCTCTAAGATAAACCTAATGTTTCCTTTATAAGTGTTCCGTGGTAATTGCTTTCATCAAGTAATGTCCTTCAATCAGAATAACTTTTTGGTATGCTTTATAGTTCCATATTTTATAAAGCCCCCATGTGCCCCTGCTGTCTTATTTTGTGAATATGTTGTAATGTAACATGAGGAACTTTGATTCTAACACCAAGTGGTTTCCTAGTGCTTATTATAATCCTGGCATTGTCAGTTCCAGCAGAAGCACTCTTGCTGGCAGAATCAAACTTGCTCCTTTGCTTAAATATGGCAGCCAGACAAAAGGCTTTTATTTATTTTCTTAAAATGTCTTCAATATCTGTGTTAACTAGAAATAAAATATTAAAAAATGAATTGCATTCCTGTGCATCATGGTGAGATTTTTAACATTACAACAACATATCTTTGAGATAATTTCCTCATTTATTTGAAAAAATTCAAGCATAAATAAAATTTGACAGAATAAAGTGAGATTCCTCTGTCTTCCATTTAGAATAAACAGTGTAAAATTCCACCATGATTTGCTTATTCTCAGAAAATTGCAGTATCAGAGAATTACCTGAAATAATTCAGCATGTCACCATATAAACACAATGCTATTATCACATCTAAGAAAATTGTAATAATTCTGTAACATTATCTAAGATCTTTAAACAAATTGTACCAAGTGAGACAATCTAAGCATCAAAAAGGAAAATTAAAGATCTGATTGCAATGGATTGAATTATAAATAATCTTTTAATTCATAGAGAGAAAATGATGGAATGGTATTTCTTTGCAGAAAATGCCAGATTGCATATACAAGAGTAATGACAGAATTTTGTTTTAAAGCCAACATTTTCCAACCCCAATGGAAGGAAAAAAAAAAAGGCTTCCTAAGGAGGTCTAGATTTCCATATTCGGATCCCATAAATATGCTACCTTATGTGACAAACTGGACTTTGCAGACATGATACGGATGTGATCTTGAGATGGACAGATTTTATTTGATTACCATTAATATTAGTTATTAAAAGCAGAGACTACCATCTGTGATCAGAGGGAGACTTCATTATGAGGAGTGTCAGATAGATATTGTGAAAGAGACTCAACTTGAGGTGGCTATTCTTGGGAATGGAGCAAAAAGATAAGATCACAGCTCCTTTCCTAGTGCTGCCAGAAAGGAATGTAGCTCTGCTAACTAATGGGTTTTAGTCCAGTTAGACCTGCATCAGACTTCTAATGTTCAGATCTATGAAATAATAAACTGATGTTTCAAGCCACTAAATTGGTGGTGATTTATTATGGCATCAATAGAAAACAAATGCAAACCCTATATAATAATTAATTTAATAGTCTAATCAATGGATGCCAGAAAATTTCAGAGAAATGATGTTGAGAAATATAAGTCATATGAAATCAGAGTATGAACCACAGATTACTCTCTATTAGCAAACAAGGGGAGAATGGCAATTACCACTTTAATCAAGAGATTAAACTTAGCATGTTCAGTAGGGGGATGTCCTTTGACTGCATCTCCCTAATGTGATGCTCTATGGATTTACAAGACCTATATAAAGTGCTCTTGCCAAATACTTACCTGAAACTAATAAAAAAAAAACCCTATAGGCCATACTGCCTTAAATTTATAGGAACTTCAGATAACAGTGGAAAAATTTAAAGTAACTCTGGATAAATAATTATACCCTAAATGCAAGATATAAGAAAACTGATCTAGGTTCTTCAAAATGCCAAAGAAATAGAATGGCAACAACAAACTAGGGGGTCTATATTGAACTGGAAGGTAAAATACAGATATTAACATCAAATGTAATATTTGAACCTTGAATGGATCCTGGATAATTAGAAGGAAGGATGTAAGGAAAGGTGTTGGATAGAAGGAAGGAAGGAGGACAGGGACCTCTACAAGACTTCAGAGACATTAATATTTTAAAACTAATATATTCAAAATTCCCACTAGAATCACTTTTAATTTTCTTATCATGATAGATTGTCTCTTTACTGTGAAAAGGGCATGATTTGGCCTCATGGGCCCTTGCTTCCAGTCCTGATTATGCTTACAAATGATGTAGGCAAACCATTTCCTAAATGATTAAGAAAAGCATTTAATATGTTTGACAGCTTCCTAAACTGGATTATATTAGGTAGTCTCTACAGAACCTGAATCTTAAACATCCTTTGATGTTTCCTTTAGGAGGACATTTGGAAGGCTTTTCTTTGACTCTCAAGTTTGGTAAATTTCAAATAACAAATGTGCTTATTTTATGATTGTTTTTTTATTGTTGTGTGACAAAGAACCACATAACTACTAGAAGAAAATATTTCCAGACATTGGTATAGGCAACAATATTTGGGAAAACACCACAAAAGAACAGACAACATAAGCAAGGATAAGCAAATTGGATTATATTAAACTAAGTAGATTCTGCACAGCCATAGAAAAATATCAACATGGGGAAGAAAGAACGCATAGAATGAGAAATAAATTATAAACTAGTCATCTGATAAATGACAAATATCCAGTATATATAAGGAATTAAAACACTCAACCAAAGAACAAGTAATACACTTAAAATGAAAAGATGATCTGAGTAGATGCTCATGATGAGTCATGAGCATAACAACACTTAGGGAAGATGATCTGAGTAGGTTCCTCAAGAAACAAAAATAGAACTATCAAATGATCTAGCTATCCCACATCTCATTATATATCCAAAAGAAATGATATAAGCATATAGAAGAGTTACCTGCATGTGTATTTATTGCTGCACTGTAATTAAGAAATGGAATCAACCTAGATACCCATCAACAAATGAATGAATAAACAAATGGTATACATACAAAATGGAATATTATTCAACTATATAAATGATATCCTTCATTTGCAGCAAAATTGATAGAATATTATATTAAGCAAAATAAGTCAGACACAGAATCAGATTGCATTTTCCTTTTATATGTGGATGCCAAAAAAATGTAAATCTGAATGGAGAATAGTGATTACTAGAGGATGGGAAAGAAGGGAGGTCAGAAAATAGACACTAAAGCACAGCTGGAAAGAAGTCATAAGTTTTTGTGTTCTACTGCAGAGTGGATAACTGTAGACAACAATAACATGCTATATATCTTATGAATAACTAGATAAAAGAAATTTGAATGTTCCAAATGCAGAAATGATAAGGAAACAGAAACATTAACCACTCTGATTTCATCAGTGTATGTTGTATATATGTATTGGATTAGTAGCCATACCCCATAAATTAATAAAATGAAAATAAAAATTAATTTTAAAAGAAAAATAATGTCTTTAGTTATCATAAGTTTAAGAAAAATATCTTATAATGTACATACTTTCTGTGGAAATCATTAAAATATTGAGTTAAATATATTTCTCATTTTGAAGTGGTAAAAAAATTAACTCACTTTCTCTAAAGACTTAAAATTTAAGAGTATCAGAAGACAAATTAAATTTAGACAAATGTGGCTTAATACGTAGATCAGGAAAGTGATTCACGTGAAAAGCTTGCAATAGTGTATTCTGTCCTAAGTTAAGAGCAATCAGAGCATTATGCCAAATGCAAAGAGTTCAGATCAAAGGAAAATAAACACATTTTTAAAGATTGTAAAAATTGTTTAAAAGAATTCATGAATATGAAAGATCAATGAGGCAAACACATTCCATGTAATTAAAAATAATTTCAGGGATTACACAGACACTAATGATTTAAAGACACAACTTCAAAGAATTCTGTATTTTAAATGCTATAGGCAAACATAGCATTTACACAATTCAACAAAAAGGAGTGGCATTCCTTTTTTTGTTGTTGTTGTTACTAGGAATTGAACTCAGGGGCACTCAACCACTGAGCCACATACTCAGCTCTATTTTGTGTTTTATGTAGAGACAGGGTCTCACTCAGTTGCTTAGCATCTCACCATTGCTAGGCTGGCTTTGAACTCACAATTCTCCTGTCTCAGCCTCCCTAAGTGCTGTCATTATAGGCGTGTGCCACCACGCCCGGCTAGGAGTGGCATTCTTTACAAATACTAAAATGAGAAAATATGGGAACATAAAAAAAAATTAAGATGCAAAAGAACATGGGATTTTTTTACAGTTATTAATTTAGCAAAAAATGGAAAAAAATACTGTGCTAAATGCCAGTTTTAAATGTACATGTGTGGATATAAGGCCTTCCCTCTGCCACTCACCATATGGGCAGGAAGACAGATATTTATCTAGAATTCCATGGTGTAGTGATATAAAGGATAAGATTTGGTGGTATGGTGGCATATAACACTGAGATATCAATAAAATTACGATAGCAATTAAAATCATCAAAGAAATACATTGAAAGTATTGGAAATACATTGAAAGTAACCTTATTTCCTCTGATAAATATCTAGTCTTTTAATATCCAATTGAGGGTTGGGTTGTTTGATCATAAATAAATTGTGTTCTTAATTTTTAATACAGTGAAATCTCAAATGAGATGTCTCAGGGTACTATTTCCAGTGCCTTGGAGAGAAAAGTTAATAATACTGTACAACACAGTGACATCACATTAATGTTAAAATTAAACACACTTTGAAATATTCATCATATTCAAAATGTAGACTTTCAGAGTTAAGGCATAAAGTCCATTCATTTCCATTTTCGCATATAGCAAATCCAAATAAATGCACTCCAACATCTCTAGGGCTTCCACAGTGATGTCCCACACTTTATGAAGCAACTTGCTCTAATGGAAGCTTTGTTTAATGTCCATACACACATTCTGAATTAATGTGTCCACCCAGGGCATCCTTGATTCCACTTCATTCCTTCATCTCTGATAATTCCCCCTCTGCTGGACAGACCATTGACTAATTTTTAATGAGCTTTCATCTACTTTTTTTTTTTTTTTGGTACTGGGGATTGAACTCAGGGTTACTCAACTACTGAGCCACATCCCCAGCCCTATTTTGTGTTTTATATAGACACAGGGTCTCACTGAGTTGTTTAATGCCTTGCCATTGCTGAGGTTGGCTTTGAACTCATGATTCTCCTGTCTCAGCCTCCCAAAGTACTGGAATTACAGGCATGCACCACCACGCCTGGTTACTTTTAAATTATTCTCTTGCCCAAGCCAAATATTTACAATTTCACTAGCAATCATTAATATTTCTCCCTGTTAAATATTGTTAGATTTAATTCACTATTTTAGCATATAGAATCTTTTTGCACCATGATTGTAATTGAAAATGCTGCTTTCTTTTCCTGTAAATTTGCAAAGAATATTTTGTAATATACTATAAATACATAATATTGTCCAATAAATCAGAAGAAAAGGACAGGGTGAATCCTGGTGTTCGTCTTTGGATACTAGCTTTGCAACTGAAATCTATTTAATTATTAGCTTGCTTTTAGAACATTGGAATTATTCCAACTTTTTCAAAATGGAGTTAAAACTAGGTTTAATACGTGTCTTTTTGAAGTCTAGATAGAGTATGCCTATTTCACTTCAATGATCTACTTGAAAAGCAACACTTTTCAGAAGGAAATGAAGCTATTTGGATATGCTTTGTACTATCTGCAGCACTCTAAGTTCTTTGATCCTGAGATCAGATTTCGTTCTAAAACCCCCTACAAACAGGTATTATATAGGAGACTCTACCTTTGAGCCTAATATAGACTTAATCATTTTTAAAACAGACATGGGTTTGGATATACATTATGAAAGTAAAGTATCAAAAATTCTAGAAAAGGACCCTGAAATGATGGCTAACTAATAGACAAGTATGCAAATGCACTTTATTCTCTGTAAAATGCATGGAGTAATGTGTCTCTTTAGAAAGCAGCCCTGTGCAAGTCTGGGGTTTTCTGATGCATAAAGATGTGCTCTAAAAATGCCAGGGAGGTAGAATACTCATTGTGGTTGTCAATGGAATGTCCCGTTAGTAACCCCTGTGGAAATCATAAAGCTCCTAAGCACATTGAGTCATGAAGGTCACCCTGCATAAATCTGTCTACATTCATGAATTGCTACTGCTAACTGCCACCAAGTCAAGCTCAGTGTATACCCCATGCTGCTGAAATGGCAGAACTCATTGGATAAAATCCCAGGCACTACATTCAAATTTCTTATCTTTAAGGCAGAACAGCATCTATTCAGAAACATGCCCTTGAGCATTTGCAAATATGGAATGGAATTTGTTAATTCTCCTAAAAGCTTTGAGAAAGGTATATATTACTGGGGTGTATACATTTCAAAGGGAAAATACTGGTTTACAGCTTTTTATTAGAATATAACACCCATTCCTGGTCTCTTGCTGTAGTGACAAATTAAAATAGGTAAGCAAAGAATTGTAGTTTTAAATGCTGAAAAACAAAGGTGATAATTTATATAGAAATGATACTGATTATATCAGAGTATATGTTTCACAGCTAAAATTTTATTTTAAGCAATCTATGATTTCAGGATGTTGTTATTAAGTAATATCACGTAAGTAGATTAAATTTCATTCATGAAAAGTCCAGCCTGAAAAACAAATTCATGACATCAAAAAACACATAGAGAAAAATGATAATAATAATCTCAGAATGTTAAAGGAAACAGAAAGAAGTCAAAGAGAGAGAAAAGGATAAAAATAAATCCAGTATGCAAATGATGGATGCTGCTGAATCAAGAAATAAATGAAATCAAACAGCATATTCAACGACAGAGTGAAAGTAAAACCAGTCACTTAAAAAGGGCCCAAATTAGCAGATAAAAAACTCTTCCTATTATATGATAGCTAAAAGTGGGATTATGAACTAGAGAAATTGTAATAATTCCTGACTCACCTTTATTACAGGTGTGGCTTTGTCAAGGTATTTAATTCATCAAAGCATCACTCTTTTCATGTGTACACATCAGGTCGTAGTGAGATCAAATGAGATCTTATTTATAAATGGGTTAGTCAAGATTTTTTTAATGAAAGTGGTTAATACATGTTTGTACTCATCATTATGAATACAGAAGTACTGATGTTTAAATTATTACAGACTTGCAGAAAAAAGTCACTTAAATAAATACGTGACATAATGCATATGTAATTTAGCTTGACGTTGCCACTGAACAATGTACGCATATGTCTGATCATCACATGGAAAACCATAAATATTGAAACTTCTGTCTATTTAATAAATAAATAAATAAATAAATGTGTTTCTTTTACCTATTAAAACTTTCAATGTTAAATAATTTCATAAGTATCCTGGCAGAATACTTATGATACAAAACAACAACACTACAACAAAGCATCATATAGTAAGAACTCTTTTAGAAGGGAACTTTAGGTGTGAGAAGTACTCAACTTTTCTCTCTCTCTCTCTCTCTCTCAGAATCTAGGAAAGGTCATTTTATATACAGTTTGATAAGGCATTCTAAATTAAATGGAAATTTTATTCAATAAATTATATTTCCTTTTGCAAAATAAAAAGCATAGAACATGAAATATCAATATCACACAGTAGAAACAAACCTAAAATGCCAAATAGATTCAAACCACAAAAGTTTAGAGAAGATATATAGGGGAGAATGTTTGTATAATCTTGATCAACAAAAACACAGACTGGAATATATATCAAACCTTTTTTTGGCAAAACACACTGTGAGTACAGTTAAAAGATAAAGACAAATGTTGCATACATACAACGAAGAAATATATCTTACTATTGTTTATGTTGTAGAAAAAAAAGGACAAAAGAAATGAGCAATTAAAAATTAAGAAATACAAATGGCAAACCAATTAGCTAAACTTAACAATAATAAAATGAAACATAAAATGAAATGAGATTATTTACCTCTAGTCAAATTTTCAAAGTCTAAAATTCTTCTTAAATGTCCTCCTGTGTTATAAAAAATAGTTTAGTAAATAAATTCATTTTTCCTCTTATATAGATTTAATTTTTAGAGCGGTTTTAGGTTCACAGGAGAAAGTGTGGAAATTTCCCTGTACCCCTAGGACCCTACACCTATGGCCTCCCTACTCTAAACATCCTGTACAAGAGTGGTATATTTGTTGCAACTGATAAACTCACAATGAAAAATTATTATTACCTAAGTCCAGAATATACATTATGGCTTACTCTTGGTTTTGTGTATTCTATGGGTTTTAACAGTGCACAGTTATATGTATCCACTGTAATAGTTTCATATAAAATAGATGCACTGACCTAAAATTTCTGTGATAGACCTAATTCTCCCTCTTTCCTCCTTCATACCTAGCAACAATAGATCTTTTCACCATCTAAATAGTTTTGCCTTTTCCGGAATATCATACACCTGTAATGATACAGTATAAAGGCTATTCAGACTGGTTTCTTGAACTTAGCAATATGCACTTATGTCTCTTCCATGATGCCTCATGGCTCAACAGATCATGTTTTATAGCACTGAATAATATTTCATTGTCTGGCTATACCTTCATATAGTTGTTCACTCACATACTGAAGGGCATCTTGATTACTTCCAAGTTTAGCAATTATGAATAAAACTGCTAAAACATCTGTGTGCAGGTTTTTGTGTGAACATACATTTTCAACTCATTTGCCTAAGTACTAAGGAACATGATTGCCAGATTGCATGGTCAAGGTAAGTTTAGTTCTTTTTTAAAAAAGTTAGCCTTAAAAACTTGTAGCATTTTTCAGTGCTGTCATTTTGGCCATTTCTGTTTTAATTTGCATGTCTCAGATGACATAAAAATATGGAGCACCTTTCCTAAGCTTGTTTGCCATCTGTTTATCTTCATTGGTAAGATATCTTTTAAGGTGTTAAGTCCAATATTAAAGTAGATTTTTAGAGTTTTCTTATTGTTTGGTTTTAAGAGTTCTTTGTACATTTTGGATATAGTCCTTTATTTTATATGCCATTTGAAAAGATTTTATCCTAATCTGTGGTTTCTCTTTTCATTCTCTTAACAATGTCTTTCTGGAGTCAAAAATTTTAGTTCAAAGTGACTTCTTACCTAGAATTCTGTTCTTTTTTCTTTTTTGGTAATCTTTTTTATTATAGTCTTACAGTTATACATAATAGTTGGAATAATTTTGATAAAATCATACATGCTTGGAATTTGATTTACTCCTTTTCAGTCTCTGGTATCCCCTACATCCTGCCCTTCCTCCCTTCTCCTATTCTCCTTCCTCTACTCTGTTGATCTTCTTTTCACTCATTTATTTATTTATTTTTGATTGGTTTTATATATATATATGTGTGTGTGTGTATATATATATATATATATATATATATATATATATATATATATATACAGATGACATAAAAATATGGAGCACCTCCAGCCTCTCTCTTTATCTCCCCTTATAATCCACTGATCCTTCCTATATTTTTATGATATCTTATCCCCTCCTCCTCTGCCACTTTTAACCATTATTTTACTCTAGCTTCTTCATACAAGAGAAAACATATGACCCTTGATATTCTGAATCTTGATTTTCCACTTAGCATAATTTTCTCCAGTTCTATATATTTACCAGCAAATGCATAATTTAATTCTTCTTTATGGCTGAATAAAACTCCATTGTGTGTGTCTGGGTGAGTTTCATAATTTGGCTATCGCAAATTGTGCTGCTATAAACACTGATGTGGCTGTATCACTCTAGTATATTGATTTTATTTCTTTTGGACAAATAACAAGGAATGGAATAACTGGGTCATACGGTGATTTCATTCCTAGATTTTAAGTAATCTCTATACTGCTTTCCAGAATGGTTGTACTAATTTGCAGTCCTGCCATCAATGTATGAGTATACCTTTTAGAATCCTACTCTTAAATAAGTGTTAGACATTGTCAAACATATAAGACTTTCTTTTTTTTGCTAAATTTCTCAGGTTGGCCTTGAACTCCCTAAGTAGCCATGTTATTCATAGGACCTGAACATTTTAATTTTAATGAAATCTGGCTATAAATATTTTTCTGTCATAGATTGTATTTCGAGTATTGTGTCTAAAAAGTCATCACTATAAAATCATGTAGGTTTTCTACTGTTCTACAAGTTTTATAGAACTTGTAGGTCTGTGGTTCAGTTAGAGTTAATGCTTGTGAAAGGTTTAAGGTCAATGTCAAAGTTCATACGTTTTCCATGTGGCTAACCAGCTATTGCAGCACCATTCATTGAAAAACTTCACTTCTGGTAAGTTGATTATGTGTGAGTGTATCTCTAGGCTCTCTGTTCTATTTTACTGATTTATTTGTCTATTCTTTTGCCAATGTCAGATTGTTTTGATTACAGTAACTTAATAGGAAGTCTTGAAATAAAGGAGTGCCTATACTCCAGTTTTATTCTTCTCCTTCAATATTTTGTTGGAGGTTTTGTGTCTTTTTCCATTCCATTTATGTATTAGCATCCTTTTTTCTACTTCTGCAAAATAAGTTGCTGGTGTTTTAAATAATATTGCACTGAATGTGTAGATCAATTTGAAAAGTACTAATGTCTTCATGATATTAAGTCTTTCTATCCATGAGCATGGAATATATTTCCATCTATTTTTTATTACATAAACAGCAATTGGTTAGAGTACTGAAGATATGTAAATAATAAGATCATAACTTATAGGGAGCTTTGTTTAAAATTTGGGGTAAGACTGACCACAAAGTTTTGAGGAAAATTTTACTGTGACCAAAGAAATCTCCAAATATCACATTGTCTTCAGAAGTGAAGGAAACACAAAGGCAATTAATGACACCATGGACTGGTTAACTAACCCCCAAATATAGATGTAAATACATATCAGTTGATCAAGAAA
Source organism: Geosciurus inauris (assembly GCA_004024805.1). Lineage (NCBI taxonomy): Eukaryota > Metazoa > Chordata > Mammalia > Rodentia > Sciuridae > Geosciurus > Geosciurus inauris. The sequence continues at coordinate 104,478 of PVHX01001172.1, read as the reverse complement.
TAAATCAATAGAATAATCCATGAATAAGGAAACATTGAATAATGAACTTGCCTAAATGCATAATGAAATCACTAGAAACAGGTACAAATATACTATTATTTTTATTTTTTTACTCAACTTTGACAGATCAGAGGATCCAAACAGATATCCTTTCAATGTGTCCTGCTCAGTTGTAAAGAGTATGAATAGTTGGCAGCCTTCAGCTGAAGGATGCCAAAAGGAGACTACCCTGGCTTTGAGTTTAAGTCAAGCTCTTCTGTGAACAACCCCATCAATGAATTCTGGGAAGAGCAGTGGCACAAGAGACATGTCTACCCAGCGTTGGTATTGTCTAACTGGCAAAATTCTCCTGTGATGCTGACAGAGCCATTGCCAGATCTCACGCAGCCTAATGTCTCCTGAATAAATCTCATTGTATCAGTATCTGCTTTCAAGAAAACACAACCCACAATAACAGCTTTTTACCTTGAAAAAGTTCAATGATGGAAAGAGTGAACAATTGTAATAAACTTCCATAATTACTTTTTGCCACTGGGAAAATGATTGTACAATTGCCTATCTTGAGAGAGAGAGATGTGCACATATGTATGTTCACATTTAAATGCATACGTGTGTGTTTGTCTTACTATTATGTCAATTACAGACGCTCAACATTTTGTCCTTACATATTTTGATTTGTATATCTTAATAATAAGGAAATTATCTTCATGAATAAAATACATTATCCTCTCAAGAAATATCAATCATCTACTATAAATTATATATTTAAATACCACAAATTATCTCCTAATTTTTTTTTCTGATTTTGGATACAAGAGTCAATTGAGGACTACAAAATTGAATTTAGGTGGCATGCATTTCAAAACTGTAAGAGTCTCCAAGTTTGCAATTTTTTCATGCTTCATAACCTACTGCTTTTGTAAAATACCTCTGAACTTATATTCATTATATTTTCCTCATCATTAGCTTAGAATTAAATATTGCTGTAAATATTGGTACATAGGTGATACTGTGCTTTCTTAGAACTTATATTGGTGGTCATAATGTTAGTTTGTCAGATTATTGGTAATGCTAAATTTGATTGAGTAAATTTTTAGATCTCACCATCATATGGAACATTTATTCCCTTACAATAAATAAATAATATGTGGGGCAATATTTTGAGACTGTAGAAATAACTTGATTTTTAATAATCTTTCACCCAATAATTTTAGTAGCCATTGAGATCTTTATTACAATGGGAATTATAATTTCTTATTTCTAGTAAACCTTCATAATTTACTTATTTGTATTTTGTATAAAAATCTTTCTCTTCTACCTGCCTCAATACTAGTTTTAGTATTATTGAATAATAGGTTCTCTTATGTTCACTGAAATAAAATAAAACATTGCTGCTATTATTCTTTTTGATGTTCAAATTGTCTGAAATTTGGCCAGTAAGAGCCTTTTAATCAGGTTCTTATCTTTTTGTTTTGTTCCCAGCATTTTTGATTACTGGGAAGTGATCAAACCAACATGGATGTGCTAGGTATACTTATTGCTGATGTGCTTAATTAGAAAACATCATATTATTGGAATTAAAGTAATTAAAATTATAATTTTATATGAATATATTGGGGCAAAAATCCTTGAGCAGCTTTTCTATTTTGTCTTTAAAGTATAAAAGGAATAATTAGGGGGAGAATAAATGGGATTATTTTTCCTAAGGCATAATAAAATAATTTTCTAATTATTTAAATTATTAGCCAGAGAAATATAAAATATACTGCACAAAAATAAAAATGCAGATCTAAATCAGTCTGTACAGCTTCTCAGTTACATAAGAAAAATTTTAAAAGATGGAATAACAATGATACATTTTCTTAAGGAAGGAGAAAACTAAATTAAATGAGAAATGAAAGATTAACCATAACTTTACATAAATACCATAACTTTTCTACAAAAAGGTGAAGATATTTAACTCAAAAAATAAAACACAACTCTCTACTGTCTTTAAGGATTCCTCTCAAAGTAACTCAGAAGGACAAAGAAAAAGTGAATGCATATACAATTATATAATTTTTAAAAGAAACAATAGAAAATAAATGCAAATTGTGTGCATCAGACAAGTGAATATTCATTAAGTGGCCATGTTTTATTAATAAATGATGTAACCCAAAATAATACTGTATCTTTCAGAAGTACTAAATAATACAGAAATGAATAAAATGAGATTATAATCTTGAAATGCAAAAGTAAATATGAGTCTGAGGAGAAAACCCAACTACCAACATATTTTGTAATACACATTAAATAATTTTGTGTTAAAGGAAAATAACAAAATAGTTACTAAAGTATACTGAGAAAATCCTTTTTACACACACACATACACATTCACAACCCCAAATGATTCTTTTTTTTTTTTTTTTTTGGTACTAGGGATTAAACTCAGGGGTACTCAGCCACTGAGCCACATCACCAGCCCTATTTTGTGTTTTATGTAGAGGCAGGGTCTCACTCAGTTGCTTAGCGCCTCGCCATTGCTGAGGCTGGCTTTGAACTCATGATTCTCCTGTCTCAGCCTCCCTAAGTGCTGGGATTACAGGCTTGAGCCACCGCGCCCGGCTCCAAATGATTCTCTTATAAGAAAGTAATTTAAAAACATGCAAATATGTTTTAACAAACTAGATGGTAAATAGAATAACCAATAATATATCCAAGAGCACATTTTTGGAAATATGTATTATATGAATGAACCATGTATTAGTTTATTCAGGGACAGCAAAGGAAGCAATATCAAAATAAAATGATAACAAACTATAACTAAAAGGAAAAGAAATCAGGAGCATAGATGCTATAATTACATAATATTAAATTTTAAAATCTAGATAATAGAATATTTTCTATGAAATAAACTCACCAAATTTGATATGAGATATGGTAGAAAACCCAATAAATTAAAAGTGATCTAAAAAACAAAAACATACAAATAATCTAGGCTGAGGATATATCTTAATGGTAAAGCACCACCTTAGTATGCACAAGGCCCTGAGTTTGATACACAGTATCACATTATAAAAAAACAAAACAAAAAAATAAAGAAAAAGAAACGACTAAATAGAATTTACCTAAATATATTAAATTGATTAAATATAACTTCCACACAGCTAAAAACAATTACAAAGCAATATATAATTGTGACTCTCTCTCTCTCCACACACACACACACACAAAACACACACACAAACATTGTGTTGCTCAGCTATTTATTGCTATGTCCAAAATACCTGATATAAACAAGTTGGAGGAGAAAAGGTTAATTTTGTCTCATATTGTCAGGTTTAGTTCATGGTCAGCTGGATCCATTCCTCAGGGCCTAAGGTGAGGCAGAACATCTTGGCAGAAAAGAAAGACAGAAAAACTGCTCAGCTTGTGGGAGACAAGAAGCAGAGAAAGAGAGAGGGAGAGAGCAAGGGAGGGACCAGGGATGAGATACAATGCTCAATGGTACATTCCCAGTAGCATACTTCTTGCAGCTAAGCCCTATATGCCTAGTTTCCACCTCTTCCCAGTAGTCAACTCAAATTATTAATCAAATGGATTAATCCACTGATAAAATTAGAACATTCATGATCGAATCACTTTCCAAAAGCTTCACTTATATACATTGCTGCATTGGGGACCAAGTCTTCAATACATGAGATTTGGGGAGAAATTCTATATCTAAACCATAGCACAAATAAATATCTATATTTTTTTCCTAAATATGTTTTTCTAAACATCTATTTTTCCTATATTTTTCCTAAATGCAGACATGCATACACATGCACACACACAGAATCTTAAGATGTATGTAAATGTTTTTTTTAAAAAAAATATTTATTTTTTAGTTGTAGGTGGACACAATAGCTTTATTTTATTTTTATGTGGTGCTGAGGATCGAACCCAGTGCCTCCCGCGTGCTAGGCGAGCACGCTACCACTGCGCCACAACCCCAGCCCCAGTAAATGTTAATAGTACTTTATCTAAGTACAAAGTGGTAAACTTTTAAATTATTACTTTTCTATTAGAGCTTTATATATAGTAGTTGGGTTCATCCTGACAAAATTGTACAAGCATGGAATTCAATTTCAGTTCAAAACCCCCCCATTTTCCTCCCCTTTTCTCTCCTTTTTTCCCCTCCTTTCTCTACTTTGCTAGACTGACTATCACTCATCTATTTATATTTGTTTGGTTCTTTTTACTTATATATCAAAGTGAAATTCTCTGTGGCACATTTGTATATGCACATAACAAGATTTTTTTATTTGTTCTTATTAGTTATACATGATAGTAGAATGCATATTGACATATTGTACATACATGGAGTATGACTTCTCATTCTTCTGGTTGTAAATGACATAGAATTGCATTGGTCATGTAATCATATATGCACATAGGATCGTTAGGTCTGATTCATTCTGCTATCTTTCCTATTCCTATTCTCCCTTCCTTCCCTTCACTACCATTTGTTTAATCCAAAGTACTTCTATTCTTCCCTAATCCCACACCCCTTATTGTGAATTAGCATTTGTGTATTAGAGAAAATATTCTTTGGTTTTTTGGGATTTTCTTATTTCATTTAGCATGATATTTTCCAGTTCCATCCATTTACTGGCAAATGCCATGATTTCATTCTTTAATGCTCAGTAGGAAACAATCAATAATGTGAAGAGAAAGCCTACAGAATGCGAGATAATCTTTACCGCATGCACTTCAGATAGAGCATTAATCTTCAGGATATATAAAGAACTCAAAAAACGTAAACACGAATAAAAAAAACAAATAATTTTTTGATAAACATAGATGCAAAAATCTTAATAAAATATTAGTAAATGTGATTCAAAAACACATCAAGAAAATAATACATCATGATTGAGTTTCATTTCAGGGATAGAAGCCTGGTAAAACATGCAAAATCAATAAATGTAATTCATCACTTAACAGAATTATGGATAAGAATCACACAATCATCTCAATATATACAGAAAAGGCCTTTGATAAAACCCAGCACCCATTCATGTTAAAATTTCTGAGAAGCTAGGCATTTACATAAACATAATGAAGGTTACTTATGACAAATCCAAAGCCAATATTGTGCTGAATGGAAGAAAACTAAAAACATTCCCTCTAAAATTAGTAACAAAACAAGGCTGTATATTCTTACCACTCCTATTGAATATAGTTCCTACATTATCCAGACAGATCAAGCAAGAGACGAAATCAAAGGGATGCAAATCAGAAAATAAGAAGTCAATCTATCTCTGTTTGTTGATGACATTATCTTGTCATGGAAAGAACTGTTCTTGGATAGGAAAAAATAATGTTGTCAAAATGGTCATACTATCAAAAACAATATACAGATTCTATGCAAATGCCATCAAAATACAAATGACTTTCTTCACAGAATTACAAAAAAAAAATTATTAATTTGGAAGAATAAGAGACCCAGAGTAGCCAAAGCAAATACTGAGCAAGAAAAGTGATGCAGGAGGCATCGTAATACCTGGTCTGAAATTGTACTACAGAACTATAGTAACAAAAACAACATGGTATTGGCATCAAAATACACAAAAAGACTAATGGAACAGAACAGTAGACACAGAGACAAACCCATAATTATAACTGTTCAATACTTGACAAAGTTGTCCAAACAGAGTTTGGGGGAAAGACAGCCTTTTAAACAAATGGTGCTGGGAAAACTGGATATCTATGTGTAGAAAAATGAAACTAGATCCCTAATACTCACCCTGCACAAAAGTCAAATCAAAATGGATTTGATTTAGGAACTAAACCATAAACCTTGCATCTGCTAGAAGAAAACACAGGGTCAGCACTCCATATTGGTGCTGAACACCACCTTCCTTAACAAGACCCCCAAAGCTCAAGAAATAAAACCAAGAATCAATAACTGGGATACTATCAAATTAAAATCTTCAGCTCAGCTAAAGAAATGGTATTTGGGAAAAAATTTAAAATTTAAAAAGGGTAAAAGATGGGAATATGGGAGGAAAAAATAAGAATAAGGAAACAAAAAATTTTTAATGAGAAATCGAGGGCTTGTTTTCACTGTGGTGCTCAAATCTGTTGATAGGAATGGATTTTCAGTCCTTGTATTTATTTTTGGCTCTCTATTTTTGGCCAGTCTTTTTGTTCCTCATCTAGCTGCCAGCTAGATGTGGTAGCTCTCAGCTTCCAATCTCCCATTATTAGGTGGGATGGACTAGAAGGTGCGAATGAATTGCATAATTCTGTGGCAGGGTTGATACAGAGTTCCAGACTGGAGTTGTCCGTTGTGGGGGTTTAGACTTCCAGAAAAATCCACTTTTAGGGCCTTAAGTACTGAGCCTCCAGAGGTTTCCTTTTCAGTGCTATGGATGTTAATTAATCGGTGCAAGTGCAGATGCGCTTGCGTAGCCACAGTAAGCATTTTCGCAATTGCGCTTAGGGGTTTTCGCAATTGCTGTTAGGGGGTTTTCTCCCTTGGAATCCTCAGGTCAAGAGGTTGAACGTTCTAGGTAAAATGTTCTTTGTTCTTATTTCAGCCTCTCTGATTCAGGCACCCTCTGAGAATGTTTTCATTAGGGGCTGGTAACTTCCTTTATGAGTTTCCAATCCCCCGCAACCACAACCACACCCCCTTCCTCGCCCCACAACACACACACAAGCCACTGCCCCTACTACAACCTCATCTCTATTCACTGCCAGGGGAGAAAGCTTTTAGCACCTGGGAATGCTTTCCTTACCGGCCAGCAGGTTCCGCTCTCAGGAGGCTTTCTGTGCTGCACTATGTGGGGGCTGCCTGCACCCACAGAATGCTGCCTTCCCACCCCCACAGACAGCTTTGGATTTGTTTCCACCGAGATACTTACCTACCAACTCTGTGTCCGTGAAAACCCGCCTTCCTTTGTAAACCACAGGTTCCCCAAGGTCAATTTTTGTTTTTTAATTTATCCACTGGCCATGAGCCTCTCTGCTCCCAGTTCTGCTCTTCTCACATGGGAAGCTGGTGCATTTCTAAGGTATTATTTCATATGCTCAAGTTACTGACTTTCTGTCGCTATATGAATTTCTTTTTCTTTTTCTTTTTTTTTTTTCGGTTCAGAATTACTTTTCGGTGAGGTTTTTTGTTATATACCTTGTTGAGGAGCTGTTTTCCTGCTTTAAAATTCTGGTGCTAAGGTGCTTCTGGGCGGTGCTCCTTTCCCTTGCTCCGCCAGCTTATATGTTTGTGTATGTTCATGTTTGTATATGTTCCCTTTAAGCACATCTAGTAAAGTTATAATTTTTACATAACTTTTAATAAATTTATAAAATGTTATTAGCGTCTATATAAGACTCTTAAACCAATTTACATAATTCTTACCTTCAACAGAAAATGTAGGTTATGTGCAAATGTAAATCACTTCAGTACAAATAGTCAAATTTTAGAAATAATAAAGACCTGTTTTTAACTAATAGATATTTATTAAAATACAAATGAAATTAAAAATTTAATTATTGTTTGACAATAATTCTTACTACAATAGATAACATCTCTGTATACATAACATCTCTCCCAAAAATTCTCTATTAAACTTTAATGTCCCATTCAGAAGGATTATTTTGTTCTGAGCTTTGTAAAAGAAGGAAGGAAAGGGTATAAAATTTAATATTCGTAATGGCATCCTGAAACATATGAGATCACAAGTTGTTTAAATTAGCAACACATGTTGATTTAACTCAGAGTGTAGAAACGGTATATAATACAATTAATAGATATTCAAATTAAAATTCAGGATACTCTTACTTTAAAAATCCAGTGATATAAATGAAAATTTGATTTATTGATTATTCATCAAGAGAAAAGATAGACTGTGTGTGTGTGTGTGTATATATATATATATATATATATATATATATATATATATATATATGGCCAAGATCTGAGCAAAGAAGGATGTTAATACTGGGTGAGCAAAGAAGGATGTTAATACTGGGACTGGCAATGAAGCTGGAGAAGAGCAGCCAAGGTCTAAGATGATTTTCCATGCGTTTGTATGTCATTCCTAGCAACATGGAGCTTTATGTTTTTTCAATGCATGACACTTGTGGTTTGGAACCAATATGAATAATGATTCTGTCTCTAAATTTATTTTGTTTAGTAATACATATTCAGTTTACATTTTTATTACTCCATGCTTAATAACTCTATGATGAAAGCAGTACATTTAGAATAGCAGAGGTAGTTGAATAAAAGACTGTTCTAAAAGGACTTTTAAACTGCATCATTTTAAAAACAGACTTCTGTAACAAATTTTATATGATTGTCTACAGTGGGCCAATATTGTGACGGTGTCATATAGTAGTAGAATATGGAGATAGAATGTGGCCATGATGTTCTCGTCTGTGACATTGGACTCCCTGGAGCTGATGAAGAAAAGGAAGGGTTTAGGGCTGCTAGTGAGATATATCTGGAAAGATTACCTTGAGAAAAATCATCTTTTGAGGTATAACAGCTAATTTAAAGAAATTACTTGCAATTTTTAATTTTATATATCATTTCTTTTATTTCTGAGACAGAATATAGGTCTGTATCATGAGGCTACAAGAGATAATGTGCTTTCTAAAATTTAGAAATCCATTCTACGTATAATAAGGAAAAGTTTCAGCAGCAGATACTTTTTTGTATTTTCAAATACAGGATTATGAAACCAAGAATGTAAAGAAGAGGTCAGAAATTGGAATAATTAGAAATGAAGGATAAGAAAGTAAATTAAGTCAAGGTTAATTCCAAAATTGTGAACTTGAAAAATTAAAATAGCCTACTAAGGATTTTTAAGTGATGCTGCCTATGTATTAGACCTTATAGTAGGAATTGGGAGGTGTTTTAATGTGTAAGATATAGCCATTATCTCTGAAGAGTTCATTGCTTAAAGAAAACCATTAAAGGTTAGCACTGACTTGGAAAAGATATGGCACATGCTTAAATGAAGGCAGGTACAAACTTCTATGAGCATATGAAGGAGGCCATAGTTAGTCCTATGACTGGTAAATGTTCAAGAGAGAGAAAGGGGGGAAAAAGAGGAAGAAAGAAAAGAAAGAAAGAAAGTATGGAAGGAAGGAAGGGGTGGATGGAATAAAAAGGGAAGGAGGGAGGAAAAAACAAAAGAAAGAGAAAAGGGGAAAGAGGGAGGGTGAAAAGAAAAAAAGGAGAGAGGGAGGGTGTGATGTGATGGGAGAGCATGGGTGTGATGGGAAAGGAGGAAGGTAGAAAGTAGTTTTTATCAGAACTTGACAGTAATGTATAATAAAAATAAGAGATCCTGCCAGGTGTGATGGCACAGGCTTGTTATCCCAGTGGCTTGGGAGACTATGGCAGGAGGATTGCAAGTTCAAAGCCAGCCTCAGCAAAAGCGAGGCACTAAGCAAGTCAGTGAGACCATGTCTCTAAATAAAATACAAAATAGGGCTGGGGATGTTGCTCAGTGGTTAAGCACCCCTGGGTTGAATTGCCAGTACCAAAAGAAAGAAAGAAAAGAACAAAAAGAAAACAAAAAAGAAATAATAAATCTTATTCTATGTGCACACAGACACATGCACATTCAGATACACAGACATAGCAAGACATACATATTAGATAGCATATATACAGGCATGATCTTCATTTTGTTTTCATCAATAGAACTAATAATTTTCTTTAATATGCATGAAAATCAACTATTCTATGATCACTCTCAATAATATAGAAATATTAGAATACTTTTTACTAAGTTTGAGGCATTTTTTTTTTCCTCTTTAAAAAAAAGTGACCCACTTTTGTAGTGATATATTTGACCAACAATGAGGGTCTGTAAGCAAGGCCTGTGGTGGATCAGAGGACTGATTGACAAGATATGCAAATAGTAAAGTTAATCAGCATTTAGTCATTTATTTAAGAAATAGTCATTTATTTAAGAAATACACTATACTAAGTATTCTGAGTTTGCAACAAAAAATCTCATCATCACAACCACCTTTTAAATTAAGAATGCATATCTCTAATGGGCAATGAAAAATGGAGACTAATTTTGATAGATTCCCAAGGCCACATATGGGAACAGCCAGGGTAGTTAGCCTGCCCCCGAAGTCACTGTTTTTTGTTGTTATTTTATAACAATCTCAAAGAACTTTTAATCCCAAATACTACTAAAAATTCAAGGTAAAATTAGGGAATGGGTGACAAAACAAAACAGTGGTTTATTCCATTTGACCAAGTTAAAACATGGAAACATGTATAGGCAAAATTATTATTCCTCATCAACCTCATTTTTTAAGTGAAGAGAAATGGAAATACTATAACTCTTCAGAATCAAAGAAATTCATTTAAATTGAATGAATTTAAAACTTAGAGTTATAAAAATGTTGGTGCATTTTTCTTACTTTCTGTGAACTAATGGGAATCCCTTATATATGCCAGTCTGTACAGTAGCATTTGGATACTAATATGATTATCACCCAGTGAATTAGATGCTGCTATTCCTACAAGGAGTTTTCATTATAATGGAGCTATTTGGCACATAAATGGGCATTTGCAATAAAGTAACAATTGATGTGTTCGTGATATGGTACAGATGGAATAGAATATCAGATCTATAGCACAATTTAAGACTTGAGAAAAAATTTCTGATGGACTTGTATACCAAACTGGTACTTGATGGGTGAGTAATGGTTAAACAAGTTAAAGAAGGTAGTCCAAGTGTTTAAAAAGAGGAAGGAATCCTCACAAAATGCAGAGCCATGACATAGCATGTTTTACAAATATCTATAAACAGTTAATTTATACTATAAAGTAGAATGAGAATTGGAAACTCAGAGAACATACAATTCTGGAAGTATAGTCCCAGGCTTAGAGAAAACTTTGCACACCTTCTAAACCATATAAATATGAAGAGGAATGATTAAGAATTATGAATTAGTCAGGCATGGTGGTGCACACCTGAAATCCCATCCTCTGAGGAGGCTGAAGCAGGAGTATTGCAACTTCAAAGCCAGCCTTAGTATGTTAGAAATGTCCTTAGAAACTTAGAATCTGTCTCAAAATAAAAAATGATAAAAGGGCTGGTGATGTGGTTCATTGGTTAAGGGTTCCTGGATTCAATCCCTGGTACTAAAAAAAAACAAAAAATTGTGACCCTGACCTCTTACCCCAAATAAAGACAAGAGGCACTAAAAATATGTGAATCAAATAAATGAAATACTCATATATGCGATGTAGAGGATTAATACAAAGATCAAAAGAAACAATGGTAGCTGGGACTCATAATCTACTATTTTAGTTGAGGTGGAATAAAATGAGGGTGGGAATGAACACTTCAGTAATAATAACAGCTTACATTTATTAATCACTTATCAAGTTTTAAATGTGTTAGCTCATTTATGGTCAGAGTAATAAAAATAATGGTCGAAGAGTAGAAAGTTTTAGTTATGTAAAGTAAATAAGTTCTAGAGCTTTAATATACAACAGAGTGTCTAAAGCTAGCAATTCTGTATTGTATAAGAAATTTTCTAAGAGGTATATCTTACATTAAGTATTTTTGGCTCAAAAAAAAAAAAAAGCAATAATAGTAATGAGAGGGTGGGAAGAAATTCTGGGAGGGTTTGGAACTGAAGAATGTTTGTGGCCTTAAATGGTAGTGATGCTTCACGGCTACATAAGTCTCACTAAGCCCACTTGATTGTATATGTTAAATATGAAGTTTTTTACATATCAATCATACCTCAATAAAGTATTTTTTAAACTAAAGTATTTTTTTTAAAAAAAAAGAACTACTTGGTCTATGAAGTTTTAATTATGTGAAGAGATGCCATCCTTTTGATCTTAACTGCCAAAGACTCATGTGGAAGAGACTTAGTCCCCACATTGATGCTTCTAAGAGGTGGTGGAAACTTGCAGAAGTGGAGACTATAGGAAGTTCTTCTAGTCATTAGGGGCTTGCCCTAGATGGGGATATGGGGATTCAGGCCCCTTCCTCTTCTCCTCTTTCTCAGCCCAGCCGTGAAATGAACGGCCGTTGTTTTCCAAGGATCTCCCACCAGGATGTGCTATATTTCCAGCAGAGACTTAAAAACAATATGTCCTCCGGATCATGGACAAAATCTCTAAAATTCTGAGTAATGTAAACCTTTTATTTTTATGATTTTACTTATCTATGCTCTCTTATAGTGCTCAAAAGCTGACTAACACAATAGATCAAATGACCAAGATTGTAACATATTTTGTTTATCATCTACTATGGACCAAGAAATATTCCTTATGGTGATGATAGAGCTTTAGTCCTATACAGTTAAGAAGTATGTGATTATGTGGTTGGGAAAATGAGAGACACCAAGTACAGGCTAAGATAATAGGTGTGAAGGAAAAGCAGTGGGAAAGGCAGACAAATAAAAATAGGGACAAGGCATATATTAAGTGGAGTGAGAATCTGAGTTAAATTTAGACATTTCAGTTTGTTATGTATATTTTCAGAAGGAAAACATGAGTTTTAAACTTAGGCCGATGGGGAAAGGTGTGAGATTTAGTTGTAAGGTCCACCAACATATATATAACAAATAAAATTCAGGACGGATGAGGAATCTAAGTGAAAGAAAGAAAGATAGGTGTGTGGGGGTGGGGAGTGCTAATAAGACCAATAGCTTGGCTTTATAGAATGAAGAGGTTCCAAAGAATGTCAGGAGATTATCAGTCATAGAACTGCTGTATTCCTTTTGAAAAGAAAGCTACGAGAAAGATCTGTGAATCTTGTAAATGACAGAGTGAGGAATTACTTTTTTCCTGATTAATATTACAAATGCTATTGACAATCATTAGGAAAGATCATTGCAATGATAGATTTACCTATAGACACCCTATGACATGCATTCTTCTCTTTTCCTTCTTCCATGTTTAGATGGGTGACTCCTTCAGGGTTCACCAAATTCCCTCTATTGTATAAAGTATACTGAATATTTCCCAGTGTTATTAAAAAACATCAGGACAAAACTTTAGAAATTTGAATATACATTATAATCACAAATTCTACATCTTCAGGAAAGAATGTTCAAGTACAAAGTAAAATAATTTTAAATATTTAGTTTCCAGACTCCTATGTGTAAACCTTACCCTAATTATTCCAGAATTTGAGGGGAGGGAAAGCTGAGCCATAAAGAGATCCATGCTCATATAAAAACATATTTATTTATTTATTTGTTTATTTATTTATTTTCATTGGTGCTAATCATTGAACCTATGGCCTCATGCTTCTTAGGCAAGTATTCTACCACTGAGCTACACAGGCAGTTCAAAAAAAATTTAAAATAAGATATATATTATATATATATATATGTATGTATGTATGTATATTTAAAACTGACATGTACTCAACTAATTAGAATGTAGTCAAAAACCTGCCTTACCTTAAGGTGAGTATCCCTACCTTGAGATTAAGATAAAATACAGCTACCTAACCTGGCATTTGCCTTCATGGGAGGTGGGCAGGAATAAACTTTCGAAAAAAAATTGTGAAACTAATAGATGGATCTTTAGGTCCCCCCTTGCACTTCCAGTTATGACATTATTATTCATTACAAAAAGAATTATACATATAGCTGAATATGAGTAAGAATAACTTTGTGGTATATGATACACCACTGCACAAAGTTCTATGAATTTTGCTTAATATTATAGTTCTTGCCCATGCAGAATGGGCATATAAAAATGTTTTCCGTTCACAACTCAAAAATGTTGACAGGACATCACTGTCAATATATTTCAATTGCTAGACAAAGGACTTTTTAACAAGGAGAGAAATGCCAAAATAAAAATAAAAAAGGAACTTTCCAGAATTGTAATTCAATTAGATAATGGTACATTCTAGAATTGCTACTATAAAGATGTTTTGGATCACATTAAATTATTGTAGATTGTAATTAGATTTTTCTCATCTTTATTCACTTACCATATTTTAGAAAAGCTATGAGAATTTAAAGAAAGGTGTTTATGTTCATGGTTTTTGGTCATAAAGGGAATCCCTTTGACAGCATTTGAAATTTCAACAGTGTATTCAACCACCAAAATCCATTCTATATGCCAACAATAACATCTTCACAGTTTCATAGCATAAAGTTATTTTAAACTTCTCCACAATGGCATGTAACAATCTGTTGAACGTTGCCAAGCAGTATGAAAACAAATAAGAATTTTATTCCTTTGGCATAAAACCATATAGTAAAAACATTTTACTATGCTAGATATATATTAGGAAATATATTCAAAACCATGATTCAAAATGTTACTTCGTGATTATTTGTGGGACAAATATCCTTTATTAGCCCATAACACATATATGTACTCTATTCCTATGCTCTTTGACTTGTATATAATTCAATATTCCTCAGTGCTTCTGATGTTTAACACCAATAATAATAAATACATTATTTATTATTATTGATACCCTGATACATCTTTCAGCTCAATACATCCATGTATTTTCATAAATCAGAGGAAAATGATAGCTATAGAATGAATGCACTTCTAACATAGGTATATTTTATCTAAATATATTTATTTTATTTTATACAGTATTAATAACATACACTAGCATTACAATATATTTAGTGGATAATTAGTGCAGGTATCTCTGGCCTTGTTTTGTACATGAGGAAATTTAAAACCAAAAGATTAAGGCAGTTCTTGAAGGTCACAAATCAGAAGTAATGAAGATTAAAGCAGGAGTATTGACAATGCTGGCCTCTTTTTCTACTCCAGAAGTAAATATTCTCAACTAGAAATACTGTTTTAGGAAAACCTTTAGCACTTTTTTGAGAATGGTTGAGTAAGGAAAGTGTATCAATGAGGGTAATTTTTTAAAAATGCAAAAGTTATTGGTCTCTTAAACTGTCTTTTCCGATTTCAATGTTAATTTATTTGCAGTCTGATTGCACCAACCAGCAATGCCTACCAGAAGAAGTAAACCTTAAACAGGGTCTTTGTGGACCCTTGCTCTTGTGTAAAAAATAACAAAGAAAAGGCAGGACTCAGCAACATAAGCAGTGAGCTGAAACTTCAATCTGTAATATTTTGGTGAATCCTTGTAGCTAAAACAGAGGATTTAAATGGTTAAATCTCATCTGTAGTTAAGTTGAGTCCATTTAGTGCAGGCAAAGGCTATAGTTTAGGTAATAATTTTATTTAAATGTTCCTCCTCCTTTTCATATTCTCTAGACAACAACTAAACTACTAATGACCTAAGAATTCCCTGTTGAGAGACAATTATAGTTAACATTTCCTAATAGGAATGTGATATGAATAAGGGTTAGTGTGAAAAGCTCTATAGCAGATGGTCCATAGTAACAATGGTCTGATGATATGATTGATTCCTAAAATAAATAAATTTAGAAAACAAATGCTTTTTCTGCATGTGATGAGGTTTTTTTGTTTGTTTGGTTGGTTGGTTTTGGGTTTTTTGTTTTGTTTTTTGGTACCGGGGATTGAACTCAGGGGCACTCGACCACTGAGCCACATCCCCAGCCCTATTTTTTGTTTTATGTAGAGACAGGGTCTCACTGAGTTGCTTAGCGCCTCGCCATTGCTGAGGCTGGCTTTGAACTCGCGATTCTCCAGTCTCAGCCTCCCAAAGTGCTGGGATTACAGGCGTGCGCCTGATGCATTCTAAAACCATTCCTGTAAGCACAGCTGAGATAATGTGCTCTTTGCATTCTTACTCCATCCCAAAGCATCACTGGTGCTTTAAAGAAAGCAACCTCCCTTTCTGATCTTCAACAATAGCAGTCACAGCAACAAAAGTTCACTTCAAATCCTCAAAGGAAAATAACTCACAAAAATATCAAAGAATTTAGGTTGAGAAAATAATCATATGATCCTTAGGGAAGGAAAACTGTAGCAGTATTCCAAATTCTCACATTTGGGGAGAGTATGGGGGACAGAGGAAACTAGTAGAGCTAAAATTAGGCAGCTGATCTCAATGACACCTCAAGAAAACAACAGAGAGGCACAAAAGTAAGAGCAAGTTCAAAAGGAAATTACATATAAGCATGAATTGAAAGGCCATAAGTATCTACATTCTTCTGTCCTCTACCTCAAAGTCAAAATAAAAGGCCTGGGTTTAACAATTCAAGAATAATTCATAGTGAGGGGGATATGCATCATTTTAATATTTACCTCCCCTTGAAGTTTTCTTAATTTTAATGAGGTGGTACAGATTTAAATACATAGCAATTTTTTTTTAATTTTTTTTATTTTTTATTTTTGGTACCAGGGATTGAACTCAGGGGCACTCGACCACTGAGCCACACCCCCAGCCCTATTTTGTGTTTTATGTAGAGACAGGGTCTCACTGCATTGCTTAGCGCCTCGCCATTGCTGAGGCTGGCTTTGAACTCGCAATTCTCCTGTCTCAGCCTCCCTAAGTGCTAGGATTACAGGCTTGAGCCACCGCGCCTGGCTGCAATTTTTATTTTTAATCAAAGAAAATAAAATGTAAATACATTTTTCATCTTACAGATTTCATCTGTGCATTATACATTTACACCAAGTCTAACACTTTCAAAACATGAGTAGTCTGTAGAAATGATCAAACCATGCTTCTCAAGGGGTGTTCAAAAGATCTCTATTCAAAAAAGTTAAACATTATTTCCCCCTCCTTTCTCTCATCTTTCTTTTCTTCCCCTCTTCTTTCTTTTTATTTTTTGTCATTTAAGAAAGTATGTACTATGAAACTATGAATCAGGTTTTATATTTGAAAATAAGATGTTGTTGTAGCTTGGGTATGAAGTGATCCCCCGAAACTCATATGTTGAAGGCTTGGTCCCCCAGAACAACAGTGTTCAGAGGTGAGGCT
Organism: Geosciurus inauris; assembly: GCA_004024805.1. Taxonomy (NCBI): domain Eukaryota; kingdom Metazoa; phylum Chordata; class Mammalia; order Rodentia; family Sciuridae; genus Geosciurus; species Geosciurus inauris. The sequence continues at coordinate 87,604 of PVHX01001172.1, read as the reverse complement.
GCTGTGAAGTGATTGGATCTTGAGGACTGTAGCCTGATTAGTGGATTAATCCACAGACGGTTTCATAGTTTGACAGCAATATTGGGAGGTGGTGGGAACTGTAGGAGATACTGCCTAGATGGAGGAATTGGGACACTGGGGACATTCTCGGGAAGGATATATCTGTGCACAAGGCACAGGAGTATTCACTAGTTCTCCAAACATAGTCTCTACTCATTACATGTCCAGCTGGGGAAAATAGGTATAATATTTTAAAATATAAATGTACCTTAGTTTTTGCTTAAATGCCAGAAAAGGTGCCATATTTTGAAAAAGTTTGTCAAAAAAGTTTGCTGTCTGCAATGTGATAAGCAACTTTCCTTTGCCACTGTACATTCTATGGTGTTTTAATGTTCTATCTCAACTCAGGCCCAAAACAATGGCATCTGCTGACCATGGACTGGGACCTCTGCAACCATGAGCCAAAAATAAATCTTTCCTCCTTTAAGTTGTTTCTCTAAGTTTTATTTTTTCTCACAGAAAAAAAATGAATAATGCAGATGCAGGTTGTATCAATATTTTACTTTGTATATAAAAATTTTATAGAAAAAAGTTTAAGAACAAACCAAAAAGAGTAGTGTCAGTTTACTCAGCCTGCTGTAACAAAACTATGACAGACAGGTTTAAATATTTCTAACAGAGAAGTCCACGACTTAGGTACGGGCAGATTTGGTGTCTGGTGAGCATTTGCTTCCTTCCTGGTTTGTAGAAAGCCATCTCCTTAATCTGTCCTCTTAGGGCTGAAGAGAAAAGGCAGCTAGTTCTCTTCTGTTTCTTTTACAAGGACACTAACTTTATAATGGCTGCATCCTCTTAGCAGGGTGGGATTTCAACAAATGAATTCTGCAGGGACACAGCATTCAGTCTATAGCAAATGATTAGGCTCTCTGTCTCTCTCTCCACATCAACAAACTCTTAGGACAAAAAAGATAGAAACCATCTCTGCTAGCTTACTTAGTGTTGAAATATGGAACTTCTCCCTCCCCACAGAAAGAGAAGAACTGGTAACTTTCTGAGCTCATGTGAAGAAGAACCAAATTATGCCACATGTGTGTTTATGATGGTGCCATATTTTGAAAAAGTTTGTCGAAGTTTTTCATATACTGAAGTTTATATACTCATGGCATAGGATGCAGAGGCTAAAATACAGATTATTAGTTCTGTCAGAGCTAATTTATATGATAGAATCTTTGAAATTCTCATCTCCGTAGAAGTCATTATAATCATTTTCTGTACTCTCTGAACTTCCTAAAATAATATAATTCTAAATGTGTATAATGAATGAATGAATATTCCTTAGATACTATTTCATACCAAATTTTACATAATATTTCATCTAGAATCAATATTTCTCATAATCTTTGAACATTAACAGAGAAATTATTTTATTTGTAGCCTCTGACTTATAAACAACATTATAATTATTTTTACTCTCAATAATTTGTACACAAAATATTTTAACATACTTATTGAGCTACAAGTATAGGAATCATAAATTTTGTGGTATTAAATTTGAGATAAGGGGAAGAGATTCTGAGAATTACTGACCAGACCCCAGCTACTTCTCTAACACATGTAATAGAGCACAAGGCATGGTAGTATTCACTAGTTCTCCAAACATAGTCTCTACTCATTACATGTCCAGCTGGGGCAAATAGGTATAATATTTTAAAGTACAAATGTACCTTATTGATTGTTTAAATGCCAGAAAAGGAAAAATTATCCTATCCAAATAATCATTATAATAATAATAATAATAATAATAATAATAATAATAATAATACCACCACCTATTTGATGTAGAAATTTCTCTGGGAAAATGGTAATTAATATGTTATCTTAATTACGAGTAAAAATTGACCAGTGGTTCTTATAGGTACTAGGAGAGTATAGAGGCTGAGCATGATTTACTCATGTAGAGAAGGAAAGCTTATACAAAGAGAGGTTAGAGCATTAGGGAAAGTACAGGAGATCTTTTCAGATGAGCAAGTGGGAGAGTGGTGTGAATAGAATTTGAATAGAGAAGCATTAGTCAAATTGTACAGTCCCGTAAACCATATTCAGAAACTACATTTTGAAAATTCCAACTACTAGAAATCATTGGTACTTATAAGGAACTAATAATAGCATCCAATATATATTTTAAAAATAACTAGTTGCCAGGTAGACATTGATATTAAAAGATGCTGATTTTTTTCTCTCTCCTGGTCTAAGCTAATAGTTCCTCTTTATGGGTGTGCCACATGGAAAATAAACAATTATGAGCACTTCTTTCTTAACTCAAAGGAAATTTATTAGAATTTTTTAATATATAATAGACAAAGATATATACCATATATAATAGACAAATATGGGAATAGTGGTTCTTAACTGAGGGAAATATTGGCATCCAGGGCATATTGGAAAATATCAGAAGATATTTTTGGATGACACAATTTCAGGGGAAGAGGTTGTTACTGGCTACTAGGTAGAAGCCAAAGATGTTGCTAAACATTTTACAATGCATGCTATAGCTCCTCACAACAAAGAATTTTCCAGCCTGAAATGGCAGCAGTGTTCATGTTGAGAAATTGTTGTTAACAATGCAACTATCTTTCCATGCATTCCCTCATCTGTAAACAGTTCCCTTTTATCAAATGGCCAAGGTGAATCCAAAGTCGAGGGCATTGTAGATCTTTCCATAGTAAAGTGTACAAGAATCTACAAGGCAAAGCAATATTCTGCTTGAATCAGTTATATTGATCCTGCCAAAGTTAAACTCTGATAATCAAAATAGCCAATGGCAAGTTTTAGCATATAATGTAACCAATTCCCATGTTTGCATAGAGCAAGACATGTAAGATAAACGCTCAGACACTAAAGGAATTCTTCGATTGGCTCTTGCAAATTAAAGCTGCTCAGCTAACCTTATGTTCATAAGTGAAATACTGATGAGACCAGAAAAGATTCATCATTCAATAAGTGGTATTTAGGGGAGTGTGTGTGTGTGTGTGTGTGTGTGTGTGTGTGTGTGTGAGAGAGAGAGAGAGAGAGAGAGAGAGAAATATTTGCAATAAGCCCGGCGCAGTGGTGCAAGCCTGTAATCCCAGCACTTAGGGAGGCTGAGGCAGGAGAATCGAGAGTTCAAAGCTAGCCTCAGCAACGGCAAGGCACTAAGCAACTCAGTGAGACCCTGTCTCTACATAAAACACAAAATAGGGCTGGGGATGTGGTTCAGTGGTCGAGTGCCCCTGAGTTCAATCTCCAGTACCAAAAAATATATATATTTGCAATAATTTTTTGTGAACTGCTATTTACCATATGGTCTTTTATCTAAAATATATCTTTTTAACCATGTATTTAAAAACACTTTGTTTTAATTATATGAATAATAATTTAAAAGGCTATATACCCTCTTTTTTCTCCAGATCACAATAGGTTGCAATACAATTTCCAATGTAAAATCAACTGCAGAGGTAAAGAAAACCAGCCCACACAAGAGTAATCATGACATTCTGTGCAGTGTATTGAAATGATATTTCAACTTTTCAAGGAGGTAACAAATTGTCAGAAACTATGCTCAAACTTTTCTCTTAGACAGTTACAAATAGTTTATATGACTTGAATTCAACAAAGTAATATGAAAATAGAATTAAGCAACTGAATTCAGGAGCCAGACACTTTCAATTTACATAGAAAGCATATCTGGGGAAAATAAAGGATCACCAGAATGGCAAACTGACTGTTTGAAAGTTGAAAAGTTTTGAGTATGTATTAGAAATATTTTTTTGGCAAATAAAGTAATCGTTTCCTCATTTCTTCACTCAGGGGAAAAATCAATTTTCCATTCAGTTTCTTCACTATGAAAAAAGACTAAATAAATACACAAACATTTGGATTTTCTGTGCTACAAATAAACATTCAACTGAAATAACTGATGGGACTGAAAATACTATAACTAATTTAAAAAGTAATTCAATAGAGATTTTCTTCTCCAAATCATTTCAGAACTAAAATGATGACCATGATTAAGTCTTTATTACCACTTTAAATTACTGGATGAAACATTCTTTTATATCAAAATTAGTCACTGCACATTTTTAAATGCAAATTGCAAAAAGGCTAAACAGCAAAAATAAAAGGAAATCAATATTGTATATGTAAATATACTTTATTTACAAAAAATGACCAACATATGGCATTCCCAAAGGATCTTTATCAGTACATAATGTGAGAGAAAAAAATGTAAAATAAAAACTTCAATAATTTGAAGCAATTATTTATAAAGGGATTGTCTGATTATTTTTGTTTTTTTTCCCACAAAATATTTCTGCAATATTCGTTTCAACTCTTTTCTAGCACTTATTTGATAAATGCTCAATCATTGTTATGTGGGAATATCCTGACTTTTTTCATGTCTATTTCATTAGGCTGATTGTTTCTTTGAAGAGGGTAGCCTGTTATTTATTTTGGTTTCCAAAGACCTTTGGTTACAGTCAGAAACTAATAAATGTTGGCTAACTACATGCCCTACTCTGACAGATATTTAATTTTGCCATTCCAAATTCACTTGTTCCTTGTTTGCATATGGTCATTCCCCCAGAAGGCATATATCTATGCACTGTGTCTACAGTTGTCTTGTCCTCTGGCTTCTATCTGGACTATGGGAGACACTTGTGAAGGGAGGGAGAGCTGGAGAAGTAAGCTCAAGCTATTCTTCCTCTGACTTCCTACTGCGAAAGGACATTTCTTCTGAGTTTTGTGAACCATTTTTTCTCCTACTCCTTTCAGGCCTAGGAGTAGTAATGGTTCCTAATGGTTACTTATCACTAACATTTGCATTTTCTGTGATAAATTGATGAATCTATCTTATTTTTTCCCAAGAGAAGCAGAATCTGGAAAACTATGAATAATTGACCAATCTGAAATTGAGGTAGAAATCATCTGGCAAAAATACAGTCTTACATTTACCCAAGGACCACTGAGGTGAAAATTTTGGCAGCAGATGTTTCACTGCAGCATTTGACTAGTTTAGAGATGAACATTGAATTGAATTCTGTCATTACTGCATTTCTACATGGAAAAGAGAAATTCCATTTTCTGATTCTGATGAACTCTGACAACTTTTATGTCTCTGCTCTATTTTCTGAGAAAAGCAAACAAATGAAGAAAACTGAGAATATAATAAGCTTAGTATACACTAAATTCAGTAACCTAAATTATAACTGTTTAAGCACTCTCTCATTTAGATGATACTTCCTCCTAATTACAAAAACAGAACTATTTTCTCTAGTCTTGCTTATGTTTCATAATTTCCCAAAATAAACATTATCAAGACTGTAATACAATAATAATGATGGTAAATAACACACACACACAATTAACATTTCAGATCATAAGTGAACAGAGCACATATTGTAAGCTGTCTCTTTAAAAAGGGAATAACTTTTTGAATAATACATTTTTATTTAGCACTTCTATCAATCTGAGATGTGGTCATCTCTAAAAAAATTTGATCAATACATTACAAGTTTCTATAACACAATGGTTATAATTATACAAATTATTATATATTATACAAATCTTCCTGTAGATTTGAAATGAACTAGACAGGATGTTAAACTCTTTGTTTTCTGAATTGGACTTGCATAACAGAAGGTCAATTAATTCGCTTATTCCCACTCAAAGTTTTCTCATCAATAGATTGCAGATAAGTGTAGCCATTTCACATACATATTACAAGAATTATTTGAATAATTTGTGTAAAATATTCATAGCAGTTACTAGCAAAATGAATAGCTGAAACATTGGCAGTAGTCATTATTTGTTTTTCTGTGTGGGTTCTACACCATACTAGAAGTCAGCTGATTACATCCTTCTCCAGCTATGGTACTTTGCTCACAATTAAAAAGGCAGCTTTTCTCAACTTTTCACTCTCCTTGCATCTTAGCAATTGAGGGCTAAGATAAAACCAAGAATATACTTTCAAAGCTTCCTGCAGAAACCTCCCACAGCATTTCTCTAGGCTTACAGATTCTAGTGACTAAGTTTTCCCAATTTAACTCTAGTTTGAGTTTAAAAACATGCATTAAGCCTTACCATTCTAAAACTTCTGACTAAAGCGGCTGTGAATTGATTTTTTTTAAAAGTGTAAACTGACAGGATAAGGGATAGAGAAAAGGGAAACGCAACGACAAAACTTTAAAAGCTAAAATATAGACAGATGAGTGGTAACTCAATAATTAGCTTCAGAGGAAGTTGGTTCCCTAGCCAGAAGTGGTGAAAGCCAAACCATTTCCCAATCTATGTTCAAGAGTCTTCAAAAGACGCAGGTGGCACCAGATCCCTCTGCGAGTGATGGTCAAGTGTGGAAAAAAAGCGGTGGGTTTGTTAGAGGTATGCTTATAAAGTGGACAACAGGTCTTCCTCACCAACTCTGCATAGCCATTTACTACTGGTCTTCAGAGGTTCAGTCTCTGGAGATGTTAAAACTTCTCTATGCTTCAAGAATTGGACAACTAAACTGAAACAGTAGGATTGAGTGAACTGGCCAGCTGAATGTGGAAACTTCTATTTTTTTCTCTTAGTGTCCTGAAACACTAGCAGATATGCTTTCTAAGAAAATTAAGTTTTCTATGGTGAATCTGACCAGACATACATGACATCATGGGATATCGAATCAGGAAAATATATAGTCCACACATTATATCATATTACTACCATATATTAGAGAATACATGGTTTTGAAAGCATTGATAATGGTAAAAAAATAAAATAATCAGGAATTGGTGAGTTTCGAATATTTTTATCTGTTTTTATTAAAATTTAAGTGTAAGTTAATATAATTTAAAAACTTTATATTTGCATATTTTACCTGTTTGTATCATATGTAATTTGCTTCATATAAGTTAATATAATTTAAAGTTTTTAATATAAATGCTGCATTTACAAATTACTCTCAAAACATCTAAATATTTAACAATTATCTCTCATAAGCCAGAATGAGCTAGTTCCAACACAATACTATTAATGTCCAGAGTTACTATGGGTTTTGTAGCCTTTACGTTAAGTGTTCTACTGCATTGCCCAAAATGTAAGTCCTAATTAAACCTTTAAAAAATTTAGGCTGCTAGTTTCTCTAAAGTAAAAACAAAATTACACATCAAGAGTTTTGTTTTGTTTTGTTTTGTTTTGCTACCAGGGATTGAACTCAGGGGTACTCAAACACTGAGCCATATACCCAGCCCTATTTTGTGTTTTATGTAGAGACAGGGTCTCACTGAGTTGCTTAGTGCCTCGCCATTGCTGAAGCTGGCTTTGAATTCTCAATTCTCCTGTCTCAGGCTCTCACAGTGCTGAGATTACAGGCGTGCACCACCGCGCCTGGCTACATCAAGAGTTTTTTTTATTTTTCTCCAGTGCAAGGGAGCAAATCCAGGGCCTTGTGCATGCTAAGTAGTGCTCTACCTCTGAACTATTTTACAAACTCAGGAGTTCATTTTTATCCAAAGAAATGAACACTTGCATTAGGTAAGATAAAAACAAATGGAAGAATCATTTTTTTAAATCAAAATCTGGATTAGCTCAACAATTATATGAAACTAGCTGGGCGTGGTGGGGCCCACCTGTAGTCCCAGCAGCTCTGGAGGCTGAGGCAAGAGGATCAAAGCTCAAGGACAGTCTCAACAACTTAGCAGTCTCTAAGCATCTTAACAAGATGAGACCCTGTTCCAAAATAAACATAGGGATGTGGCTCAGGAGTAAGGCACCCCTGGGTGTAATCCTCAGTACCAAAAAAGAAAAAAGAAAAAAGAAAAAAAGGAAAGGAAAGAAAAAATTAGCCAAGCTCAATGCCTTTAGTTCACAGTTTGGAGGCTATTGACCTCAGAGGAAAGCCTGTCTTCAAATACTTGAGGGTACTTATACAGACAGTCAGTACCCCTAATATAAGCAAAGTAACTCCCACAACTGAAATGATGAATCCTTTTCTTCCATCAAGGCTTATATTAATAAATTAATATATTAAATTATCTGCTGGAAAAGCCTTTCTTTTGCATTAAACTTTTAGGTATTTTCAACCTAAAACATTTTCAAGTATTATGACCATGAAATCTAGAAAATTAAAAGCAAGTTTGTGAATTTTACATTTTTAAAGAAAAATAAGCTCTAAATCAATAGTGACTTTCCGCCTGGCTAGTAGACAACAATAATATGAAAATTTAAATACCAGACTGTCTGGCTCACAAATGGACTTTGACCACACAAGTAGAGGCCAAGAGTGAGACAGACACTGTTATCAGAACAGTAAAAAATAGCCATAAATATAGCTATCAGGTATTGAATATGTGGGCAACTCATGTGTCAGGTGCTGTATCTATATACGTATATTCTTATTAAATTTTCCAAATAGCTGTAGGAAATAAATTCATTTGACTAAGGAAGATATTGAAATTTATAAAAATTAAGTAATTTGCCCAAGATCAGACACCTATAAATGGACATAAAAGGAAAGTTGGGCTAATATGACTTCAAAGTCCATCAGCTTTTCTGAACTCTCTAATTCTATTCACTGAACACTGTTCAAAGTTATTAATAAATCTTAACACCAGTTTAAATTACAATATCTCTTATATTTCTTCTTTAAAAAGATTGTACTTCATCCATATTCATTTGATACATACTTGAAATACACATCGCTTTGCCACTATTCACTCTTTGTAGTGCTTCCATCTCATTTCCTTTCCTACAGCCAATTAAGTAGTCCTCTGCAAGTTCTCTTCCACTAGGAAATGCTTCTTGATCACCAGAATAGCTATAATCTCTCTTTGTACAACCTGGACACACAGCAGAGTACTGGCTGAAAATGAAAATCGTTAGATCTTACCTCAACCCACTAAATCAGAAATTCTTGGGATAATGCTCAGCCAACTACTAATAAACCCTCCAGGTGATTCCATTTCATGACAAAGTACAAGTGAATACCATACTCTTAGATTAATCTTCTGTTATGATTAAACTGATATATATATATGTGTGTGTGTGTGTGTGTGTGTATGTATGTGTGTGCAAGGACAGAACTGTCCAGAGTGAAATATCCTAGGATGATGCCAATTCTGGAACCAGGAAGGAAACTACCAATATAGATCACTGAAAACAGAAAGGCTCTTAGAATTCTTAGAATACTGGCCCTAACTAGCTGAATACCAAGACTTTGGGAATAATAGTCACCATGCATCTCACTGAAAGAGGCCAAAACCTAGTCACCAAGCTTTTTTTTACACTGGTCCCTAACTGACTAAATATCAGATGTTACCAATAGTTTATTATAATGGAAATTTCTTACACTAGGAGACTCAAACTTGGTAAGACTTGCATCTAGGTTCACATGTGCCACAGGTGATTGGAGCATGATTTGAGGACAACAGGTAAGGATGGGCACTGAGCTCTAGAGACATTGCATGAAATGCTGCATCTCAAATTGTTGCTTATCATTTGTCTCTATTTTGTTATCCATGAGCCCTCAGTAATGGATAGCTTAGAAAGAAAAGCATGATCTGACCTAGGATTAAAGGATTTATGTGTTTCCACACTTAGGGTAACTCTTTTGGTTACCATAGTGATTAGAGAACAAAGCACCAGATAGAAAATCTTAGAACAATTGAACACTGGGCTAAAGGTGTTTAATGGCTTTTACAAAAGATAGAGATAAGTTATAGTCTTTCTTTTCCTAAACATATCATGGATTTCTTGACAAGGTGAAATTATACTTTTATGTTGTTGTTACTATTTGTTTTACTCCAGCTTCTATGTAGCAAAATCTTTTATGCAACAGAGACAGAATAAGAACTGAAAGGTATTTAGGCCCATTATTTATGTACACTTTGTTATAGGTTCTAAGTGAATCTTTTTATTTACTCCTAAAAACTTTTAGCTCCATTGTATGAAAAGGGAACTGAAGTTATTATAATAAATCAATTAAACAGAAAAACTATATTTTAAATTGTATAGCTTATGGTTTTAAGCATATAACCTATGCTTTTTCCATGATGCTTGAATTACACTTAGGTGTTTAGCAAAAATTATTCATATTTAAATAATTATCATGAATCATAAATAGGCAAAACAATGACACAATATAGCATGCACTGTCATACTTTTTTAAGAAATTTTCTTTCTCCCGTTGCATAGCTATAAGCTGAACATGGCCTTCCTTCTTTCCACTCTCACAACCAGTCCCTATCTATATGGATATTATTGGGATTGGTAGTAAATGAATGAATGAATGGCTTGTGCAAAATAGAAGTGTATTTATTTGACATGTCCAAGTCTAAGAAGGTGATCCCTTGAAATACCAAGCTTCATGTGAATCCTGTCATAGACCCAGAAATTTCTAAGTCCCCCAAGGATAGTATGTTCCTTATAGTTCAAAATGGTTCTCAGCTCCAGGCATTAATGTAGAGAAATGGAGGAAAATGAGACTAAAGAAAGCCTTTTGGAGTTGGTGTGTGAAGTTGCTTCTAATGTCCTTTTTTTCCTGAATGTAGTCATATGGCTAAATATCTAGATGCCAAGAAAGGCTGGAAAAGGTTGTCTTTATATTATGGCTCCATTTTCAGCTTAAATTCTGATAATGAAGAAAGAGAAAACAGGTATTGGGGATGAACATTATATGTATCATATATTACAAGTGTGTTAGATAAAAAATAAAAACTTTTCTCAATATGGCAAAAATCAATATAGTTATTGTTTGCTTTGAATTCTCTTTTTATGTCTGATTAAAATAATAACACTAAGGTACACCTAATAGAAACAACTCAATATACATAAAACAAAGGTTTCTCCAAAGAGCAAAACATGTAATCAAGGTAACAATAAACAAATTGTAGAACATTCAAAGTCTAAGTACTAAAATAAAAGATGGTAAATTTTCAAAACTTTTGCATGGATGCATACTAGAATGTATATTATTTTAATACGAAGAAATAATAATTATTGGAAGTTTAATGTTGGAAAACAATACTGGGGCTTTTATATATATCAGTAAACTTGAGCCAGAATAAAGTACATGAAATTCATGGGGATTTGGCTCACTCCTAAGAATAACATGGTGCTGTTTCTTTGCACGTGTTTAGCACAGCTTTTGGCACTTATGATTAAGTATTACCACAATACATGATGTAACACTACTCTCCAGGAGAGAAGAGAAAAAAGGAAATTCTGTGTGCCTTTTGGGACACTGTTAGCAGAAAAGCAAATTTAAGGACATTCCAGTCCAAAGTCCAAGTGTCTACTGGCAAGCAGGAAAGACAAATGATGAGAATGAGACAAAGTGAGGAAATACATTTTCCAATGCTCATTACATGGAATAAAAGTATACCATGGGCAAGCAAAAAAGAAAAATGTAGAAAATTTGGAAAAAATGCAGATTGCCTCAGAGCAGGAAGCTTTTGATGACTTCATCCAGACAAGTATTGACTTTTACCATGAGGATATTGATGAAGCATTTTCTGAATTATTTGAGTTGAGGACATACATCTTCCAAATAACTAACAGAATTAGGATTGGAGGTGACCTCTGTTCAGAAAATGTTGTCTTAGAGACTTTGCATATCACTGATAACCACTCAGTTAACCAGACTACTGAATTTCTCTTCTCTCAAGATAGAATTCCATCTTTTGCTCCTCAAATCCCATCTTTTGCCCTCCTTCATAAACATCACTACTGAGATCCTTTCTTATGTTTCAGGGATCCATCTTACTCCATCTCTTCTTTCTCAACCTCTAATGTTTTGCCATTCAATATTTTTATTGAAAAACTGCTGTTAACAGTTTCAATACTTAAATTATATTTTTTCTTTTGATAAAGTTGTATACTACAAAGATTCAGAACCTCATTATAGAAGAGTAAGAGAGAAAGTCATCCAACTTCTATGTTCAATTTGATGATATGTCCTGACAAAACTGAAAGGCAAGCTAGATATCACTGATAGAGAATATGCGGAAGGCAGCATGGTATTATTGCAAGAAATTGATGTAAGCAAAATTAGAAAGCATGAGAGAAAGTGAATTCTGAGGCATTTACTATGTGTTACTGTTTCTGCATACTCATCGGCATGGTTCTTGTTTATACTTTTTCAATAAGAGGAATTATGTGTTCTGATTCTTAATCATTCCTTGAATATACACCATGAAAAAAAATCAATAGCACAAACTTGCAGTGAAAAATTGCAAAATTAATTCTATTGATAATATGTTGTAAACTGTGCTTAATGTGAATTAAAGACTTGAAGTTATGAAATGAAGTTATATGGCAAAATAGCCTAAATTATATATTTATCTGTTTATTTATTTATTTTTAAATCCAATAATATGTTAGGTGTTATGGAAAGAAAACGACAAGCCGTAACTGCTACTCACAAAGAGACCTTAAAATAATATATATTGAAGGGTAAATAGAGATATTCAAATATAAAGTTAAATGTTAAAACACACATTCACACACACACACACACACACACACACACACACACTGTTGATTTGCTGATATAGGTGATAACCTGAACAAAGTGTTATTGAAGTGATATCTATGATAGTGTAAAAAATAATTAATTTTGCTGGGATAGGTATGTAGGAAGATAGCAACTTGAAGTAAAACTAAAGATTTACTTTCTGAAGAAATAGTGGGAAGAAACAACTTGAAACTTGGGGAGATAAATATAAATGAAATATCTGAGAAGAACGAGTAGAGCTATTTCATCCAGCACAATGTACAAGCACAGTAAGTCTTCTGTATATGCCTCTTAAAGAAATTAATGTGTAAATAAAAGACAAAATTTATATGGAGGTGGTTGAGAGAGGAGGAACATGGCTGGTTGGAGGAAGCAGAAAGCTCAACTCAAACTAGGAAGGATTTCATTTGCTGTGAATTGTAAGACCTGCTTTAACATTTGAAGTGAGTGGAATATCCATATGTGGAAGGAAGGAAGGAAGGAAGGAAATGGAAACATCATATATTTTAAATAAAAATAATTGAAAAATAACACATCTAAATTTAAAACACAAAATTATAAAATGTCTAGAAGAAAACACACGATAAAACCTATATAAACTTGGGTTTGGGGCTTAAAATTTTAGATATAACACCAAAAGCATGATTAAAGAAAAAGTTGATTAGGTGAATTTTGTTAAAATTAAAAATATCTTTTCTCTGAAAGATATAGTTAACAGAGTAAAAATATAAGGCATAGCCTGGGAGAAAAAAAAATGGAGAGCATACATCTAAAATTAGCTTATATCCAAAATAAATAAGCACTTAAAACTCAACATTTTGAGAACACAAATAAATCTAAGTAAAGAATTTTGAAGATCTCATTCAGGAAGATATACAGATGTCAAACAAAAAATTGATGCTGAGCCACTTTGTCACTAGAGAAGTGAAAATTAAAACAACAATGTAATACCACTACCTACATGCAGAATAGTTTAAAAATAAAACAAAATAAAAATAAATAAAAACAGTATCAATGGTTGATAAGAACACAGAGTTGGGTAAAATTATGAAAATGACTCAAGATAGTACTTGGCACATATTAAACATGCTTTAAGTTATTATTTCTACTGTTAAACTCTGTTTTATTTGTAACTTAAAGATTTCTTACCATATCAGAAAATCACATTCTTAATGATATTTCTCATAATAGTTTAACTATAATACATTTTATCCATATTAATTCATATTTCTTTCAGTCACATTAATGGTTAATCAGCTCATTTATAAAATAAATATAAAACATGTGCATATGTATATACACATACACACATTTATATATAGAAATATATCAAATTTTTGTTAAAGTGACAATTTTGATAAAAAATATTGACTATGGGAATAAGGATCTACAATATTCAAACTGAACATTACAAATCAAGGTCATCAATTGATTCACAAATGATTTACCTGCCTATTTTTCCAACACATTTTTCTCTAATGGAGGAATAGAATCATGATGATCAATGGAACAACTTAGAAATCAATAAGCTTATAAAATTGGCAAAGATATATGCAAGACTTGAAGGGAAATTTAAAAATTATAATACTGTCACAGCAATGTTTTTTTTTAAAAAAAAGAGAACCTCTGAGTGGTAGAACAGAGGTTTCATTTTTTACAAAAGAGTACCGATAACAAAGCATGGAAGGCCTTGTCTTACAAAGTAATTAATCATAGCAGCTGTCCATTGCTGGAAAGAAATCCAAATGGAACAATTTCTTCTCCTTCATTCAACAATTACATTGTTTGGGAGAAACTGATAAGAGGACAAGAGATATTTGAAAATTAACTGTTAAACAATGAACTACAGTCAAATAAATTTTAAATTTAAATGAGAGAAACATCCTGGATAATAGTAATGTATACATGTTTGCATAAAATTACTGAAAATGGATATAAAAATGTTGTCTGTATTTAAGAATCTAAAAATGATTTTATGGATAAAAAGCCCTTCTCAGTGTCATTGCTGTATAACAAATGCAAAATGACCTACAGGAATAGTTGTTCAGCAAAATGAGTTTATAGGCAGCTGTCGAATGGGTATCAGGTGTTATATCAGGTCATCGTTTTCTTTATCAAAAATACTTAGTCCATGAAACTTAGAGCTAGATGCCATGAACAATCTATTTTAGAATAATTGGCATTACTATAAAAATTAAATACTCCCTTTTTCTTTTTTTATTGCAGTTAGAGCATTATATTTCATTTTGTCTAGAAATGTATTTAATAGTATATTCTATTTATGAATTTTATCTTGGGATTGCAAAGGAGCACATCTACCTATTATTAAAAGAATGATTTAGGCTGACAGAATTGAGAATCACTCAGCTACAACCTTGTCAATATTTATTCAATTTGTAACTATATTTCAAATTGTACCATTTAAAAAATCTCATTATCAGATAAATTGTTACTTGATTACTATGTCATTTCAGTTGTTTTGCACATAAATTAGCCATTTACATTTGTTCTCTGAATTATTTTCTGTGGTTTCCACTCATTTTTTAGGTTTTATTTAAATCTGTTTTATAAGTACTTTACATATTAAGCCTCCATTATATTTATGAAAATTTTAAATATATTACAGAGATTTTAATATCAGTTGGGCTTTTGTTTTAGAAATGGTTACCCAAAATAACACATATTCTTTGATAATACTTTCACTTGATGTAACCTTAGGAACTCCTCTCCTATGTCCACAAGTATTTCAATAGTTTTCTTGTTGTTCATTGACAGTTTTATCTTAATACATTTACCTTGATTTATTTTCTGGTATTTATTTTACTGAAACTGATTAGTTGTCATTCTAACTTATTTTATTATAGTTTATCACTGGTCCCATTTACTCCTTAATTGTGGATATTATGTTCTAAATCATTATATATATAGTTTGCTTTTATATTTATTTTTCCCAGTGATCATTGATCCTTGTTCTGCTAATAAGGTGAATTAATTTTTGTGCTTTATGGTAACTAGTATCGAGAAGACCAATTCTCCTTCATGATTCATTCTTTCTTTGAAATAATTGCCATTACTTCTCAATCACTTCATGTGAATGGTTTAAGAGATTTTTAAAATTATATTAAATTTCTATATGTATATGTATTTCCATATTAATACACAAAAAATAGGCTTTCCACTGGGCATGCCAAGTACTAATTGTGAATAGTATTAAAATAATAAATTTATAAACAGGTAAATATATTTAAATGCATTGATTCATTTCAACTATTTCATTGCTACAAAATAATACTACCAGTTTGACAATACATAGATAAGTGATTGGCTTTTGGAAAAATTATCAACTCTCCAACCATTAAGAACTAATTGTTGTATTTTCAAAAATAAACTCCATACAAACTTTACTTGACTAACAGTTAATCCTAAATACACAAGTATAAACAGAAGCTCAGAGGAGAGAGGAACCAAACTAAAATCTTAAATGATCAATCTAAAGATTCAGAACATAGCATTGAAGCCTATATGTGGCTCTCACGTATAGGTACTTGGATCATCTCTCCAAAAGAAAAAGAAATCTTGCAATTCCATATTCATATTTCCAACTGCTGGCATAATTACTAAGAGAGATTTAGACCCACTTTGTTCTGTAGCACATGCATCTATCTCTTCCTTGTTTAGTTCTGTGGTAAGAGTGACTGATGAAAAGGTGATATACGACTAGTAATTTCAGCATAATTAGGGCACATCATTCCTCAGATAGTCAAAGTCTCTTTTCAGATACCAATCTGCCAGTTTACTAAAAGAGGTAAAGAATCAAGATTCTGTATTACTCTTACATGGGAGCCCTTCGGGAAGAGAGGAAATTCCTCAACTTAGTACACAAAGATTGCCTGTAATGAGCAGCAGCTTTGTCCATGAAGTGAAGGTTGGTCCTGTTGCATCAAATCTGTCAGTTTGCTTCACAGACACCCACTAAAAGCCTCAAGGCTGCATTTTAAAGCAGGAAAGTGGTCCAGCAATGGTTAGTGAAACTATGATTTTCCCCATGGGAAATACCCTTCTGAACTAGAAAACAGGCAAAATTAGTCCATTAACTCTGCTTTGAAAGGGGTATGCTTTTGTGGCTTTATACAAACAGCAAAGCAGAGTTGGGAAGAAATAAAATAAAAGTCTCAGACTTTAAATACTAAAACCTATCCATTTGGTAATCATTTTAAATATGCTTAGTAAGTAAAAAGATAGAACACAAAAGCATACATCCCAGAGAGATTAGTGTAAACCCACATCACATGGACACTGAGTGACTTCCCCAGAAGCAAAGATCTGTTATTGGCCCTGGCCTGTGGCTCCTCTGCATTCATTAAAGGCACAGATACAAATCACCAAAGCCTTTGCCCTGTGGGCATATTTAGGAGCATATTTGAATTGTGGATTTTTTTTTTTTTTTTGCTCTTATGTTAGTTGCATTAGAATGGTAACTATTACCTTTTTATGATGTGAGAAAATATATTGTTTAAATAAAGAGCTGACTGTAACAGGTTTCATACGCAAGGTAGCTCAGTATGAATGGCACCTTGCTTAGGCAAAGGGCCCCTTGAGTGTGAAAGGAGAATCATCCTCACTCTCCTTGACCCCAATATTATGTTTTCCGAAAGACAAGAAGAAATCAGACAACTGATTTTTTCTGCTTAATAAAGGAAGTGCAGTGGGAGTTTCCCGAGTATACTTGAGAAGCAAATGACATAAACAGAAATAAGGGAGGAGGGGAATGTGTTAACATTGTGGAAAATGAAAGCAGTCTAGAAAAAGTCTTAAACCTAGATACTGTTTACTAAGATGGCTTCGAACTTTACACAGGCTTTTTCCTGACTACAGATCTCTGACTTCCATTTTCTTAGAGCATTTAGTTTGGAAAACTTGTCATTATCTAATTGTTCTACATATATTTGTTTTCTATCTGAGATAAAAATCTTTTTCTAACTTATTTCCAATTGTATTAGTCAGGGTTCTCTAGAGAGAGCCAATAAGATTAAATATAGACATATATATAGATATAGATATAAATACAGATACAGATAAAGATATAGTTATTTAAGAGGAGATTTTACATGGGAGTTGGTCCACATGATAATGAAGGCTGAGAAATCACTTGATAGGCCATCAGGAAAGCCAGTGGCAGGGCTCAGTCCTGGTCCAAAAGCCTCAGAACCACAGAAACTGATTGTATAACCCATTTGGAAGCCAAAGGCAGAAGAAATCAGGATTCTAATAACAAAAGACAGGAGGAAATCGATGTTCCAAAATGAGAAAGAATTTATCTTTTCTCTTTTTGATTAATCTGGGCTCTCAGTTAATTGGATGGTACCTACCCACTTTTGGTGAAGGTATATCTTTCTTAGTCTACTTACTCTTGTACTCATCTCTTTTAGAAATACACTTCTGTGTATTCTAGAAATACACATAAATATTGTTGCTTTCATGCTGTTGCTAGGGAAAATCCCTTGCCTTTAATAATCTCTGTAAAATAATTATCATGAGCTATTTGTTAACAGGAAAGTCTTCTTTTAATACTTAACTGATATTATAAATTTCTCTTTCTACTTCTATATCCTGCATTAGAATGCCAAATTCTGCACTGTTAAAGAGAGAATTGTTATATTACACACTCTGGGATAAGAAAAATAAATTCCAGGTTAGGATGTGAATAATTAAAGTATATCACCTTCTTGAGAAGAAATCAAGGTACCAGATTCTTCCAGAATGGCATTGTTAGATATCCACAACCTCCACTGTGGCCCAGTTAACAGATGCTTATTACTTTTCTGTTTGACAATGTAGAATTATGAGTAATTAATGGAACAGGAAATACCATATCAGAAATGAAGGAAAAAATAGTTAAATCATCATTGTATTTGGGTGGAGTGTTGCTTTGTTTTCTACAGTGTCCAGGAACAAACTCAGGGCCATGTACATGCTGGGCAGGGGTTCAACTGCTAACCTATATCCCCAACCTCATCAAACCTTCACTGTAAAACAGGGAATGTGTGATTTGGAATAAATAATTTGTTGTTTCTGTAATATTCAACAGAATATATGGTTTGGAATTCCAAATTTTTACTGTATGATATGCCAGTCTAGAAGATGAAATAATTACCATGTCTGATATGTAAGCTCCCTTCCAGGTCTAAATTTCTTTCCTCACTACCTGTCTATTTCTTCCTTCTTTCTTCCTTCCTTACTGCCTTCCTCTATCTCTACTTCCCTCCCTTTCTCTCTTTCTTCCTTCTGCCATGTGTCACTCTATTCCTTCATTTCTGGATTTCAATGACCAGTGCAATATTTCCATACCTCAAACAATTTATTGATTGTATTACAAGAAAAACATTGGAACCTCCACATCAGCCATGCAAAACAGAACACTCTAGGGCACGAGCATTATCTTGGCCTCTTTGTAGCAGCTGTACATTATTCCCTACTGAGAAATAGATTTCCAGCTGGCAGAGACACACAGGTTATTTTCAATATACAGTATTAATTTAGGGCAATTATGATGATTAATGTTTTTAAAACAAAAATTTTGAGGTTTTCCCAGTGAATGAATCTGAAATGTTTATATTATAATAATGCTGTGGCATTGTATTAATACGGAATGGGACAACAAAAGTAGAAAAGCATAGAAAAGCCAAACCATAATTCTGAACACCAAAATATATGCCTTTAAGTATCATTACATCACTACTATAAAATGTCCTAACTTGAAATGCAGAAAGTTTATTTGAGAATTCCAATTGATATATGATTTCCTGAGGCTTAAATTCTATTTCCAAAAAACTAGAGCTAGGTGAAAGGAATAAAAAAAAAAGTTCCATTATTAAAATGCAGAGTTACAGATCAAAGCAATTAAAATAACAGTATTGTACAATGAGATATACAAATGACAGTATGTGATACTTAAAAATCTTAATGTACAATGAACATTCATTTCTATTTAAAATGTGATAGTAGTAAAAATAGTATGGATGAAAGGATTATTGTACATTTGTTAAAAATTTTTTTTAGAGTCAAAATGTTTGAACTTAACAGACATTTATTTCTGAGGACTTCTGCAAATTACCTAATCTCTTTAAATCAGAGGATTTACAAATGGATTGCTGAATATGCACAAAGAGTTTTCAAGAGGTGATTTGAGAGTCAATTTTCAGAGCCTCTAATAGGTACTATTTTTCAAAACCAACTGACCTAGGACTGGACTCTGGTGCAGGTATCATACAGAATCTCCTTCCCCACCTGCTCTTTCACAGTGTTTTTCTCCTATTTGACACACAAAGGGAAAAGTCATATCCAACCTAAATTTTCCTGGGGTTTAAAAACGTTTGAAACATCAAACAAATTGATGATTCAAATTATTTGTGTTGACAAAGCTCCTTTCCATGAATTCCTATAGGCCTGTTCTAGAGTTTAAGCTTTACTGTGTGAACGCGACACTAAAAATAGAAATGTTTTGTTGAAAATTCTGAAATCAAGTATATTACAGGATAGGAAGGTAGGGATGAAGATAATTCTCATTTGGCAACCTGGCCTCTTCCACACTTACTATTTTCAAAAAAAAAAAAAAAATGCATTATTTCTGAGGTAGAACTCTGCCAGAGTAAACAAACTTGGTCTAAGGAATACTGAAGAAATATTATCACAGTTCACATGGGTAAGAACTCAGCCAGGTTCCATGCCTCCTGTAATTCTTTATTTCTCATTAAGTACATAAGTGTATAACTAAAGAAACATACACTTTTCACTAAACTAGTATTCTGATAGATGATGGTTGTTTTTAGGAGGTATGTTAAATTAATTTGATTTTAGAGTTTTTTTTATCTTTAAAATATAGTAATGACTGATTTATATTAAAATTACTAATATTTTCAGTCACTTAATAAATAATTTTAACAATATGCTTCTAAATGAAACAGTAACAGGTACATAATTAGTGATCTGAAAAATCTGGCTAAATTTATTGGTATTCTCCCAAAATATGGAAAGGAAATGACTTGCATGATTGGGAAACAAATATTTTGCAGATCAAATTGATTCTAATATTGGCTTTTCATAAAAGTAGAAGGGTCTTAAAAAGTTATTAACATGATAGTCAATTTTTTTCAATCTCTATGTAAAAGTCTATTATGTTGTACACCCAAAATCAACTTAGTGATACTACTTTTACAAACTTTGTTCCACTTCAATCTGTATATTTATGATATTAAAAATTCTTATTCTCCATTTCTGTCAAAAAATAAATAGTAAGGCATAGTGGCACAACCTGTGACTCAGAAACTTGGGAAGCTGAGGCAGGAGGATCACAAATTGGAGGCTAGTCTTAGTCACTCAGTAAGACCTTGTCCCAAAATAAAAAATAAAAAGGGTTGAGGATGTAACTCAGTGATAAAGCACCCCTGGGTTCAATCCCCAGTACCAAAATAAAAAATGAATGAATAAATAAATGAATAAATTTTATGTTGAATTTTGTTGCATTCCATTAAAATATACTATTCATCCAAAAATATCTAAATTAATTAGGAAATAATCCATTTATCTTAAGCCATTAATTTTCAAAAATACACTTTTGTTTAATAATTATTTGTCACATTTATATCTATAATAACATTTGTATTGTGTTAATTTCTATAAAGGTAGTAATTATAGTGAAAACTAAGGAAATGTTTTAATATCTAGAAATTTGTAGTCAAATAAAATTTTTAAGATAAAATTTCAGTTTATACTCATATTTTGCTGCTAAGAAGTATGATAATGGGATTAATAAGACACAGTCTAGAGAAAATATTTTAGTGAAATATTCCATGGTAAAAAAATAATAAAGGCACCATGAGGGAGGGAAGGAATAATAAAAATATTCTACATTTACAGAAAAATTTTCCAATGGATAATGAAAGACTTCAAATTTTATTTTGCTTAAATTATGTTATAGACTTTTAAATATGTAATATTTATTTGAAACTGAAAATATGCAAGTACATGCAATATACTAGAATACTACATAAACTTCTAATAAAATTTTTTGGAAGGAAAATTGAACAAGATTAAAGTTGGGTAAATACTTTCCAATATATTGTAAGGAGAATGGAAGCCAAAATATCCATTGTACTGTTATAGTTGTTTTCTCTTTCATGCAGCGGGAATAATAAAATTATACTTACTTCAGAAGATTATCTAGCAGAATGAATGTGTATTGCCTGTAAATGTTCACCATGGTTCCTGGCACAAAATGAGCAATCAATAAATATTAGCCAGTATTTTCCCAAGGGGTGAGATGTAGTATTTTTGGAGATCATAACTTTTAAGGATTAGCTTTTATGTTTTCCCTATTTTAGTACTAGTTATCTTCATTCCCATAAGAAGGATGAATAGAAGTATGATATGTATTTAAATCTAAAGGGAAAATAAGAGGACAAGAAAATAATGGATGAGGAATAATAATGAGAAATTAGACTTATTCTTTGCTTTTAGGATTAGTAATAACATTTCCAAGAAAGGATCTTTATAGATCTCTCTGATGGGAAGTTGTATGTAAGAGATATTTAAAATTATTATCTGTATTACCTTTTTAATAATAGTAATATAATTACTACTATTTAACCAGTAGTAAATACAATTAATAAATACTACATATTTGACCAGTAGTAAATATTATTAATATGTGCAATATATTTGACATATGCCCATAAATAATGACATGTATGATGGCAGGAGCTTAATTGTTGGTTTAGGTTTTATATATGTATGTCCCATAATCTTACAGAATCTGAAGTTTAACACCATTCTTTATAGATAGATGTTAATGATGCTATATGAAAAATAATGCTCTGAATATTTAATATTATAACCCTTTTTAAAATATATATGACCAAACTAGCCCTTTCTTGTGTTGTTGTTATTTTTACATATTTTTGGAGGGGGGATGTTATTGGTAAGTTAAAGCTTATGAAGGTGAGAAATATTCTCATTTCTTGACCAATCACAAAGTAGTTTATACTACCAAGAAAATGTCTTTTTACTACCCTTTTGTTTAAAAGGGAATTTTAAGGAAAGTAAAATTTATTTGCATTAACATATTTTCAAAACTTAATTCAAAATAATTTGAAATGGATAACTCAGTTTCAAATAAATTATGTCTTTGATTTGGCACTTTGAATCCAAAGGACTGGTTGATTCAATAGAATAAGAATAGAAAAATAAAATAGAATTCAGTGGTCAATCCAATGAGGAAGAACTCTCATTTTATTTTCTTCCTATATAACCAATCACTTAATTAAATTAATTATGATGTCATGATACTTCCTGCTCCCCTTCCTCCCTCTCTCCTTCTCTTCCTCTTCTTCTTTCTCTTCCTCCTTCTTCTCCCTCCCCCATCTCTCTCCCTCTGCATATGCTCCATGATGCCCATCACAAACAAAAGAAGAATCCACATTGTGATATCATGTTGATGTGTCAACTTACTGGCTGAACAGATTTTCCCGAAACTCCTCCATGTGAGGTTCCAATTCAGGAGGGCCAACTCTTTGCCCTATTGACCCCAAATTCCCAGATCAAATGTGAAGGAAAACAGCCTTTCATTGGGAAACATAAAATCCCTATAACAATCTTGTTTCTATATCACAAACCAATACACACATAAAGTGTTGTTTTTCTCCAAGCAATATGTACCACATGAATTTTTGTGTGTCCTCCTATGCCACATAAGTTTTGCACTTGCTGTGTTTTTTTTAGTACTGTGTAACTATTAAAGGTGATTATTAAAGAGTCATCAAATTATTAAACCCACCAGAATAATTGCCAATTCCTATTTACTTTGAATAAGACTGAAAGCGAATGAAGGAAATTTAACAATACTAGTTTATTTTTCCTAGAAGACATTTATTTTATACCTGAAAATGTATAATTTTCATTGTTTCTAATCCGTGTTGAATTAATTTTAGTGTACCAGGTAAAATAATGGTCCAACTTGATTGATCTGCATTGTTTATCAAGTTTTCCAAACACTGTTTGGTGAAGAGACTATCAAGTATGGTTTTAATGTACATGGTTCTCCAAAAGTTACACAATGGAACTTAAACCCCACCATAATAGTGTCAAAATTTGAAGCCTTCTGGAAAGTGACTAAGTAATGAGGTGTCTACCTTCAGGAATGGATTCATACAGTTTTAAAAAGGGATAAAGAGGATGGTAACGGCCTTTTTCACCCTTCTATTTCTTCTGCCATGTGAGAAGACCATTAGAAAATGCCACTTATGGAACAGGTCTTCATTAGACACCCAATCAGCAGGAACTCTAGTCTTGTCTTGGCCTTCTCAGCCTCCTGAAGTGTGAGAAATAAATTCTTATTGTTATAAATTACTTAGTCTAGGTTATTTTATTATTGCTGTTCAAATGAACTAAGACCATCTTTTCCTTGCTGTGTATTTTTGGCACACATTTGAAATTCATTAACTGTATATGACTGTTTAGTTAGGGCTTTCTATTTGCTTACATTTATCTTCATGTCTGCTTTCATTATAGTCCTATACTCTTTTAATTACTATAGCTTTGTAATATATTTAGAAATTATTACAATGCTGGAATTATGATGCCTTAACCTGTGTTCTTTTTTTCAAGATAGTTTTAGCTACTCTGGGACTTTTTGCAGTTCTGTATGAATATTGATTTTTTTCTATTTTTGTAAAAATGGCCATTGATAATTCTAATAGGGATTGTATTGAATCTGTAGATCTCTTTGGATAGTATGAACATTTAAGCAATATTAAGTCTACTCACACATGAACACAAAGTACCTTTCTATTTGTTTATATCTTGAATTTCTTTCATCAAATTTTTGTAGTGTTCAGAGTATAAGATTTTTACTTATTAGTTAAATTTATTCCTAAATACTTGATTATTTTATACTATTATAAAAAGATTGCTTTTACTCATCTCCTTTTCAGATAGCTCTTTATTTTCAGATAGTTTTTGTTAGTATACAGAAAGGCAACTGATTTTTGTATTTGATTTATATTTCAAATATTGCAACTTTACTAAGTTTATTACTTGTAACAGTTTCATTTTTGTGGAATCTTTTGGGTTTTCTACAAATAAGAACATTAAGTGCACAGATGAAAAATTCACATCTTAATTATTTGAATTACTTTTATTTCTTTTTCTTGCCTACTTTCTCTGTCTTGGGCTTCTATAGTGAATAAAGCAATGGTGAACATTCTTGCCTTGATCTTAGTGGAAAAGCGTTTCAGCTTTTCACTATTAAATATGATGTCAGCTCTGAGCTTTTCATATATTTCCTTTATTATGTTGAAGTTATTTCCTTCCTAGTTTGCTTGGGGTTTTTATCAGAAACAGAATGAATCTGTGCAACTCCTAGAAGGAAACAATAGGAAAGCTCCATTGACCTCAGCAGTGATTTCATGTCTATGACATCAAACACACAGGCAGCAAAAGTAAAAGTAATCAAGTAAAACCATACCAAACTGCAAACCTTCTGCACAGCAAAAGAAATAACCAACAACAGAATGAGAAGGCAACACCCTAATGGGGAGAAAATATTCTCAAGCCGCATGTCTGAGAAGGGGTTAATGTCTAAAATACGTAAGGAACTCCTCCAGTGCAAAAGAAAATGAACTAATAACTCCATTAAAATGGTCTAAGGGTTGAATAGTCATTTTTCAAAGACAACATACAAATACTCAACAGGCTTATGAAAAGATATTCAACATCACTAATCACTCAGAAAATGTAAGTCAAAGCTCTGTCAATTATATATGAGCTCACATCTTTTAGGATAGCTATTATCAAAAATAGAAATTGGTAGGAATACAAGTGGTACAACTTCTGCAGAAAACAGAACAGTATATAGTTCCCTTGAAAATAGAAAACTAGAACTAACATATGATTCAGCAATCCCACTTGTGGATATTTATCCAAAATGATTGAAGTCAGGATCTCAAAGCGATATTAGCACTTCATGCCCATTGTGGCACTATTCACAATAGCCAAGACATGAAAACAACCTGTATCTTCATCAGTGGATGAATGGATTTTTAAATGTGGTATGATACCTAAAATAGAATATATTACAGCCTTAGTGGAGAAGAAATCCTGGAATATGTGACAGCATAGATGAGTCATGGGAACATTATGCTAATTGAAACAAGCCTCTCACAAAAGAGCAAGCACTGTAGAATTCTACTTATGTCAGGGATTTGAAAGAGTCAAACACAGAAAAAAGGAAAAAAATGATGTTTTCCAGGAGGTGGGAAGAAAGAGAAATGGGAAATTGGTCAGCAGATATACAATTTCCATTATACATGATGAAAAAATTCTGGAGATCTTCTCATATAGCTGTGCCTATGAATAAAAATCCTCGGTTGTAATAAAATATCTGTTCAGAGGGTAGGTCTCAGGTTGTGCCCTTATCACAAAAATCAAAATAAAATTTTTAAAAATGATGGGTGATTTTCAAAAAATGTTTATAGTGCCTTGTACTGGCAGTGTGATGCCATGGTGGAAATAGAAAAGCTTTTTGCAGATGTTCCATAAATTTAAAAAATACATATATAGGTATATACATATCTGTATTATAGGTATATACATATCTGTATATACCTATATATGTATGTATTATATATAATATATTTAACTATATATATAGTCTGTCTTGAAATAGTTGACATTGGAATATGTATGTCAAATCACAGAATTAGCTTTACTGTCATTTAAATATGAAATTTGTCACATATTCACTTTAAACAAGTTTTGTTCCATTTACATTAGGTACAGCTAAATAAACTGGGCTAGTATAGGCTATTGCTCCCTTTCCTTTCTTAGGGCCTGGGCATAATTAACTCTAAATTTAGTTATCATGAATTCAGAAGCAACCTCAAAACCTTTTTTGTCATAGATCTTTAAAATATCATTACCCGTGAATGTGGATTAATTGTAACTGACTTGGTATTGAATGTTTAACAAAAAGACAAGAAAAAGAAATATTTGACAAATAATAATTATAAAAATAGCTAGCAGGATTATACTCGAGTATTTATCCAAAAGAATTGAAATCAGTATCTGGAAGAGATAACTCAAGGAGACTACACACAGCCTCAGAAGACCTACCTAGTCCTTAAATTCTGACTCCACCACCTAACAGCTCAGCAGTACTGAACCAAGAAACTCCATTAGTCAGGATAATTAGTATTAGTTGCTGCAAAAAACAAGCACCAATTTTAAAGGCTTTACATGATGAAGTTTTTCATGCAACATCTAACATTGTCAGGTGGTTCATTTCAAGTAGCGTCTCAATTATCCAGAATCTGTACATTTGGAACACTTTCATCTTCAACAGATTGTACCCATGGTCTCTTGGGTAGGACAAAATATAATTATGTTTTACCCTGTCCTTAAAGTCTGCTTTTTCTGCATTGACCTGAATTAGAAGGCCCAACCTAAATTCATACAAGGGGCTGGAAAACTCAATGTTCCTTAGGTCCAAGAAGAAATTGAAACAATATGTTGAACCCATGACCTTATCTCTGCAATAGTAACTTATCTCTCTGACACTGATTCCTTATTTCTGTGCTGGTTTTAATACCTCATTCATCTTGCACAGTTCTTCTTAGGAACAAAAGAATTATAAGCTTTATCAAATGTGAGATTCTTATTATTGCTTCAGTGTTTAAGGATGTTTAAGTTTCCATTTAGAATTATTCCAGTCTCCATATTTTTTCTATTATACACAACAAAAGTGGAGGGGAAAAGTCAAAAGAGCAAAATATTGATTTATAGAATATTTAAAAAAAAGAACTTTGATTACATCTAACTGCTCACAACTGTTTGCAATTAAAAGTCCTGCTGGTCTTTTATAAATAAATAAGCTTAACTTGTAATTAGTAGCTTCCATGTGTAAGCTAAGATTATCTTACTCTGAAAAACATTTTGCTATCTGGTAGAGATTGAAATGAATCTTTGGACTATTATTGGTTTTATTAGTTGTATAATTAAAGCTAATCATTATAGACAGTAAAAATTAAGTACTTCTTTCCTTGCTCATCCTAAATTAAATAATCACAAATTAAACAAACATATTTTTTGGAATGAAAATTAAGAACATGTTGCTGACATTTCTTAATGTGATATTGTGATATGTTATGTTAATTCCTCATTGGCCAAACGCAGTAAGATTTTATAGAACACCTGGGAATTTACTACATTTTTATATTACTAAATAAAAGCATGAGAAAAGTTATTTGAATATTCTTTGATTTCTCCGAAGTGTTGTAAATGCAAACCCAAAAGTAAAATTTTTATGTTATGAAATGACCTAGTTTTATGCAAAGCCAATAAATAACAATGTCAAATATTGTCTATCCTTATTTGTTGGGTGTTTATGCATGTGTGTGTATTTATCTTATTTGAAAACACTCATTTTAAAATTTATTGTGGTGACAATACTCTTATTTCACAGAAAGGTGCCTTCTATTCATAATCTGCTGCAAGCAAACAGAAAGCATATTTCACATTCAGTTCTTAATTTTTCTGTGCTTTAAACATTGTTTCATATGTATATTTTCTATGTATCATTGCTATTGAAAACATGAACTAATTAAAAATTGGTGTTAATAAAAACTCCTGAGGTAAAGAAAAGATATCATAAGAGGATGATTGTTTTGGAATTTTAAGTCTTCACTCAATAGTTTATGCTATGCTATTGCATAGATCAATGACACAATGAAATGCCCTCTCTTATGTTTATAGTCATGTGAGTGGCCTTCATTATGCTTCCCATTGCTCCTTAAACTGTGTCCTGATAATCCCCTTGTTAAACTGAAAATATTATAAATCCAAAATGCATGTAACAACTTCCCAATATCATAGCTTAGCCTAGTACACCTTAGATACATTCAGAACACTTGCATTAGCCTACAGTTGATACACCATCTAATATAAAGCCTAAATATTTTGTAATATCTCATGTAACTCAGAAATCTGCTGGAAACACAGTACTCGGTAGAGTATCATTGCTTTATCCTTGTGGTGATGTGGCTGACTGGGCACTGAACCTCACTGTCCACTACTCAACACCATTCAACCACTTGTCTTCCTTGCCTGGGAAAAGATAAAAATTCAGCATTCAGAGTATGATTTCTACCGAATACACTCTGCTTCCACATCACTGTAACACTGAAACACCATAGCCAAGGTAAGTCGAGGACCGACTGTATTTAATAAACTGAGCATATGAGACAAAATCCCCAAAGAATTCAATAAGACTTCTTAGTAAATGTTAACTAATTGTTTGCTTTTATTTTGTCTATATTTTGTGAAGACAGACTTACCCTAAATATGGAAGAAGAAAGAAAGGAGGATAATATTATGAGTTTCTAGAAGAAAGGAGGATAATATTATGAGTTATTGACTTTTGTGTACAAAATAGAGTTCCTTGTTGAACTAGAAGTGTCTGTTCTCTAACTGCTTATAAATGGTAGAACACAGAGATGACTCCAACATGAGAGCATGCATCTACAAAATAAGAGTTTCAATGTTTATTTCTTGTTTTATGTCAAATTCAGTTAGTGTCTGGTAGTATCCAGGGGGTGTTCAATAAATGATTTAAGTGTATATACCTTATATAAAGGGAAATCTTTTAACATACTATGCAGTTGTAGTTCCCCAACCTAATATTTCACCAAAATCATCTGTGGAGCTTTTGAAAAATACATTTCAGAATTCTATTTGAGATATAAAATCTGAAATTCTGAGACTGGACCCCAGAACCTTGATGCCCTGCCCACTTTGAAAATAAGTTATTTGCAGCAGTGGCTGTTAAGTTAGAAATCAAATATCACTACATCAAGCCTCTTTCCATGCCCCTTAGCATGGGTCAGATTTGATACTCTTGAAATCATGTCCATTTAAAAAAAATATTAAAGTTTAGAAACACATAAGGATTTATGTAGCATTCATTTGATACTGAATGAGAATAAAAACTGTTAAAGCTTAACAGTGTTTTCTTGGCTTCCTTCCTTCCTTCCTTCCTTCCTTCCTTCCTTCCTTCCTTCCTTCCTTCCTTCCTTTCTTTCTTCCTTCCTTCCTTTTATTTCAGCAGGGCCTCCCATGTGCCATACCACAAAGCTCCCTCATACACTCCCAGCCATACAAAATGTTATCTTAACACTTGGAATTTTTATTAGATTTATTGAAAGTACTATTTTAGAATTATTAAGGTACAGATACCATATGACCCAATCACCTGGCACATTGACAGTATAATTATATGGTTTGTCAAAGAACAGGAAAGTTTTGTTGGCATTTTCTATTTTTCTAAGCATATGGTTTCATTTTTCCATCTATTGAGGCACATGTTGCTGAAGGCTATGCTGCCTCTGTTAAAAGGCAGTGGGAATTTTCTGTTAAATTGGTACTTGACACATTAATGATAGTTCTGCATTATGCATGAATCTTTAACACCAGCCATTCATTTGCTTAGCTATGTCTTCCATTCTCTAAACAAGAAATTTCTCCTTCCAGTTCCCATTCTTATCTGATGATGGATAGGAATCCGTGGACAGGTATTCTAGTAACAAACATATCACAGCTTCATCTACTCATGCAAAGCTTCCTTCATTCATGTGAAGCAATTTATTATTGATTTGCAAGGACATGTAGGACACTCACTACTCAATATTCACTCTCTAGGCTACTTCATTGTACACTGTGCCCTAGGAGACTGACTCAATTAGAATCACCATGCAGGCTTCCTTTCTGCCTACGTTCCCTGTAGTTTCTGTCTCTGGACTTGGATAAGCAGGAAAAAAGAGTGACTTGAGTATATTTTTTTACCCTGGTCCCTCCCTGCAAAGTCGTTGTGACCTGGCCATCCAAATGAGGATCACACTCCAGCTGGGTGCCCCTATTCCCTGTATCTTCCTGGCTTCCTTCTTTCTTGGTTTTCACTCTCTCCAGACTCCAGTAATTACTACATTTCTTTGCCTTTTCTAAGAGGACAGTGGCTTCCTTCAAGCCATTTGCAACCTATAGGTGTTGTTCTATCCCTGTGATATTATATTCTTTTCTCAATTCTGTTATACATTCCTTTATTAAACTGTTCTCAAAAATATTTGAGTATATCTGCATTTCCACAAACTTGGTATAATAATTGATGTCAAGACTCACAAAATGGGATTCTAGGAATAGTTTGCTTATGTAGCTGTGGAGTAAACACATAATACTCTTGCTATGCAAAATGGGATCCAGAGAGTCCCTGACAGAAAATGACATCATATTTACACTAATTATCAATAATGGATAAGATATTGAATAAGTAAGAGTGTGGCTTTAAGAGATACAGTGATAATTGTAACACTTAAACATTATGATAGATGTTGAAAAATTGATGGTGCCAGTTAACTTCATTTGCTAACTTCAGAGAGCTGACTGTCCATCTAAAAACCTAAATTGACAATTAGAAAACCTGACTGATCTCCTTGAATGAGCTGCTCATCTACTATATACAGCATTACAGAATATAAATGGCTGAGCAACAAGTGCAGAATTTGGTTTTGAAGTTTTCAGTCACAGCAATAAATAATTACTCAAACCAACCAATTCTTTTATGATAGTGGTACATGTAAAGAAGTAGTGGTACTCTGAGACATCAAATGAGTGCATCTAAGTAGATGCAGAGGAAGTTGGACACTTTGAAACCCCCAAATTTCCCTAAAAATTTCTTATCATTGGGGACAACAATTCCAATGACCGCAGCAAATACAGTTACCTAATGAGTTGATACCTATTATTCCCAGGACCCAAACACAACTGTTCATAATCCATAAATCCACAATGAAAAAGAGTATATCTCTAAGTGAGAACTCTTATTCTGGGAACAGATACCTATATACCAAAAGAGACATAAAATTTTCATTAAGTTGAGTAAGTAGAGTTATAGGCAACAAGTGTGAGAGTAAATGCTAAAGGTGCCGGCACAAAACAGACAAGACTTATTCCTTGATTAAGCCAAATTTATTGACATGAATATACTTGTAAGATATTGAGGAATTAATGCCAGAACACATAGGAGTAGCACTATCAATTTACTGGATCAGCTAATAGAATTTCACACTCAATAAACTTGAAATACTGGAACTTCTATGCCAGATTCAGGAATAAATCAACAAACCTAGGTAAATAGACATGTTAAAATGGATCTATATTCCTCAAAAAATTAAAAATAGAACTAGCATATACAACAATCCCACTACTTGGTATATCCAAAGGACATGAAGTCTGTATCCCAAAGAGGCAGCTGCATTCCCATGTTTATTGTTAGCACTATTCACAATAGACAAGAAATGGAAACAATTGAAGTGTCCATCAACAAATGAATGGATAAATAAATGTGGTGCATACATATAATATAATATTATTCAGCCATGAAAAGAAAGAAATCCTGTCATTTATAACAATATCATTGGAACAAGAAATCATGATCTCAAGTGAAATAAGCCAGGCACAGAAAGAAAAGTACAACATGATCTCACTCTTGTATGGAATCTAAAATGTTCCTTTTGTAGAAGTTAAAAAGTGAATGGTGGTTACTAGAGACCAGAGAAAGCAGGCAGGGAGAGAGGGTTGGGGAAAGGTTACCCAAGGTACTAAGTTACAGTTAGAAAGAAATAATAGGTTATGACATGCTCTTGTACAGTAGGGTGACTATAGAAGACAATAATATATTGTATATTTCAAAAATATAGAAGAAATATTTTAAATGCTTTTACCATAGAGCAATAACGTTTGAAGAATTTAAATATTAGGCAATATATGCGTATATCAAAATATCACTTAACACCACATGAATATGTACCATTTTTACATTCTGTGTCAATTCAAAAAATAAATTTAATTAAAGTAAATAAATAGAAAAAAATAAGATGGGTTTATAATGTGTGCATTCTTCAGTCACTCATTAATCAAGGAGTTAGACTCTGCCTTCACCAAGGTATTAAGAATTTACTGGTGTGGGAGAATCAGCATCCTTAAAAAGCTATGCAATGTTTTAAGGGTTGTCTTTTGTGCGTAGCATATGATAACGAGAGATACTCCCAGAGATCAAATTCCTATCTCAGTGAGAAAAGGACTTTAGAATGATGGTTATTAATTGTTGTAGACAATGTACATAGGCTTACACATCAGAGAGGGCTGAATATTCATCAGTATTTTGGACTTCAAGAATCAGTAGCAATGCAGAATTGATTGCAGTGACCCTAAAAGTAAAATACAAAAGAAACTGAAATGACACTGCCTATCATATATCATTGGAAAACTTCTAGATGTGATCAGAAACATAACTTTGAATGAAAGGACATGAAAGGGTCTTTGAACTCACACCATGCAAAATGGCCAATACTCTAAATATTTCTCCAGCTTTCCTTTCCAAAAAGGTATTCATCAGAAACACTATCTGCTGGGCAAAGGACAAAACCCAAACTTTTTGAGAAATGACTTGACATTTAATTCCAAAGATACAGAATGCAAAACTACCGCTTATTTTGCACTGGTGTTCTAACTAAGGAAAAATAGCATAGTCTCTAACATGTGGTAAGGAACTCTTGACCCTGAAAATGTTCTCCTCACCCTGAATACCTGCCGGAAATGAAACTCAGTAGCAGTTTGGCTTGATGGGCAAGGGAAATTCATAACTTTGCTGCCTTAAGATTTAACAACTCTCCTTGCTTCTATCACCATTTAGTCTATGGGAACTTAACATGATGACTCAGGGAATATCACTGTATTATACTCCATCCAGGTTCACAGTAAGACCCAACTTCATTGGGTATAGACATATATACTAAATTACTGGGTCATAAAGTATAAGTCTTTTCAATTTCAGTAGACAATATCATAGATTTAAAAAGTGTAATTTACAAACATCAAGAATGTATGGAATTTTAGCACTCTACATGTTTGTCAACACATGGCAGTAGGAGCACTTTTATTCTTAATAATTCTGGTGGTTACACGGCTTTATTTCCTTCTTGTGTCAGCATACATTTCCTAATTAATATTAACTTGTTATCATTGAAGTTAAGCAATACTGCATGTTTATTAGGCATTTGTATAAACTCCCTTAGGAAGTAACTGTTCATTGCATATGGGAATTTTATTTTGGAATATTTTTTCTTGTTGATATATAGGAATTCTTCAAGGTCTAAAAAAAAAAAACAAGAACTTTTATTATATGCATGCCAATCTTCTATACTGTGCTTTGGCTTTCTACTATTGTGTGTTTGAATAAACAGAATTTCTTAATTTCTATATAGTCTAGTTTATCAATATTTTCTTTCATAGTTATTTTTTGTCCTGCTGAAGAAATATTAATCTCCTAAAAGGAAATACTTCTCTACATTATTTTATAATGAGTTTACTGTTTTCTATTTTACATTTAGAGTTTCAATCCACTTGGTACTGATTTTGAAGAATATGAAGTGGAAATCCAATTTATTTTTGTTTTGTACATATCTAATAATTCAATAATATTTATTAAAATATATTATTTTCCACTGCTCTAAAAATTCATCTGTTTATATATTATGTCTGTTATTGGACTCAAATCCTGATACTCTTATTTTTCTATACGTGTACCAACAGCTGTCTTGACTACAATCGTTTTGTGAGAGTTCTTAATATCTAAAAAAGCAAGTGCTCCCATTTTCTTCATTTACTTTAGAATTCCTGGCTAGTTTTGAATCTTTGTAAGTCTATATAAATTTGAGAAAGTTTAAAAGTTCTACAAAAATAATTTGTTGGGATCTTAGTTGAGATTGTACTGGATCTATAGATGAATTTGAAGAGAACTGGTATTATTACTTATATTGGATATTAAAACCTCCGAAACATTTCAACTCTCCATTATTAAGGTGTTTTACATTTTCTCTTAATTATAGTTTATATGGGTACCTTGTAGAGATGGTGTTCATTTTGGGAGTTTATTCCCATATTTTACTTTTTAAAAATTTTAAGGCATTTTAAATGTTATTTTATATTTAATTTACTATCATAAGATTTTTAGTGATATTTTCCTTTTCATTTATATGATGGTTAGACAATGCAGTCTGACACACTGTGAAGAAAAACATGAAAATTAAGTAATAAGAAAGATCTATTGTCTTTCCACCTTGTTATAAGATAAACTTGAAAAAAAGTAGAAAAAAAAGAGGAAGAAGAACTTAAGGAAAGAACACGGGATCAAAGTACTGTTTATTATATTTATTACAGGTTCTATATTTACAAATCTTTTTTCTTGCTTGAGTTTTCCATTTCAATAAAGTTCACTAGAAATCTCCAAAAGACACTCTAATCCCATAGGATTCAGAACTAGCCCTTCCTGCAAGGTTCAGGACAAGGAAGAGAGGAACATTTCCTCATGTGTAAAAATGCCTTTAAAAACAAATGGAATATTTATTTGTTTTTCATTTTTTAACTGATTTCAAAAATAGCAATTCACCTTATTCATGTATATAGCCAAAACTCATTCAGTGCCTACATTTAATGTAAGTTGTAAACTTTAGATTCTGTACAAATATTTGTCGAATTTATGAATCAGTGAAAATGGATTATTCACAATTGGGTTTCAGAGATGAGGGAAAATGCACATTGTCATCAAATGGCTACTTTTTTAATTGCAACATTATTTGCCTCATGAAGCAGTTCATCAGGAGAATCATTTCAGGGGTATGATCTACTATGCAGAAAGAGTGCCAGAAAACAGTGTTAATTAAAGTGTTTCTGATTGACTGCAAGTTAATTATTTATGCTAAATCTAAATTGTTTGGAGCAAAATCTTAGGTACTAGATTGGATTCTCCCTAAACCAAGTTGAAAACAAACACAAATGGATTAAGAAAAATACAATCGGTTCCAGAAAGAATTATCTTGTTGTAGAAGAGTGGACTTTATTGTCTCAACATTTTTATCCTTTTAAAACCACAAATAGCTTAGCAAATGATTAGAGCTGATTTCTCTAAAAACTCTAGCTCTGAAGAAACTAACAGGCTTTTCAATATACCAATCAAGAATTTCAAAGGAAGGGTAGGGCTTGGTGGGAAATTCAGACTGGTATGAACAAGAACCAAATGTATTGTAAACTTAGAAGTACATAACCAGGGTCATGATATAGTCTTTGTTCAGGAGAAGAGACAGTAAAGTAATATGTATTTATTGTACATCAGGAGTGAACTCAGGTCTCGGGCCCAAATTCATCCTATAATCTGTAGTTGTATATAAAAAGCTTTATTGAAGCACAATCAGTATTATCCACTTATGCATTGTTGCTATGGAAACTGTATGACATACAAATCCAAAAATATTTACATTTTGGACCTTTACATAAGTTTTCCAACTCCCATTCTATACTAATATTTCCTACTCAGATTTAATAAGGCTCCATCTACTCTGTCTTATTTATCTTGTCTTAGCAGATGTTTTCAATATTTCCTTAATATTAAGTAAAAATCATAATATAAAACATCAAATTTGATTTCCATTGAATGGCTTCCTTAATTTTTTACTAAATAGATATAAGATCACTGTACATTCTATTTTTGCTTTATATATTTGTCCCATAATAAGCTATATTGTTCTATTAAACCAAATATTTCTGATATTAACCAAAGAAAATTAGATTGAGAAAAAAGAATACTTTATAATATAAATAACATGTAACACAATTATATTATTTGAGTCCTTTTGTTTTTCTGTTTTCATTTGTCCAACATAGATCTAAGAACAGATACTGAAAGGCTAAAAATAACAATGTAAATTGTTTATCTCTGATGTAAGCCTCTTGTCTAAATTGTAATCAGTTTTTCAGGAACTTCAACTTCTTACCTCTTACATAATATATTATTTTTATAGAAATACATATTACCTTATTCAAATTGATTAAAAGTATGTGTTTTTCTCATTTTTCAGGGTTATTATTTCCTTTAGATTAAAAAAGCATGTTAAATAACAGGTTTCAGTACATGGTCTACCCTTATCTGAAGAAATATAATACCATTCTTAGAAAGAAATCAAACTTTTATTGATATATTGGTCAAATTATTTAAAATAAGTGGTGAAACAAAATGAAACTTCAGCTTAATATTTAGTATGACATTTTGCCAAACATCACATTATGATGATACAAGAAAGAATACAAAACACATGAAAGCATAAACCACACAGTATGTGGGAGTTATAGAGTATAGCAAGCTCTGAGCCAATTGCTAACCTTACTGTATTGGAGATATGAATTCAAGAACAAAGATTTAGGCTGAACTAAAGAAATAATTTCTATTTGCTTGCTAATGCTGTCTTCTGAAAGGAAGAGAATGCAGAAATGAAGAAAATGTCACATTTTCCCAATGTTTTGGATAATCTAATCTATGGAATCAGATGTCCAATGGAACATTTCCTATTGTCTCACAATTGTTGTTGAAGACTAAAAAAAAAGAACCACAGGTAACAAGCTCCTCCACGTTCTGAAGAGGCTTCTGGACACATTATCATAGGATTTATTAAGATTCTACCAGCCTTCTCCTTCCTTCACTCCCATTAGCCCTTCCAGCATGAATAAGAGAAAGGCTCAAATTCACCTAGGGGAAGAATTCATCCAATTGTCTCATTCATTGTTAAGAAGCACAAAGGTAGTCTCTGCCCCAAATAAGGCTAATTGGGCTCCAAGAGAATCATGCAGAGATTGGGGAGCCTATTGAAGGCGAGTTTCTTATAAAATTCCATAGATGGTTGCTGAACTGGAGAAAATTATGCCAGGATACTGAAGAAAATTTGGTTGGAAGAGTTTAGGGAAGAGCTTGGCATGTATCCCCCTAGAATTTCAAGGCATATGAAAACAAGATAAATGCTAAATCTCTTCTACAGGTATCAGAAAACTAGATTCCAGGTGGAGCAGCCACAAACAGTGCAATGACAAGAGAGGGAGTCATTGGAAGTGTCATGTATGTCCAATTTTTAGTGTAGTGTGAATTAGGGTTGACAGATAAGATACAGGATGCCCAGTAAAATTTGAATTTCAGGTAGACAATGAATAATATTTAATGTAACCATACCCTAAATGTTGCATGGAACATATCTGTTTTAAATGTGACTCTTGGTTTATCTGAAATTCAAATTTTGGGTGGAGGACCTTTATTTTTATTTGTTAATCCTCACAATGAAGTCAGATCGCATGAGTGAATTTGTTAAGGTACTGCTAGCTGCCACAATAAGCGAACTCTAAAATATATAATGGCTCAAGTATAAAAGAAATTTAATCCCTGTTCATTAAAACCACAAAGGAACAAGTAGCTTTGCTTTAACTGGAGCCAGGACTATTTCATCATGATTTCCATCATTTTGAAATGTACCTTCCAAGGTCTCTATGCTTCAATAAGACATGTGAAAAGAACATGAAGGATTATATTTGGAGGTTTTTGGTATGCCATGTACTTGAACCCAATCATATTCATTTTAGATTCAAGGAAAACTGGGAAATACAGTATAGCTTTTTGGCCAGAAAGAAAAGGAAATGGATTTGATGTACAACTAGCTGATTTCTAGTACACCAAGTTTCCAAGTGCCATTGGCAAGTCTGGATATTAACTTAACTAAGCTTTCTTTAAAGGACCTGATCCAAAAGGTATCCTCCCCTTATGGGGAGATTCAGAAATGGTAGACTATAGCACACTCCCTGAGAGAAGGGGAGATGGAGACAGTTGAAGGAGGGTGTCTAGTGATTAAACAACCCATATTTCCCACATCAGTAAACTGCTTTGTGTAGGGATTCCAACAGTCTTCAAAACTGACACATACGTTCTAAAAGAAATTTATCATTTGAACACTTTTAACAGCCCTATTAACTCTGTTGCTTTATTCCTATTTCTCTAATGCTTTTTTTTTTTAATCCATGTAGGAGCCAGCAATACAAGGAAAGAAAGTAACAACAGTGAAAGAAAAGATTTTACCATCTACACTGCAGATCAGGTCTATCTGGGGGAAAGGAAAGATGGAGAGACACACTATTTCAACTGAACGTCAGAATGAATTTATTTGACTTAGACCAATCAATACATGAAAGGGGCCAAAAAGTGGGCATGTCTACTCATATGTATCTAAATTTCAGAGAAGAGAAATCTGAAAGTGGAGTTGAAGACAATAGTTGGTAAAAAATTAATATTCTGTTTATATCCCACATCTACATCATTCATATTCAATACCTGGTTTCATGTGAAACAGAAAAGTTATCAAATGTGCTCATCTAAATTCCAGATGTTTCAAGTCTCCCACCATACCAGTTGGTAATCAACAAGTGTTTCTTCCAAAGCAAGCCTCTTTTTTTTTCTTTTAATCCTATTGAATTTGAAACAGCCATGTGTCTTATATATAACTGAATTCCAGCCAGGAACAGCTAAAGTAAAGAACCAGACGGAAGTTTTGCTTCATGTTTTCTGGGAGAGATTGATCCCAGGGGCCAAGAACTCTAGCTTAAGGCTTGATTGTAGGAGGAAGAATAAAAAGAGGAAGGAGAGTTGTGAAAATTGGCAGTAAGGATTGCTGCAGATCAAAATTGCTAATAAAAGACTACAGACATTCTTCTGACATCCTTGGTTTACAACACATAAAATTTCTCCGGTTGTATCTAAGATGTTTTAAATCTCATACTAGGGTTATAAAAACTTAACAGTACTTATATTTTTAAAAATATGATAAATTGTCTTCTACAAACTATTTAGATAGGTGAGAACATAGCATGATCCATAGATAACATCTTTGTTGTTTTTCATATAACTCAACTCTGAAATAATTCCCAAGATTTCTAAGTGGCTAGTAGAAAACAATGATTAGAGAAGCATACCACCAAGATATCTGTCGTCTATCATAGACATGGTAAGATATTTGCATTTACTTATGCATAAAATAGCTATTCAATAAATGTATTTTTTATTGTTATAAGCATTATCAATTCTGTAATATTAATTCATTATCATTTCCATAAAAACATATTGCTGTTGTAGCTACAATTAGCAGAAAAATAAAATATAATAGGAAGAGTGTAGATCACCTTTGCATTATTATGTTCTTAGTACTTTAAGATTCCATTTATCAAAATGAAAAAGAAGTCAGAGTCTTCAGCAATTTTTATTTTTTTCTTTTGGTACCAGGGATTGAACTCAGGGTTATCGACCACTGAAGCTACATCCCCAGCCCTATTTTGTGTTTTATTTAGAGACAAGGTCTCACTGAATTGCTTAGTGGCTCACTGTTCCTCAGGCTGGCTTTGAATTTGTGATTCTCCGGTGGGAGAATCCTTTGGGAGGGACTTGCCTCCTAAAGTGCTGGGATTACAGGTGTGCACCACCACACTCTGCTAAGCAATTTTTACTGTAACTCTCACAATATCTCTTAAAATTATTGATTTTAATAAATTAATTTTCAGTTGTTATACCAAGCAGGTATTCTAGGATCCTATCAGATAAGTCATCCTATTCTTCTGACTCAATTTATGTTGGGAATGTAATATGCAGGCCAATGGTATATACAATTTTTTAGTTGGGAATTAAATTTGTAAACTTTGTTTTCTTTATAACAGCAGAATGACAAAAAAAATAGACTCATAGTCTCCTAATTCTCATAGTTCCAGATTCATTGGTATCATGCAGTATATGGATGAACACTAGACAGAACTGATAATACAGTTACAAGCATGGTTAAAACTTGGGTGTTAGAGACAAGTTACCTAGGTTCTAATATCAACTCTCTCATCTTGTAGCCATGGGATACTCAACAAATATTTAACTTTCTGCACTTCATTTTCCCATCAATAAGATGGGAGCAATAATAATATCACCATTGTGGAGATATAGTGAGTATTCATTGAGCTAACATACATGGAAACATCCAAGGGAACCTGGGATATTATAAATACTATGTAACTGCCAGTACCTCTTGCTTTTATAGATAACATAACTTTATTTAGTTAGTTCTCAGTACCTGCTTGCATAGGATTTTTAATATTTTTGCATTTTAACCATTTAAATATCCATTCTAATGACATTAATTGTATTCTCAATGTGATACTGTTATGGCAAGATCACAATAAAATCATCAAGTCAATCTTAAGCAGAAGACGGAAACTTTATTCACCAGCCAGTGGTCTGGATCCACCAGCTGGTGGGCCAACGGGCAGGCTGAAAGTCTACACCTTTGATCCCCTCCAGGGGTTTGAGTCCACCTCTTATACTCCAAAACCATATTAATCGTAAGTGGCTGTTGCTATGATTCAAAACCATAAACAAATGTCATGAGATCTAAAATCATAAGCAGAAGAGGGAAGTGAGTCAAAATGACTCTAGTTGAGTATGAGTTAAAGAATGGTTACTAACATCTAGATAATCTCTGACAGGGTACATTATCCAAGAAAATGGGAACCAAAGAGAGAACAATTTAAGAATTGCCATTTTGTGTTGCCAAACATGCTATGCTAAGCAATAATTGATGGGTACAGAGGCAGAGTGTTCTCATGGGAGCAGCATTTCTTACATAATGGGGAGTCTCAGGGCAAAATGGAGTCTGTTTGGTCATTGCCCCTACAGCCTGGCCCATAACAGTGCAACCATGATTGCTATATAATACAAATACTTTTTCATCATTCCAAACAGAAATTGTAATATTGAGGAAGTCCCTGTTCCTTCCTTCCCCAACCCCCTAGTAACTACTGTATTTTCCTTCTCAATAAAATGGTCTATTTTAGATATTTCATATAAATAGAATCATAAAATATATGTTCCTTTATTCTTATTTATTTATTTATTTATTTATTTTTAGGACAGTGTCTTCAAGGTCGATCCATGTTGCATTAGAGCTTTCTTCATTAGAATGCATTAGAGCTTTCTTCATTAGAATGCATTAGAGCTTTCTTCTTTTTAAAGACAAAATCATTTTGTTTTTCCATTTATCTGTGGATGCATAATTGGGTTGTATCCAATTTTTGGATATTGTTAATAATGATGAAATGAACATTAGCATACAAAAATATCTGTTTAAGTTTCTGTTTTTAATTCTTTAAGGAGTAGAATGCCTGGACCACATGTCAATTTTATTTTTAACTTTTTGAGGAGCAGCCACATTTTCATTTTCTCTTCCCACTTTCTACTTGCAATGTACAAGAGTTCTTATCTGTCCACATGTCACCAGCACTTATTATTTTTCTTCATTATGAAAATCTTGGTGTATGTGAAGTTGTATCTCATTGTATGTTTTAGTTCCATCTCTGTAGTGACTACGGTCTGAATGTCCCTCCAAAATTCATATTTTGTACCAATAATTCCAACATGATTATATTAAGAGGTGGTGCTTTGGGGGAAGTTAATTAAGTCCTTCATGAATGGAGAAAATACCTTTTGAAAACAAGTTTCAAATCCAGTTCTTTCATCTCTTCCTCCAGGTAAGGAAACCGCATTCTTCACTGCCACCACATGAAGATACCACAACAGGGGGTACCATTATTGGAGCAGAGAGCAGCTTTCACCACATATTAAATCTGATTGCATCTTGATTTTTAACTTCCCAGTACCAGAACAGATAAATAAATTTCTGTTGTTATAAATTACCTAGTCTCAAATAGATTTCACTACAGCAACACAAATGGATTAAGACAAATGTTGAACATCATTCCATTTGCTTTTAGGCCACTTATATATCTTTGGAGAAATGCCTGTTTAAATTTTTTTCCTGTTGTTTGTTTGGTTGGTTGGTGTTAATTGTTGTTGAATTTAAAAAGATCTTTATACATACTAGATATTAAACCCTTATCAGATATATGACCTACAAATATTTTCTCCCATTCTCTAGGTTATCTTTTAATATCTTTAATAATGTCTATTTATTCACATTTTTTATTTTAGTGAAATATAACTTGCTTTCTTTTTCTTTTGTTGCTTGTACTTTTAGTGTTATATCTGAGAACCCATCACCAATCTCAAAGTCATGAATATTTACCCCTGTGTATTTTCCTAAGAACTTTATGGTTTGGAGCCTATATATATATTGACCCATTTTTGCTTAATATTTGTATATAGTATGAAGTAGAGTTTCAGCTCAATTTTTTTACCCATAATAATTCTT
This sequence comes from Geosciurus inauris, assembly GCA_004024805.1. NCBI lineage: Eukaryota > Metazoa > Chordata > Mammalia > Rodentia > Sciuridae > Geosciurus > Geosciurus inauris. The sequence continues at coordinate 44,872 of PVHX01001172.1, read as the reverse complement.
TTTTTTTCAGTGTCATCTGTTGAAGGAATTGTTCTTTCTCCATTGAATGGACTTGTCACCTGTTTTAGTCAGATTTTTCACCACTGTGATCAAAAGAACGATTTTAGAGGAGAAAAAAAAATTTATTTGGGGTTTCTGAGATCTCAGTCCATAGATGGCTAATTTCATTCCTCAGGGCCTGAAGTAAGTCGGGACATCATGGCAGAGGGATATGTTGAAGAAAAGCAGATCAGGACATGGCACCAGAAAGGGGAGTGGGTAGGGGGAGGGCCAGTTCTGCTCAACAAGGACAAAATATAAACCACAAAGGCATGCCCCCAGGTACCCACATTCTCCAACCACACTGTACCTGCCCATACTAAACTAATCCTATCAGGGGATTAATTCACTGATTGGGTTAAGGCTCTCATAACCCAATCATTTCACATGTAAATTTTCTTGTCTGGTCTCATTTGTGAGCTTTTTGGAGATAGCTCATATTTAAACAATAATGATGCCATTATCAAAATCAATTAACTATGCATATATATGCATTTATATTGGGACTTCAATTCTATTTCATTGATCCATATTTCTATTCATCTACTTGACCTATAATATTTTGATTATTATAGTTTTGTTATAGATTTTGAAACTGGGAAATATGAATATTATATTATGTTCTTTATTCAAGATTATCAAATTTATAGTTTATTTGGGGGTATTACTTAACAATATTAAGTATTCCTACCCAAGAACATGAAATGTCTATTTGCTTAGACCATCTTTCATTTTTTTTGCACCATTTTAAAGTTTTCAATTTACAATGTTTCACTAGCTTGGCTAAATTTATTCCTGGATATTTTAATCTTTTAGTGCTATTGTAAATGGACTTACTTTTTATATTTCCTTTTTGCATTATTCATTACAGATGTACAGAAACACAACAAATTTTTATTTTGTTGATCTTATAGTTTGTAAATTTGCTAAGTTTGTGTTTTGCTTCTAGTAACTTTCTTGTGGATGACTTATAAAAAGACTTCCATATCTTGGCTCTACAGTCTCTTGTTCCTCACTTATAACAATTTCAGAAGCAAATGTTCTTAATCTGAATCTATTTATGAAATTCAAGAGAGTCCAGGGACTACCTCAGATATAATGACAAACTTACCATATATGTGCAATGTTCTAAGGAGAGGATTAATTGCTTTTATAGGAATATAAATAGCTATGAAAACCTCCTTACCTCACCCTAATAAAAAAAATTAAAATCCACTCTTAAAGAAAACTAACATCAAAATTCTTTAATGCATCTTGTTAAACATATTGGAAATTAATGGTGAGGGAATATAAAATTACAATAAAAATTCAGGATTTTGATTTTGTCAATGAACAAAATGCATTTATATATTTCCATTTCCCTTTATTTAGAAGTAACAGAACAAAATATACTCTATACTAAGGTCATCTTTACAACTAAAACGTTGCCAATTGGATATGCACTTATTTAATCCACATATTTGCTTTCAACACCATGGTCTTGTATAAACATAAAAGGATGGTTTCTAAAGGGAAGTCCTTGAGTTGTAAGAGCACTAACAACTGGACAATGATAAGAAATGCCAATTCTGTGGCTCAAGCCTGAATCTGAAACTGGAAAGAATTCAAGCAATCTGTTTTAACAAAATGATTTAGTTGCAGGCTTAAAGTTTGAGACTCAGCCATAAAAAGAAATAATAACATGATCATGACCTCAGAGAATGGCTTCTCTACTTACCTGCTTTAATTTCCCAAAGCCAGCCTCAGATTAGAGGAACCAATTCTATCTAGTCTTCAATAAACATTTACTCCAAATGGACAACTCTGACCTAATTAAACCGTAAGCTAGATTCTGGGGAAAGTGGAAAGAAGACAAAACATCCGTACATATGGGGCAAATGTCCTGCAGGAAAGGCCTGGAATCAGTAATAAGCTAATGGTTACCAGAGAGATACCCCCAGGGTGCTATTAAAATCAAGAAAAATGTCACTTTGAAGCCTTGGAGGAACAGGCAGGGGTAGCAGAAAGTTTCTCAGTAAAAGAAACTTTAAGCTGAGTTTTCAAGGGGAATAAAAGTTTCCAGAAGAACAACTGAGTACAGGGCACTTCCCTCAGGAAGAACTGTAATGTGGAAAATGATACAGGAAGGCTCACTTAAGGATTTGGGAATTAAGAACATTCTTCCTTTTGATAGAGACATAGTGTACATAGACGCTGACTACACATGGCCAAAGTGAAATTGGAGAGTTAATAAAAGGTGGATCATGAAGGACTTGCACTACCATGCTGAGGTAGGTGAAGTTGATCCAGTAGACAACATGGGATGTAGGGAAAAAAATTTATAGGAGAAAGTAAAACAAAGATCCTTATCTTTTGGGAAAATGATGTTGGAAGATAAGAGAGAAAAGTCAGAATAGAGAGATGTGTTTTTGTATGATTATTATAATAACTTGATAAGTTTTCTAAAGTGGAAAAGTAGTTTAATCACATCAATATGAATTTGTCCAAACCTTAATACAAGTATTTTATGACATCAGAGTACATGAAATCCACATGTCAGTGATGTGTCACTGCCCTAAAAGGTGAAAGTCTAAATAACTGTCTTCAAAGTTTTCAATGAGAAATGTAGAAAGTCTGCTATGAAGCTTTTGATGTATTTTCAGACAAGTGAAGCAAAAATGTACATATCATTTTCTATTTTATCCTCAAATATACCATTTCAAGCTGCATTTGAAATGTATACTTAGAGACATTTATTGATTAATAGGTTTATAAATGTCATTTATATGGTTATCAGTTTATGATAGAAGAAAATCAGTTGGGGTTCAACATGGTAATATATAATTTAATATCAGGAGACTTTTCAAGACAGACACACTATCTTCTTGTTATTATTAAATTAACAGATTATTTTTAAGTTTGACTGATTATTTTCAAGTTTATTGTCTTCACATTTTAGTTCTCCTTCATGGAAATGCATGTACACACACACACACAAAACCAGATGGTAGAAGAGGAAGCCTTAGGCTCTACTACATCCTTATGAACCTAATTCAACAATAATACATGGATCAATTTCCAGAAAGTAGTTAAAAGACTCCTGCATCATGATTAAGTATAAAACTAACAACACTTGGAGCCAGAAGAAAAAGAAAATATCCTGTCACCAAAATCCCTACCTCTGGCACAGCCCCATGCATTCAGAAGAGAACATCCAACTTGCAGCTTCTCCCTGAGGATCAAAGGAATTGGATTGCAAATGTAACATCTCAACTTTTCTGGATGCTACACAAGAGTCTTTCTCTCTCTTCTTAAGCTGCTAAGATCTAGCATAAACTACTTTATGGGCCATAAACAAGAATGGTGAACTGAACTAGCATTTGGGAGTCACCACAGCTCTTGACCTCATTCAGTGTAGAGCAAATAGGTGGCCAAAAAATACCTCCTAGTTTCTCTCTGGAGAGGAAGAGTTCAACAATTGACCCAGAGTTCCAACTATTTTGGGTTCTACCTGAAAGATTGATTTCTATCTTGCATATTTCAGAGTGTTCAAAGGACCTGGTGTACTCTACTCCTGAAGGCCCTCAAATAGTAATTTGGACGAACTCTAAAATTTAACAGGCCCATAAAATGTCCCGTAAGTGGATAGATGAAGTTCTTTTCCTTATGAGGCCAGTGTACAAAGACAAAAAAAAGGTTTTGGTCTTTTCTAATGCATAGATACCAACATGAAGTCAAAGAAAATGAAGAAATAGGAAAATGTAATCCAAGAAGAGGAATAAGATAAAATTTAAGAGAACAATTTTAATGAAATGGAATTAATGTGATTGAAATTTCAAATTGATGAATACAAAAATGCTCAATGAGATCTGAAGAACAATATTTGAACAAAGAGAAAAATTTTTGAAGGATGAAATTTTAATAAAACAAATTTAAAATCTAGAAGCTAATGGCTACAATAAATTGAACCAAAAAATTAAATAAATTGATTCAAGAGCTGACTAAACAGAAAAGAAAATCAGAAAACTCAAAGACAGTTTATTGGAAACTATATATTCAGGGAAGCAAAACAAAAAATTAATAAAAAACAGTGAAATTGGCTTGAAGAATATGTGATATACCATCAAACAGATGACTGTATGAATTCCAGATAGTTTAGAAAAAGAAAATTATACAAACTTATTCAAAAGCATATCCAAAACATGCTAGCTGAAAACTTCCCAAATGTGGAAAAGAAAATGGGTGTCCATATCCAAGAAGCTCAAGATTTCCCAAATAAGATAAATATCTCAATGATAGACAAAAGAACTATTTTATCAAGCCAAAAACAATTTAAAATTAGCAATAATTCCTTTTCATCAATAATTACTTTAAATATAAATTAATTATACCTTAAATAAAAAACAGTGATTGAGTCGATTAAAAGCAAAAAACAAGCTCCAACAGTATACAGTCTACAAGCAATTTAACTTTACATTTAAGGATAAATTCAAACTAAAAGAAAAGGGAACAAAAATCTTTGTACAAACAGTAACAACAACAAAAACAACCAAAAAGAATAGATACAGCAGGTGAAATATCCTTTGAATTGGAAACTAGCTGTCACAAGAGCCCAAGTAGGACTTTAAGCAATGATAAATGTTTCAGTTCACTGGAAAGACAAAAAATTATAAAAACATATCCAATCAAATCATAGCACTTGCATATATAAGGCAAAGATTGACAGAACTAAAGGGAGAAATAAATAGCAATACAATAATAGTGGAGACTAAACCACCACTCTCAATAGTGTGTAGAACAAGAAGACAAAGAAACAGAGACCTTGAACAAAACTACGGACCACAAGACTCTAACAGATATTTACAGAACATCCAACCCAACAGCAACAGAATACAAATTCATCTCAAGTTCACACAAAGCATTCTTGAGAATAAATCACATCTATGGTCACAAATCAATACTTAACAATTTCTAAAACTTTGAAACTCCACCAAGTATATTCTCTACACAATGGAATAAAACTAGAAATCAACAGCTATATGAAAACTGGGAAAGAAAAAATATGTTGAAATTAAAAATACATTTGTGGACAACCAACGAGTCAAAGAAGAAACAAAAAAGATATATAGAAAATATCTTGAGATAAATCAAAATGAAACCATAACATACCAAAACTTATGGAATAAAACAAAGGCAGTATAAAGATGGAATTTTTTGCAGCTTAGTTGAAGATAATTTGCCTCACATGAATAAGACCCTGGGCTTAATATCTAGCACTGAATAATGAAAATGATAGAAGGTGTAGCAATGAATGCTTACATTAAGAACTAGAATAATATCAAATAAATTACCTAAATTTATGCCTAAATGACATCACAACAACAACAACAACAAAAACAAAAAAAACAGACAAAGACAGATCAAGGAAAGAAAACTTCAGACCAATATCCCAGATGAAAACAGATGCAAAAATTTTTAATAAAATACTGGCAAATCACATAAAAAAATATCGAAAAGATAGCACACCATGATCAAGTGGGGTTCATCCCAGGGATGCAATGCTGGTTTAACATACAGAAATTAATAAACATACTTCATCACATCAATGGACTTAAAGGCTAGAATCACATTATTTTCTCAAGAAATGAAGAAAAAGCATTTGAAAAAATTCAACATTCCTTCATATTCAAAACACTAGATGAACTAGGGATAGTAGAAATATACCTCAATATTATAAAAGCTACATATGCTAAACACAAGAACAACATCATCTAAATGGAGAAACATTGAAAGCATTCCCTCTAAAAATGGGAATAAGGCAAGGGATGCCCTCTTTCTCCACTCCTATTCAACATAGTCCTTGAAACCTTAGCTGGAGTAATTAGACAAAAAAGAAAAGAAAGAAAGAAAAGAAATTAAAGAGATTCAAATGGGAAAAGAAGAGCTCAAACTATCCCTATTTGCATCAACATGGTTCTATATTTCGAAGACTCAAAAAACTCCATCAGAAGCTTCTAGAACTCATAAATGAATTCAACAAAGTTATCATGATACAAAATTAACACCCAAAAATCAGTTGCATTCCTATATGTCAAAGACAAATCAGCTGAAAGAGAAATGAGGAAAACTATCACATTCACAATAGCATCAAAAAAATAAAATATTTAGGAATCAGTCTAATGAAAGAGGTGAAAGTCCTCTATGATAAAAACTACAGAACACTAAAGAAAGAAATTGAAGAAGACCTTAGAAAATGAAAAGATCTCCCATATTCTTGGATAGGCAGAATTAATATTTTCAAAATGGCCATACTACCAAAAGCACTATACGTATTTAATGTAATTCCTATTAAAATCCCAAGGGTTTTCTTTATAGAAATAGAAAAATCAGTCATGAAATTCATTTGGAAAAATAAGAGATCCAGAATAGCCAAAGTAATCCTCAGAAAGAAAATTGAAGCAGGAGAAATTAGATTATACTACAGAGTTATAATAACAAAAATGGCATGATATTGGCACCCAAACCAATTAGACCAATGGTACAGAATAGAAGACACAGAGACAAACTCACATAAATACAGTTTTCCCATACTTGACAAAGGCATCAAAAACATCCATTGGGGAAAAGATAGCCTCTTCAACAAATGGTGCTGGGGAAACTTGAAATCCATATTTGATAAAATGAAATTAGACCCCTATCTCTCATCCTGCACAAAACTCAAGTCAATATGGATCAAGAATCTAGGCATTAGAACAGAGACCCTGTGTCTAATAGAAGAAAAAGTAGGCCCAAATCTACATCACGTTGGCTTAGGAACTGAAAACTGGGGACTATCATGCTAAGTGAAATAAGCCAATCTCAAAAAGCCAAAGGCTGAATGTTCTCTGTGATATGTGGATGCTATCCCATAACAGTGGAAAGTAGGGAGGGGAAGAATAGAAGTTCATTGGATTAGACTAAGGGGAATGAAGGGAAGGGGGGCAGATGGGGATAGGAAAGACAGTAGAATGAATCAGACATAACTTTCCTATCCTTATATAGAAAAAAATGACCAGTGTAATTCCATATTATGTACAACCACTAGAATGGGATCCTAACTTGAATAAATTATACTCTATGGTATGTATAATATTTCAAAATCTACTCTACTGTCATATGTATCAAAAAAGAATAGTAAAAAATAAATAAAAAACAAACTAAGCTCAAAGTTAGCAGAGAAAGGAAGTGATAAATTATTAGTGTAAAAAGAAATAAAATACATAAAAGAAAAATAATTGTAAAAACTAACTTGATTGACAAGCCTTTGTCTAAATTAAAGGAAAAATAAAATGAAAGACTAAATAAATGAAATCAGAAATGACAGAGAGAATTTAGAACAGATGCCACAGAAATAAAATGGACCATAAAACTACTATGAATAAAAATATACAAACTGGATAACAGGAAAAATAAAAGGATGAGTTCCTAGAAACATGCAATCTACCAAAACTGAATCATGAAGAAGTAGAAAATCCATAAATATTTGTAATTAATAAGGAGATTGAAACAATAATCAAATCCCTTCCCACAAAGAAAAGCCTGAGACCAAATGGACTCACTGATAAGTTCTAGCTCACGCTTAAAGAATTAATGTCAATTCTTCCAGAATTTTTCTAAAAATTAAATTGGAAGAAACCTGTCTAAATTCATTACATGAGCCCCAGCAAACACATTTCATGAGTCCCAGCATTACCATGGTAAAATATAAATTAAATAAAGCTACTACAAGAAAAAGCTATAGTTCATTATCCTTGATGACTGTAGATGCAAAAGATCTTTAATACATATTAGCAAACCAAGTTCAACAGCACACTGAAAGATCTTACTCTATGACCAAGTGAGATTTACCTGTGTGATAGAAGGATGGCTCAATGCATACAAATCAAGTACTATGACAGCACATTCACAGAATAAAGGAGGAACATCATGTGGCCCAAACAGATGCAGAATGAGTAACAACTCAACATGCTTTTTTTCTTAAAAATATCAACAAATAGGGAGAAATTGCTTCAATATAATAAAATATATACATAAAAGGACCGCGACTAATTTCATACCCAGGATGGAAAATTTGAAACTTTTCCATTACAATAAGGAACAAGAAGGAAGGCCCATTCTCACCACTTATATTGTTCATGTTACTAGGTATTCTAACCAGAGCATTCAGGCATGATAAAGTGATGAAAGACATATAAGTTGGAAAGAAAATCATAAAATTCCCCTTGTTAGCAGATGGCATTATCTTATGTGTGGAAAATCCCAATAACTACCCACATGCATTCACACACACACATACACACACACATTATATCTAATAAATTCAGTAACACAGAAAAATATAAAGATAAAAATATGAACTAAATATAAATTATAAATACTTTAAACATAAATAAATATAAATAAAAATATAAAATATAAACAAACATACAAAAATCAGTTGCATTTCTGTAAGGGGTGTTAACCACTGAGACACATCCCCAGCTCTTTTTATATTTTATTTAGAGACAAGGTTCTCACTAAGTTGCTTAGGGCCTCACTAAGTTGCTGAGGCTGGCTTTGAACTTGCATTCTTCTTGCCTCAGCTTTCAGAGCCACTAGGATTATAGGTGTACGTCACTGTGCCTGGCTCAGTTGTTATTTCTGTATTCTAATAAAGAAATATCTGAAAATAAAATTAGGAAAGAAATGACATTTGCAATACTATTAAAAGAATAAAACTCTTAAGAAAAAACTAAACTAAGGAAGTGAAGGCTTATATATTGAAAATTTTAAAACATTGATTAAAGTAATTGAAGAAGACACACAAAAAAATAGAAATTGGTCTTGTGTTCATGGACTAGAATACATAATATTACTACAGTGTTCATACTGTACAAAGAAATCTACAAATTCAGTGCAATTTTTATCAAAATCCCAAAGGTCTCTTTTATACATATAGAAAAAACATTCTAAAATTCATATGAAACAATAAGGAATCAAAAATATTTAAAACAATCTTGAAAAAGAAAAGCAAAAGTGGAGATGTCACACTTCCCAATTTCAATATATATTACAACATTGCAGAAACTAAAGCAGAAATATAGAGAAATCAAACAGAATGGAAAGCCAGACATAATACCATGCATATGTGGTGAACATCAAGAGTCTCAAGGATACACGATAGGGAAGGATAGTTTCTGCAACAAATTATGTTGGAAAAATCAGAAAACTGCATGACAAATAAAGATACCACAAGGAAAATAAATTAGGGCTGGGGATATAGCTCAGTTGGCAGAGTGCTTGCCTCACATGCACAAGGACCTGCGTTCAATCCCCAGCACCACCAAAAAAGAAAAATAAAAAGAAATTAAATGAATAGACTCTTATCTTTTGTCATATACAAAAATCCACTTAGAGTCAATTTAACATTTAAATGTAAGTCCTGAAGAGTAAAGCTCCTAGAACAAAATGTATGAGAAAAACCTCTTGATGTTCAACTTGGCAATGATTTTATGGATATGAGAGCAAAAGCAAAGGCAATCAAAGCAAAAGTAGATATGTAAGAGTACAATAGCCTGAACATCTTCTATACAGCAAATGAAATAGTCAACAGAGTGAAAAGACAACCTCCAGAATGGCAAAAAGTATTTTCAAATCATATTCAAAATATTTTGAGATCCTATAACTGAATAGCAAATATTAATAACCACATTTTTTAAAAATGTGCTAAGGACTTTTCTCCAAAAACATTTCTACAAACATTTTTCTAAAGAAGACATAGGAATGAACAAGGGTATATGAAAAGATATTCAACGTCTCTAATGATCTAGGAAATGCCAATCAAAACCACAATGATCTATCCCCTCACAACTTTTAGAATTTCTATCTAAACAACTTAAAAAACACCAAGTGTTGGTGAGATCTTGGAAAAGCAAGTACTTTACTGAACATTTTTTGTAGGAATTAATAATAGTGCAGCCACTATAAAATACAGTATGGAGGTTCCTTAAAAATTTTTAAATATAACTACCATATCATGCAGCAATCCCACTTCTGAGTATTTATCTAAAAGAATTAAAATCAGAATCTTAAAGAGATACTGTTTCTTCCTTAGTCATTACACTACTAATACAATAGGCAACATGTGGAAGCAACCTAAATCTTTATCAATGGATTAATGTATTAAAAACATGGTGCAAACATAACAATGGGATATTATTTAATCTTAAGAATAAAAGATATCATATAATATTTGATAATGTGTCAAATATGAAAGTGTCAAATGTGTCAAAGCCAGTCATAGAAGGATAAATATGGCATGATCCCATTTAGAAAAGGTACCTAAAGTAAGAAAACTCATAGAAACAATAGAATTATGGTTTTCAGGATGTGGAGATGCTATAAATAAGAAGTTGTTGATCAACAGGTTTGAAATTTCAGTTAGGAGCCGGGTGCGGTGGTGCATGCCTGTAATTCCAGCAATTTGGGAGGCTGATACAAGAGAATCGCGAGTTCAAAGCCAGCCTCAGTGATGGTGAGGCCCTAAGCAACTCAGTGAGACTCTTATCTCTAAATAAAACACAAAATATGGCTGGAGATGTGGCTTCAGTGGTCAACTGCCCTGAGTTCAATCCCCAGTACCAAAAAGAAAAAGAAAAAACATTTCAGTTGGGCAAAATGAAAAACATATGAGGATCTTCTGTACAACATCATGCCTACAGAAAACAACAGCACATTGTGCAATTTAAATTCCTTCAAGACATTAGGGTACATGTTGTGTTCTCATAATAAAATAAAAAATTTAAAAATGATTCTCTCGTTTCTTTTTCATTCTATTTTTGCTTCTTTCTCTTTCTATCACCTTATTCTTTATCCATGGATAAAATAAGGGCTGCCTTTCCACTTTTGTTCATTCTTCCTTTCTCATTGTGTGGGACCTATACTTTCAAGGACCCAAATGTTTAAAAGTAAGAGTTATGAGGAGGTTTCCAAGATGGCAGCCTAGAGGGACACAATGTTCCTAGTCTCTCCAGGACCAGGGTTTAAAGTAGTGGAAACACTGTTTCTCAGCAAGTTTTTAGCAGACACCTGAAAGCTGTCTCCATACAGGAATACCACTTGCCTGCTCGCAGGGTCGCCAGGCCCCAGTGTTTGCACGGGACCCCAGCCACAAGCCCACGCAGGACTCTGACCCACCACCAGTGCAAAACCCACTCCTGCACAGGATCCCCAGCTCTAGGATCCCCGGCTCCAGCACCCACACACTCCTCAGGACCTCAGGTCGCCCATCCATATAGGACCTCCTAGCTGTTGCTCCCACACGGGAACCCCAGCTCCTGGACAGGATGCCCAGCAGCTGCTCTTGTGTGGATCTCCATCTACCAGGGTAGAACCTCCCTGCTCACCTACAACTGGGGACAAGGGACAGGATCTGGAGACAAACTTTTATTTCTGCACAGCACACCACAGAGCTGCATCTCCAAACATATCAACCAACACCACTGCCCGGCTGGCCCTTCACCCTATCTCTGAAGCAGACAGCTTCTTTGTGAGACTCCTGCTTCACCATTTTTGACCTGAGCAGGCAGATACCAGTAAGCAACAGACAATTCCACCTACTGGAAGAGAAAGGAAGCAATCTTGTTTATTTACATTGAGACTTTTTTTTCCTTCTATTCCTTTATTTTTCTTTCTCTTTTTTTCCTTTCTTTTTCTTCTTTTCTTCTTTTCTCTCTCTGTCTTTTCCCACCCTCACATCCCCAATATTTGTGAAACCAAGTATTTTTTATGCATTAGACTACTGTGGACCGGGATATCTGATTAGTGTACTACAGTTGTATTATATAGTCTTGTAACTTCCACCTTTACATGTTTTATTTTTCTTAATTTTTATGTCTCCTCATTAGTTGTACTCTATTTTCTTCCTACTCACTGGTCTTCCCCAAATCTCTTTCTCTCTTTTCTGCTAATAGCCAACTTCTTTTGGATTCCTCTTTCATGCTTTCTAGGATCTAATGACTATATCCTCACTTCTTACCTCCTTCACATCTCATCCTACACCCCAGCTCCAGTTCTCTCTAACCCACCAGCAGAAACTGTAGATCCTTGTGCAAACCTATAGTTTATATAGTAGATGTTAATTGAACTCATAATTTCTGTAGATTATGACAAAGCATAATTGTATTTAGGAGCTATTAGGAGCTACTTGGTTTGAAACTATATATTGTTTGTATTGAGATCTGTCAATATTTGTCTCCCCCTTAAAGAAGAGGTATTGGAACCCTGTTGGGAATCTATAACCCTATAGGATTTACAGCAAGAAAGCCTGCACTAGAGAACATCCTTGACAAAATATTCCATGAGGAGAAAATGAAAAATAACAATGAAATCTTGTAAAGGGAGGAACTACACTAAAAGAAAGGCCAATCAAAGAAAAACCCCACTCAAGTTAAAAACTAAGAATAAACCAAAATGTCTGGGAATACAAACCATGTCTCAATAACACTGAATGCCAATGGCTTAAACTCAAATTAAAAGATATAGACCCAATAATATGCTATCTTCAAGAGATTCATCTCATAGAAAGAGACACGCACAGACTGAAGGTAAAAGGATAGAAAAAATGTATCACAGAGACTGCATAAACAAGCAGGGATTTCCATTCTTATATTAGATAAAGTGGACTTCAAACCAAAATTAGTGAAAAGGGATAAAGAAGGTCATTTCATACTGCTTAAGGGAATCATACATCAACAAGACATAACAATCTTAAATATCTATGCCCCAAACAATGGGGCAGCCATGTATGTCAGACAAACCCTTCTCAGCTTCAAGAATCAAATAGAGCACAACACATTGGTGACTTTAATACAGCTCTCTCTCCACTGGATAGATCTTCCAAACAAAAGCTAAACAAAGAATCTACAAACTAAATAGAACAATCAATAATCTAGACTTAACAGACATATATAGAATATTCTATCCTTCAACAAGCAAATACACTTTTTTTCTCAGCAGCACATGGGATCCTTCAAAAAATAGATCATACACTATGCCACAAAGCTAGTCATTGTAAATACAAAAAAACAGAGATACTACCCTGCATTCTATTAGACCATAATGGAATGAAATTAGAAATCAATGATAAAGTAAAAATAGAAGCTACTTTAATACCTGGAGACTCAATAATATGCTATTGAATGATGCATGGGTAACAGAAGACATCAGGGAGGAGATAAAAAAATTCTTAGAGGTAAATGAGAACTCTGATGCAACATATCAAAACGTCTGAGACACTGTGAAAGCAGTGGTAAGAGGAAAGTTGATTGCATTAAGCTCATTTATTAAAAGAAGAAAAAGTCAGCAAATCAGTGACTTGACACTACATCTTAAACCCTTAGAAAAAGAGGAACAAACCACCACCAAAAGAAGTGGAATACAGGAAATAATTAGAATCAGGGCTGAAATCAATGAAATTGAAACAAAAGAAATAATTCAGAAAATTGACAAAACAAAAAGCTGGTTCTTTGAAAAAATAAATTGACAAATCCCTAGCCACCCAATGGAAAGAAGGAGAGAAAATACTCAAATTATTATAATTTGTGATGAAAAAGGAGATGTCATGATGGACTCTGCTGAAATACAGTGGATAATTTAGAAATTATTTTGAGAATCTATACTCCAGTAAAATAGAAAACCCTGAAGACACTGACAAATTTCTACAGACATATGACCTACCCAAACTGAACCAGGACAACATTCACCACATAAACAGATCAATTACAAGCAAGGAAATAGAAGATGCCATCAAGAGCCTTCCAACCAAGAAAAGCCCTGGACCAGATGGATTCTCAGCCAAGTTCTACAAGACCTACAAAGAAGAACTAACTCCAATACTCCTCAAATTATTCCATGAAACAGAAAAGGAGGGAACCCTTCCAAACTCATTCCACAAGGCCGAATGTTCTCTCTGATTAGTGGATGCTGATATACAAGGGGGTTGGGAGTGGGGAGCTTAGGAGAAATGGAGGAACTTTGGATGGGACAGGTGGTGGGGAAGGGGAGGGGGAATGGGAGTAGCAAAAATGGTGGAATGAGATGGACATCACTACCCTAGGTACATGCATAGGATACGAATGGTGTGACTTTATCTTGTTTGCTACCAGAGAGATGGAAAATTGAGCTCTATATATGTACTATGACTTGAAATGCATTTAAAACATAAATTTAAAAAAGAGTAAGAATTATGTCTTGTATATCCAGAATTAATCTTATCTTATTATTGACTTTAGAGATTGCTGTATCAGAGAAAATGTGTGTGTGTGTGTGTGTGTGTGTGTGTGTGTGTGTATAAAATCACAAAAATCAGCACTAATTTCTGATTAAGCAAGAAAAAAAATTTTAGGAGATATAAACTCTTAAATGAGGATTATTATTTTAATAAAGAAAGGAAGGTAAAATATTTTATAAACTTTAAAGATTATGCAAAATTTGGAAATAAAGCCAAAAAAGTTTTACAAATCTTTTCAAAGTCATAGGAAAGCATTGTCTAATAGGTCTCCATAAGAATTATTATTTATCCAGGCTTACATGTCTTCATTTGACTTGTTGTTAATAATTAGGTCTCAGAGATTATGGTTATTTGTAGATTTGTCTCTGGTTGGGTGCTAACTTTACTTTTCCTGTTTGATGGAAAAGTTATAATTTTGTTGCTTTATTGAACATTTGCCAGCTTTGTAGCTAAATTAACCACTTTAGTTTTTATTTCCTAGCCTATAAATATATACAAGTGGGTGTGTGTTGTGTCAGCTTAGCGAGGATAAAGCACAATCCCCAGAACTGTGTTTCTAGTGTTTCCCTCTAAGTTGGACCGTGAGAGACATTCTTCATGAGAGCTGGAGAAGGAAGGGAAGCAGCAGCCACTTGGTATCATGCACACAAGTTCAGTCATCTCACCAAACACCAGTCTGGCTACTGCTGCAAAGGGATTTTGCAGATGTAAAAAAGTTCATCCCCAGTCAATCATGTTTAAATTAGAAAGGTGCTCTGAGTAGACCTGAAGTATTTAGCAGAAATATCTGAGGAAGAGTTGAAGCCTACATACCCTGAGGACACAGGGTGGGCCTTTTGGGGTTCTGGCTTGCTCCTACTCATTCTTCCCTAGCAACCTGTAAATAACAAACTTTGGCCCATGCTCAAGAGGATCCTGCATACTTATAGAATCTTCCCTGCTTTACTTCCTGATACATGAAACTACAGATTTCATATAACTACAGCACAAAACTTATGTAAGCCAATTCCTTGAAATAAACAAAAAATAAATGTGTCTATAGTGTGTGTATATATTCATATTATCTTATGAATCCTGCTACCTGGTTAAATTCTTGACTGATAAATCTCAATAATGGGTCAAATAAACCTTTGATATGTTAATTCTATATTTACATGAGTCATCAATTTTGAACTTTTAACAACCTTTTAACTTTGACAAAGTAAATGGTAAATAGTTGCAATCATTTCTTTGTGCTCTGCCAAATATACTTATTTCTTAATATTGGGGAACAAAAGTATTGCATCTGTTGGAGACAATTTTCTTTCCACGCCTACTAAGTTGCTACCATCAGGTTGTAATAGAGATATTAAAGAATTACCTTAAGTTATTATTTTGTTAATATTATTATTATAGAAACTAAGTTCTCTAATTTCAGATTTAGTATGGGAAGTAACTTTTGCAAGGTTCCAAACAAGATACTCCAGAGCTAGAATGCTTCCTGACAGGTACTTATTTTGCTTCTCACCCTCTAGATCTGATTGCTTTAGCCAGCTGTAATAGAGACAAGAAAAATACAAAGGATGTAGGGACCAGGTAAACTAGTCTGGTCAAATGTTGCATCCCATCAGTCACTTGAAATCAACAAGATGGACTGGCAGTTAAGAAGCAACTCTGAGAAAGGCCAACTATTTTATTAAGTATTTCTGTCAATTGAGTCAAAAATATGACTCATGATGACTTTTGGCAGCTGGAGAGACAGAAAGAGATCGCTATTTTTTTCCAAATGAGCCCTTGGAGAGTTGCAACTGGTGAGCCAAGCATCCTTTTAAAATAGACCTTGATATTAGAAAAGGGTGGGTTAAGAGAAGGATGATAATTAAAAACTGGAAGAAATGAAAGAAAAGGAGGGAAAATGACTCAGATGAAAAGATCAAAAATGACAGGGCGTACATTTTCTTACAAATCCCTGCCCAACACCACAAAGAGGAAAGCGGCCAGTCTCTGGGATTTTCTGGTGGTGACTCAACAGTGGCATGATTAGTTGCAGTAAAGATATGGACATGGATTGCAAGCCAACTAGGGCCTTTCACTAGACAGGGAGGTATGATGGGGAGAACTGGCAGCCCACCACTCCTTGTGACTGAAAGAGGAAGGGTGTAGTCTGTTTGCACTTATCCTGCATTTCATCAGTTCCACTTGTGATGTTTTCATTCACTTAAAAAAAAATGATGAAGTGATCCCCCATGGGTGTGTTTCGCTTTCCACACAATAAAGACGTCTGTTTTTTTTTTTTTTGGTGATGCTAGAAGCCCAAATTTTCACCAACCACTTTTTCCACATTACACAGGAAGGGTATTCAATATCCAAGTGGGTGGCTCCCTCAAAGGGACCAATTTTGGAAACCCCCATCCAGAAAAACATTTCAGATTTTTATGGCTTTTTTATCCAAAGATCTCAAGGGATTACCAAGCAAAATAGGAGAGTTTTGACAACATTTCAAGGTGGTAGGCAGGAGTTGCTGACATTTGTTGGCAAATGAAAAAACAGTGGCTAAAGTGAGGGTACCAGAAGGTAGAAAATAACAACAGAAATAAGAATTTATTCCGCAAACTATTGCTGCTGTCTTGGAGCTCTTCTGTCATAACATAGTCTCCTTGTGACTATGTACAAAAGCATACTCCTTTATTAAAATGCCACCATTCTTCACGTGTCAGTGGGTATCATAACTTCCTGACTGAGGATCACACATTCAAGGTCAAAGGCAATTCTCAAGATGTATATAATACATAATTCCTAATATTTCCTAATTTTTGTTAATAATCATAAGAAACCTTTGGTTAATGTTAATTTACTTGTATGATTCACAGTAAATTTGGGGAACTAATTATGAATATGAAAATTACTGGATTTTATTTCACTCTAAATTGCGTTTTCTGTAGAATATGCCATTTGGCTTTGTTTTGCTAGTAGATTATTTAAGTTTTCCATATGGGAGTGGGAAAATGATTAGCAAATACAGCTTTTGTTTGGGATTTCACCAAAGTGTTGCTAAATTCAAGTTGACTATATGCTTGAGAGTTTTCCCAGGAATAGGTAAAATCAATTAGTGTTGATCTTATCCAGCCACTTGATATGTAAAACAAATATCTAAAATATTAAATATACTTCCTCTAAGTTCCAGAGCTCAGACTCAAAATATGTCTCTCATGACCTAAAGGACATGTAATTAAATGAACTGCAGAGAAAGCTCCTTTTTGTAATATTAATAAAATCTTTGCCAAATTGTCTCTGTTCCAAATTTTAGAAAAATCCTCATATGCATACTTCAATATATTTAAAATGCCAAATCTAGAATTGGAGACCATTAAATGGTTCATATTTACCATCTTGAATTTCAAAATGGAGCCCATGCCAAAAAGCCTCTGGGTGTATGTACAGAATTTGTAAAAACACATAAAAACCTACTGAACCAAAACCACAGTGGAACTCTGCTAACTTTCCAGACGGCATAATTCAGCACTTGACCACTAGGGAATGCCAATCTCAAAAGATAGATTTTGCACTGGGCCAAGAAGATCAACAAAAATAAATGCTCTTTGGATCAGGAACAAAAGCAAAGTCCTGTTTCATTGGCCTTAAAACAATCCTAATACTAATGAAAATAATAATAAATTAACTGTCTATTTTAGTGTGCCAACATTTGAGAGATATTTTTTAAAACATTGTACCTTATTGAAATGATACAGAATAACCAAAAATATTAAAGTCTGTGGTATTAACTGTTCTGTTTATTGTACATTGAGCTCTATATGTCTTCCTGGATTCTGATTTGAGAAAATATATTAAATATATTTACTCAAATGAGAGAATTATAGTCTTTCTCTTTGAAATCTGATCTCAGATAAGGAGACTAGAACGTTCCATTTCTTCTGTCTCCAACACATCCTAACTGCCCTATCTCTACCTCCCCTCCTACAGACTGAGGTATCTCTTGTCTGGGCCATTGTACCAGCATCTTCTTTTCTGTTCTCCTTTTCTGCTCTTCTTTACCTTCTTCCATCATTATAGTTCTTCAATTTTCCTCCTCTCAGCACTAGCAGAGAAGAGTTAGAAGACCCCAAACATATAGAAATGATCACTGTTTAAGGAAATAGAAATTCTAATTAGCCTGATTTAGTCCATTATATATTGTATACATGTGTCCACTTATTATGTTGTACCCTATTAATATTTACAATTATTACATATAAAATTTTAATTTTAACTGACTTTTAAAAACAAAAAAATGAAATTATAATCGGATCACTTTATGTCCTACCATAAAATTTCCAGCAAGTCTCATTGTACATAAAATAAAATCTACCGGAATAACATTCTACCATATTCTATACAATTTTGTAGGTATACCTGCTGGTTTCTGTTTTGTACACAGAGACACAAACCATGGTTATGAGAGCAAGACAATGAACTTTGAAGCTACGTGGTTTTTCAGTTTGTTCAGCTTCTCTTTAACTACATAATTATATAAAACTAAGAAATCAAAATGTGGATACAGATTCAAGTGACTTAGTAGGAAAGAATTGTCTCATAGTAAAAAAGGTAGTTATATTACACATGCTGTGTATTAACCTGAAGTGCTGGATGCTTCCATATCACCTACTATGCCATTCTGTGCCTTTCCCCTGCAGCAATAAATAAATAGATAAATAACTGTTTAGCTGTTCTAGGACAACCCAAACCAAAATAAATAGGTAACAGAGTGAAAAATACCAGAGGAATACTATAGCATATAACAACAAAAATAACAAAAGTCAAAAGACCTAGATTTTGGTCTTGTTTTTGTCATATGTGTCATCTTAGGGAAAAATAATGTCTTAGACTCTACTTTTTTGGGCTGTCTGCTGAGTGTAGTGCCCGGAAAGTTTCCACATGCCTCCCACTTTGTGATTCTATAAATAAAGGAGATGTGAAAGTTGTAAGGGACAGCAGTTTGACATTAAGCTCTGTTTTTTGCCCCAAATTCCTATCACTCCTCTTTCCCCTTTCACTTCAAGTAGTAGGAATATGAGCCTTGAGTCCTGAGTAGAGCATGCAAGCATAGCTTAGAACAGAGAACTCAATTAAAAAACTAAACAAGTTTTGAAATTCATAACAAACAATTGTCTAAAAGCCAAAGCATGTATCATATGTAAGACCCCAGGTATGTATTATGGGAAGAATTTTCAGTTTGTGGTTTTGAATAACATAAAAGAAAAAAAATAGAAAATGCTTGTCATAGAAGAATAGAAGGCAAAACCTAAGGTACTAAAAAAGTCTGGAAGAAATAGTGTGTGAAGGAGGATTGTGAATGGTAACCCAGGAGCAGTTTCCCTGCTACAAAAGGAAGAAATATTACACACACACACACACACACACACACATACACACACACATACACATACACACACGTGGACAAGGAAAAAGGAGTTGGAATATTTTAAATGAATATTTTCACATTTGCATGCTCTCTGGATCCCAGAGAGCCAGAATTCTATATTTTTGAGATTGACTTGGGAGGTGGGGGATGAGGAGAAAGTGGGATATAAATGCCCAGAGAAGATTGGCAAAATCTCAGAAGAGAGAATTTATATCTTACTTCAAGGAAGCATCTAAGAAAAATATCAAGTTCCTCAAAAATCTTCATTCAGAGAAATACTAGAATGTCAAGACTTGGACAGAGATTACAAATGTCTGGGAGAGTTGTTTCCATGGATCAGCCTAAGGACAAGCCCTCAGAGTCTGTAGGAGGCAGAGTGGAAAATAGGAGGACAAAACTCCCAAGGGAGGAAAGATACAAGGCAGAGCTGGGGCTGTAGCTCAGTGGCAGAGTGCTTGCTTAGCTCATATGAGGCACTAGGTTCTATCTTTAGCATTGCATAAAAATAAACAAAATAAAGGTGTCTGTCCATCTACAACTACAACAAAGATAGTAGGCAAGACACACTCAGAAGGTCTTTGGACTGAACGGACAGGTGTTTATGCTGAGTGCAGGGAGTTTGGCCAAGAGGATAGAGCACATGATCAGAGAACCCAAAGAACTAGGAATGGCAGCTTGAATACCAGTCTATAGCACTACAGAGCAGTAAGAGAGTGGAATACCACAGCGGAGTATTGCTAAATGATGTCACTAATGTCAGATATCCTCAGGAGGAAAATTATGTTTGTAAATCAGAAGTGACAAATTATGCTAAAAGTTTCTAGATTAATCATGCTACACCATTGGGAAAATGGGAGTTCCACAGCTGAGTTAAATTCATTTGCTGAGAATGAAGATAAAATTCATTCATGTGAGTACACAGCTGAATTGTGGCCATAAAAACATCTAATCTCTTACAAAAGGATATCAGAGCGTCTAGAAGATACGAGTTTATAATTATCACTATTATTAGGGTAATAATTAGTCATTTAAAAGTTACCAAATGCTGCCACTTCTAGCTGCAGATGCTGTGTCCTACATGGCCATTTATTTAGGTTCTGGAACCAGGCAGTGAAGGGATTGAGAAAAGACAAATGGACACAAAAGTAGAGGAAACGCCAGGGCCTGGTGGTTCCGCCAACCTCTGATGGAGGAAGACTGATCACAAGCAAGTTCGGCATGTTCATTATGTAGGTTTTAACTTCAAAGGGATTTATTGTGAGAAAGTTACCTAAAGCAGAACCAAGGTCAAAGGTGTGAACAACCCAATTAGAGTTGTCATCTTGGACCCATGATTCTCTACCCCTAGGTGGCTGACATTTAAACCTTAGGTTGTGAATTGATAAATTCTATGGCTAGCACAGAATTCCCCTTTGAACACAGCATCTCCATAGCAACCCGGCAATCTTTGATGGGCCCCTAGCACCAAGAAACTCCCAAGAGAGGTATTCCCTCTATCTCTGGGCAGTTCAAGACCCATAATTCATCTACCACTCCCGACATGCAGAGACCACAAATCACCATGGAGCAGTGATCAAAACGCTAGTAAAATGTTTGACAACATATGTTCTTGACTATGTGCAATTAAAACAGAATAGAGGACATATCCAAAAACACTTCCAATTTCCTGGATTGTTAGTTTTCTTTATTTCTCCACAGGAAAATATAAGGGAGGCTGATGGCTTCCATGGTGAAGGCAAAACCTGACACACAAAAATGACATATGTGTGTGTGTGTGTGTGTCCCAATTTAAATATAAAAATGTGACATTCTACACTCCTAGGTGTTGGAGAACATGGCAATTACAAAGAAAATATTGTAACTTACTCTATGGGAAATGAATGTATATTAAGAGATATCCAAATCGTCTGAGTCTTAATTCAAATTGTATAATTGTATTTAAAGGAAGTCACAAAGACAATTGAATCAGAAAGAGTAAATGAAAATTTCACGTTTTTTGTTTGTTTGTTTGTTTGTTTTTTGCAATCTTCCTACCTCAGCCTCCCAAGGCACTGGGATTACAGGCCACAATGTCCCACTTGCTCATGTTATTATAATAAATATACTTAAGATGTTTACTCTAATACAGTAGTGCTTATTAAGTATATTACTTTCATATCTATGTATATTAAGATATATATATATACATATACATATATATATACACACATACATACACAATGGATGAGTATATTTCTTAATCACAGATGGGAGATAGCAAAAACTTAACTCAGTTAACTTCAGAAATTCTTGCACTTATTAAGACTCACTATAGGTACCCAGAAGAATCATTTAGCCTTCCCTCCAAACATATGAAAAGCAGTAGACTATCAAAAACAAAATTGCATCTCTTGATTTGTGCTAAATATGGAATTGTCAGGATTAGATAATGAAAATAGAGTATCTATTTCTGTCTCAACTATATGAGAAATTGCTGTATTGAATTGAATATACTTTGATAAGAAATGTAAACTAAAAATAATGTCCAGGAAACAGTGCCAGTAGCTATAGAATCATAACTGCATGTGGAGAATTTTCAGTCCTTCACGAATGTGTTTTAAATATTCTGTCAACATGTGTTTCAATTGCCAAATCTTGTAAGAACATAGTCTTTTGAATATTTTCAAAAACATTTGCAATAGCTCTGTTCAGTAAAACCTCATTTATCTGATAACAGTTCATTCAAAATAGGGTGTAATTTGAAGAACTACTTTTCAAGGTACCAGAAATAGAGATATGAGGAATCAGAATGTCTATGTAACAGTTGTAAAACTAGGTTAGGCTTCTCCCTAAGCAAAACATCATGAAGATTCAGAGTACTAGGATCACATTATGATACATTTGTCCTATTTACTTAAATATCTTCACACTAAATCCAATCACAAGGACTAAAATAACCATGAGGTGGTTTCCGTTGGTTCCAAGGTCACTAAAATAAATGAACTAACCTTACATTTCTGTTCACATGAGAAAAAGCAGCCTGACTTAGGAATATATAATAAAGACTCATAAATATTGTTCTATATTGTGGCTTATGTTAACCTTTTGCTTTAATATTTCTCAAAAAGCACAGATCAATATTTTTTAAAGAGCAACCAAAAGTAAATAAAAAAGAGAAAACAGCTGCCATAGCTTTTAGTTCTATAATATTATTTTAAATTTGTAGTAAATGTTCAGGGAACCAAGTTAAAACAATATTTAAGTGTATATAATAAAAAATATTTTCTTCCATTGGACACAGTTTTTCTCCCCAGAACAATCATTGTTAGTACTTCCTTGAATATTCTCCCTTGAATATTTTATGCACAAATAAATATATACATGTAGACTTCTTTAACACATGAAATAAGCATGATATGAAGTCTTTTCTATATCTTGTTTTTTTCCAATTAATATAGTTTATTCCATTGCAGTGCACAAAAATCTTCCTTATTCTTTTTCATATCTATTTCACTTTCCATTGGTTGGATTTATAATGATTCATATAAACAGACCCAATCAATGTACATTTTTAGTATTTCTATTCACTACAAATTTATATACACATTATTCCTATGCATTTAAATGTCTATATGAAAGAAAAACTGAGTTTCTGGGAGACAGAATATGTATTTACATTTATAACTACATAGCTAAAGCTGCATTTTGTTCTGATTTTATCAATCTGTGCTCCCATTAAATGTATGGAAGTATCTGTTTTTCTCATTTTATAGAGTTTAGAAATTATTTATGCTAATCTTAAAAGTAAACAAATGAATATTTATTTGTTGTTTCCGATAAATAGGAAAAAATATGCAGACATGAGCTCAAATTGAAGGATTGCATGTTTCCTTTCAATAAGGCCAAATATAATCTGCACATGTGAATCTCTTTTGAACATATAAAATGATGACATTTTTCACAGGGCCAAGTTTCTCAAAACTAATAATTCTCTCTGAATTTTAGAATGAATTAGTGCAAATAAATAAAAATAAAATAACTTCAGTATGAATATAAATATAAATCAGTAGAATGATATGCACTTGCTCATGTATATTTTAGAGGTAGACAATGCTGGTAATTAATTTAAAATAATTCAACAGGCATCAATTATTTAATTCTATTTTTCCCAAATTATTTGTTTTCTCAGTATTTTATGTACTTTTTTTTCCTCTAAAATAAGATAAACTGGGCTTTTAATTTCATCTAATAAAGCACAGTAGGAAATCAAAAGGAAATTCTTTAGCAAAAATTTCATTCCTTCAAAATTAATCTCTCTTTACTACTTCATTTTTGAACAAATATGTAGAACTCAGCATAAAAATACACTAACAATTTTAATACTTGAAATATTCTGACACTGCAATGATGGGTTAAGAAGTTACTTGCTCAATAATATTTTCCTTAAAGGAAAATTAGATTTTGAATTTTAAAATTAATTGGTTTAAAATTATCCAGTTGATATATTTCTTTCATTTGATATCTTGGTATGGTTTTTATATTAAAAACCCAAAGGCCGAATGTTCTCTCTGATAAGTGGATGCTGATCCATAATGGTGGGGAGGACCTTGGGAGAATGGAGGAATTTTGACTGGGCAAAGAGGAGGGAGGAAGGAGGCTTGTGGGCAGGAAAGATGGTAGAATGAGATGAACATCGTTACCCTAGGTACACATATGACTGCACATGTGATACGACTCTACGTCATGTACAGAGAAATGAAAAGTTGTGCTCCATCTGTGTACAATGAATTGAAATGCCTTCTGCTATCATGTATAACTAATTAAACCAAAAAAAATTAAAATTAAAAAGAAATCTATGTGGCTGTGAAGATTCTCAGTGCCTTCAAGGTGTTACCATTTTTGGATTTTTCCATAGGATATGACGTTAAATTTAAAGAAAGAAAGAAAGAAAGAAAGAAAGAAAGAAAGAAAGAAAGAAAGAAAGAAAGAAAGAAAGAAGAACTTCTTGAGCATTTTAAGATGGTTGTGTAAAACGTTTATCCATGCTCATGTTTATGTGCTATTTCATTTCCTCGTGGTGGTTGACTAACCTCTTAGGTTTCTTTTTGTGTCATTACACACTATAGTTGCTTTGACTATGATACACGTCCAGTAGTTTTAATCTGACATTTTGAAGCATAAAACACCAAAGTTAAGCCAGAACTCCTTGGTAATCAAGTGTCCCTTTAAAGAACTGTTCAACTGAAATTTGTCTCCCTAAGAGATTAAAGAAAAGGTATGAGCTAGGCTGATCCTCATACCAGACTCTAGTGATGCTGAATGCAAAGATATGGCATGGGTACCAGTTTGACCTCCCTTGATCATTGCTATAGTATATAAATATCCAGGCCTGACTAGAGAACAGTGGCCCGAGGCCAGCTTCACTGAGGAAGTTGAATGAGACTCTTGGGAGAGGAAGAAAAAAGGGACTCATAACTCTTCAGAAAAGGGATAGAATGAAAGACCTGGGGTATATCTTCAGTAAATGCCAAGGTGCCAAGCCCCAGGGATGCTTATCTATACAGAAATTGAAAGAAAGTTTTACCAGACACTAAGGATAATCAGCCTCAGCAACTGATAAACTATTAACAATTCTCATGCACAATGACTGTGTATTGTGTTCATTCTTGCAAATAAGATTTTATTTCATGAAAAATACATTTTTAGAAATGTCTTAGAATTACCAGATATTGAGATTCTATAATTCATAAATATTTATGGGTACCATTGGCTTTCTACATAGCTTGGAAATTTAAAAATCTATTTCATCATTTCAGCATTTATTCATTTATTGTTCACTGATTCCTATAGTACCTTCCCGCTATGAACCATGATCAGTAATTTTATCACATAAAATGAAGACTTTCCAGCTCTCTTTCAATAACACGAAATTGTGTCCTTATCACCAAAAATTAAAGACACAAACCCATAGTGTTTGGTGTACTATTCAGAATCTAGTGCCAAATAACTTTAAGTCACATCTCTTTTATTTATATATGTACATTCTGCATTTCAGACAATAGAAACTTTCTAAAGTTTTTCCAATGAAACTCTATACAATTGTCCTTAGCTGTGCACCTGAAACACTGCTAGTTTATCCTCAAGTTAAATCATGTCATCTCCTCCATAAAGCCTCAGTAATCATGATGGCAAAGCTAGTAAGGTCTCAATTCACTACTGCTCCCAAATCTACTAGAGATTGTCTTAACCTATAATTATTTTTCACTATATTTATATCCTTCATGAGACTAGTAGTTAATTTTCAGCAATTGATTTTTATATTTACCTTTCTAATATCCATATGCAATTTGACCCATGGTAAACATCAATAAATATGTATTTAATGGATAAACAATGAAGTAAATATAAATGCAGCAAAACCACATGAAAGAACTAATATTTTCTTGGTAGAAGGCTGCCTGGTTTTCTATACTCCAACTTTATAGAATATTTGTGTTGTTATCATATTTATAGAGAGAAAAGATTACTCTCAGGTATTTCTCTTAGATGCTGGTGACACTAAGAAAGGAAATGTTACGAACTATCTTTTAACAGGAATATAAATTATATTTGGTTATCTAAAATAAACATTTTAAATGTTTAAAAGATATTTATAAATTTAATGAAGATGCATAAATACTTCTCTGTTTTAGGAAATTAGGAGTTTGGCATTGACAAGTAACTCATATCTTTTCCCCATTTAAAATAATGGAAAAGAGATTCTTGATAGCATTTTCATTAAGATCATAATATTGAGAAATAGGTTATTTTTAATTAATAGGAGTTATCTGTATTAGATATTCCTTGCAAATCACTATGCTATATATTGTGAGAAATGTAAAACTGGTGGGAGGTCCTATCTTCAAAGAGCTTATAATTCATATGAATGAATATGCACACATATGCATTAACTATAATATAATCCACATCTAGGAAATATGATAGAATCACAATTACTCTTCATATCCAATGCTACCTCATTGAATTGTAGTGGATGCATGGGGTTTTATGTTATTAAAGATTCTGTGGCTACAGCAGAGCTTAGGAGAAGAGCACCATGATGGTTAGTGATGTTTGTAACAGAAACTTTTCATCACCTCCTATTGTAGGGAGTCACAGAAAGAAAAGAGAGCTTCTACTTGAAGAGGTAAAGTCTCTTAAAGAGGTGTAATTTAAGCTAGGCAGGCTATTTTTAGCAGCAGGAGTGGAAAGAAGCACTGAAATAGCTCCAGAGGCCAAGTTTAGATGAGAAAATTCAATGGAGAACAAGCGGTCCTGTTGGTCAAAGTCAAAGATATCTCACCTGGTCCTCAAAATAGCAACAAAGGTCAGCTCTCAAGAAGACCTCAGTCCACCTGACACATGATAGAAGGGTCAGCATCTTATTACTATGGGAATAGAAAATTACTCTTGATGCCAATTTGCCTTGCTGCACCAATGCTTGTGTCAAAACTATCATAGTCTTACAGAATGCCTTGTCCATGACATTCCACATAGTATTTTTTTTATTTTAAGTTGCACATAATATTTGTACATATTTATGAGATACAGTATAATAATCTGATACATGTATATCCATACAGTATTGCCTCTAATCAAGGAATGCATAGAGGGCAGTAAATAGCACATGTTTATGAAATTCACTAGTTTACTTGCTCTCCACATTCTGGAGCAGCTGGCCTCTGGGTTGGTGAAAAGGCTTTTTGAAAACTCAGTTGCAAAGCCACTTAGGTGGTGATACCTTGCAGGGTGGAACAAGATTCCCAGAAGTTTACACATGCTGTGACTCAGTTCCCAGGATATGGTGTTTTGTTGTGGTTATTTTGTTTTTTCCATAGAGAGATTTTACAAGTTCCATGATCAGGGGGTGAAACTAAGGGTGGCACCACACACACTGTTACCCCTAATAGCCCATTAAAAAGTTTTTGCTTCCTGTTGCCATTACCCTGTGCTCTGCTGGCCTACAGGGTCTAGCTTAAAGGAAGAAATGCTACTACCAGAGGACATAACAATGATCCATTACACTGGAGGTTAAGATAGACACCCAACCAGTTTGGGGTACTTCATGCCTCTGAATCAACAGGCAAATAAGAGAGCACTAGCTACTGTGATTACCCTGACTACCAAGGGGAAGGTGGACTAATGCTCCATAGTGAAGAATGTGTCTGTTATGCAGGAGATAGGTCCCTTAGGGCATCTCGTAATATTACCATGTCACATGATTTAGGTCACTGGAAAACTATAACGACCTATTTCATCCATTCTTAGAATGACCTAGACCTTATGGGAATGAAGTTTTGAATCAGCTTACTCAGTAGAGAATCATGACTGCTGAGTGCTTTCTGAAAGCAAAGGGACTACAAAGATAGAGGAAGAAGCTAGTTATAAATATCAGCTCCAAACATGTGACCACTCATGGAAACACAGACTATAACTGCCATGAGTATATCCTCCTTATTTTGTTATAAATATTTGTGTGTGTTGATCATATATCTTTGTTTACTTCCTTCTCTAATTTCCTTATCATATAACAGAAGATATGCTGACTTTATACTATGGTATTAAAATTGTTTATTATATACCATGGTATTTAAGTCATGGATATCAATGAGAAAAATGAACATTACTCAAGGATTTTATTTCTTCTGGGGTAGGAATTAGTGGTTTGGGTGAATGCAGAATAGTTGGACCCTCATAGGTAGAATTATGCCTTGTTATTGTTTTTATTTAAAGATCAAATATGGTTTCCATGAGGTACATGTGTATGCCAACTTGACAAGACGGACTTGTAATGGTTAACTGTATATGTCAACTTGCCTGGGCCACAGGGTGCCTATAATATTTGGACAAAATTTATATTGGGTGTGTCTGTGAGGGTGTTTCTCCGTGACATTAACATTCAAAAAGACAAACTGGGTAAACCCAAATTTTCCTCCCTAATGCCATTGGATCTCATCTAGTTAATGGAAGACCTGAGTACAACAAAAGGCTAAGTTAAGAGAACTTCTTGAGCCTGGCTGCTTTAGCTGGGACATTGTTCTGCTCTGGACTGGAATTGGAAATTATACCCTAATCATGTACATATCTCTCTATATAGATATGTATGGTTTTATTGTTTGTTTTTGTCCTTTTCATGGCATTGGGAATTGAACCCTTGGGTGATGAACTATATCCCCAGTCCTTTATTTCTT
The DNA here is from genome assembly GCA_004024805.1 of Geosciurus inauris. Taxonomy (NCBI): domain Eukaryota; kingdom Metazoa; phylum Chordata; class Mammalia; order Rodentia; family Sciuridae; genus Geosciurus; species Geosciurus inauris. Next base: position 15,939 of record PVHX01001172.1, on the reverse strand, counting down.
ATTTTGAGATAGGCCTCATTAAGTTGCTGAGGCTGGCCTCGAACTTGTGATCTTGCCTTAACCTCCTGAGTTGCTGAGATTACAAGTGTGTACCAACATATCCTGCTAAATATGCATGTTTTATATCTATGGAAAACATAAGTTATGTTGACATTATATTAGAGTATTTAAGAATTGCTAATTATACACCATAGTATATAAGTTATGGGATATCAAAAAGAAGAGTAAATATTACTCAAGGATTTTATCTCTTCTTCTGAAGAAGGAGTTAATGTTTTGATTTTGTGTATACAAAATATAAAATAATTTCATACATAAAATTTAAAGCACTGTACCGTATGTGTGTGTGTGTGTGTGTGTGTGTGTGTGTGTGTGTGTAAGAGAGAGAGAGAGAGAGAGAGAGAGGAGATTTTTTTTTCCTGGAGAAACCAGATTCAATTCACATATCCCATTTTCTATTTTCTTGTGCACTTCCTCGTAGGTCAAACTTTTACCTCATCTTTTGGAGACTGCTGGGATTTGAGTCTAGTTATAGGTCTGGAAGCAAAGAAGAGAGGAAGTCAGCATTGCTTTCTTTGTAAAGTGACTTCCATCAGGGAGGTCACTATTAGTGCTTTAAGCTGAGGAAGTCTAACCTCTGTATAAAGGAATTTTACAGAATTTAAAAAATTTGTTATTCTTATCATACATACACACATCTCACCCTACAATTCAACATTTACACATATTTCTGATTAATGCATTCTTTTACTCTGAGATGTACTGAATACTTTGAAAAATCACATAATAATTAAACATTTTCTACATACTTTTCATGAACAGATTTTCATGTTTTATCACAAATCAGCAAAGAAAAACAGAAGTTTCAGATTGAATTTATTATTTTTCAAGAGACTCCAAATCCAGTCATATTAGGTGATATATATTAGTATATATTATACGACTCATTTTTATTTTACATAAATTTGCATTCACTGTTTCTGTATGGATATAAGTAGTTCATATCTTCCTCTAAACCTATCAGATTTATCACAATACATTCTTTCCTTCATATATCAGGAACCGCCAATTGAATTCAACATGCATTTCTTCCTGATTTATTTTCAGAAAAAAAATCACTTTTACTATTTTTTATTGCACTGCGATGCATTATATATGTATAAAATATATCCATTAATACATATTATTAATAGGTAATATAAATCACAAGAATGGAAGATATACTCCATGTATGCATAATGTGTCAACATATCTTTCCTGTGGCCCTTTCCCCTTTCCTTAGTTCTCTGCTTCCTGACCTCACCATGAGCTGAGAAGTTTTCCTTCACTGAGCCCTTCCTCCATGATGTGCTGCCTCACTTTTGGCCCACAGCAATGGAGTAGTCCCTATGAACTCAGGCCTCTGGAATCATGAATCCCAAATAAACTTTTCCTCCTCTAAGTTGTTCTTGTCCAGGTCTTTTGGTCACAGCAACACAAATTTGATAAAACAATAATATATAATATTTTGATTCCAGCTCAAACATATATTATAATTATATATTTATCTATGACAATTTTACAGCCCCCTCCAAAAAGGAAAAAAAAGACTCAGTGCTGCACTGTACTAATTATATAAAAGTAAGAGAGAGAAAGAGGGAAAGAGAGCCTCCTTCTATGAAATATAATCTGTAAAATGTAAGATTACTACAACATTATTACTATTTTTAATGAAGCAAATGTATAAGCATATATAGTTAAATGTGGGAAAAAGCAATGAGAAAATAGATACATGAATAGAGTCTCAGGTCCATGTGTCATAGGCAGGTTTCCAAGATGCCCCCAAAGATCCCCATCCCCTGGTGCACATGGCCTGTGTGAATCCATCCTCTTGGGTCTTAGCCTGGTTGGTGAGTATGGTTATGTTGCATTGTAAAGATAAAGTGATTTCACAGACACAATTAAATTCCTAAATCCACTGACTCTAAAAAAAAAGGGGGATTATTTTAGAGGGGTCTGAGTTAATCAGACTATTTCTTAAAAGAACCCAAATATTCAAAGCAGCACCAGATACTTTACTGTTCAGTTGGCCTTGAAGAAGCAATCCACAATACTATAGAGAAGACCATGTGGTACAAAATTGCAGATCCTTCTGAGAGTTAAGAGCATTAGTCCTGCAACAACAAGAGACTGAATTCTCCCAATGATGTAAAAGAACTGAGAAAAGGAACTAAACTCTATATAAGAATGCAGCTTCAACACGAATGGTGTGACTCTACTTTGTGTATAACCAGAGAAATGAAAAATTGTGCTCTATGTGTGTACTATGAATGGAAATGCATTCTGCTATTTAAAATAAAATAAAATAAAATAAAGAATGCAGCTTCACTCACATTTGGATTTTGATCACCTAAGACACAAAACATAGAATGTATGTATACACTTCCTGAACTTCCAACTTACAGAAACTGTAAGTTAATAAATGGTTCTATTTAAGCATCTAATTCGCAATAATTTTCTATATGTAAAGCAATAGGAAATTAATACACCTTGCAAAGAAGACAGTAAAAATTTCAAAATGGCTTCACGAATGTTTCATTTTAAGATAATTTTCCAAACGGTTCAGAAGCTATTTCTAAGTGTTTCCACTTTTGATCCCAGCTGATGATGCTTATTTTAAGCATTTATGTCTTCCCCTAAGGAAATATGCTGCTAGATATACCTGCAAGCAAAATAGGCAGGCAGCCAAGTCACAGAAAAGAAAGGAAGTCTCAATTCCAGTGAAATCTACTGGGGAGAAGAGACAAGCAAGCCAGCTTTGAGTGTTGCCACAAGTTTGCTTCTTCAAGATTTCAGTTTACGTTCTTATCAAATTACATCTCTTTTCATCACTCAGACATGAATTCTATAAATCCAATAAACCAATGATCTTAAAATGATTTGGGCAGACCTGTATACTTTTTGGAAAAACGTCTTTTCTACAGGAATTTATTTAGTGGGAATCATATCTTTCTAATAATATTTTCTTTCAATTCCAAATGTAGGCACCTAACTTCCCTATATGTAAACTGGAGAGTCACTATACATGCACCTGACTTTTCATGCATTACCTTCTCATGCTGAGTAGAGCAGAAAAGTATTTTTTCCCCCTAGTTCTAGGCCAGTTGCAATTGTTTTGTTTATATAACTTAACACAAGTCCAAGTTAATATGAGATAATATTTAAAGATTTTCAACTTTAAATGCAATGTATACTCCAATAGCATCTTTAGTTATTTTTGCCTTCATTATAATCTAATCAGTCAAGTTCACTACTGGTCATCTTTCAATACTTCCTATCAATCAGGTACTGATCAGTACAGTAACTACTAATTACACATGACAACTTAAATCAAGATTTAAATTAAGCAAACTAAAAATTAATTGCCTCAGTCTTACTAGTCACATTTCAATTGCTCAATAACCATGTGTGGCTAGTGGCTACCAATTTACACAATATAGATTATAGAACATTTTATCACTGCTGACAGTTTTTTTTGTTTTTTTTTTTGGATAATACTGAATTAAGTATAGGTTCTCAGGTATTACATTAAAGCATTTTGTAGTTTACCTCTTCTTTTTAATTTCATTTTTATTATTTGTGTGTGTGTGTGGTACTGGGAATTTAACAAAGGAGCCCTGAGTACTTTACCACTGAACTATATTCTGAACTTCTCTTTTTTTTTGAAACAGGGTCTTCCTAAGTTGCTAAGGTTCTCACTAAGTTGCCCAAGCTGACTCTGAACTTGGGATCCTTCTGCCTCAACTTACTGAGTTGCTGGAATTACAGGTGTACCACTGCTATTGACTCTTTTGTTTTTAAATCTAATCTCCCTCTTTGTGCAACATTTGACTAGTGCTCTACATTCTAAAATACCATTCACAAATCAAATATTATGGAAATACTGAACATACCATTTTATGAGAATTAGTATTCATTCTCTTCTCTACCTCATGAAGGATTTCTGCTTATCCTCTAATAGTCATCTCTAACATCATCTCCTAGGAACTGCCTTTCCTTATACCATTAAGCACAGATAAATGTTTCTTATTCTGTGATCCCATTGATGGATATTTCTTATTATAGACCATGATTCACATGGGTTTGTTCAATTATAGATCAAGAGACTGTAGAGGAAAGGGACTTTGCATTTTCATCTTTATTTTCCCCCATACCAGGTGGGTAACAGGCAGCAAATATTTATTAACTTATCCATTCATGTTTATTGTTCTCCTACTATTTGTTTACTAATGCTGGGGGTGATAGCTTTGTTCACTAATTATGAACAGAAACCCCAAATCTATATTACTAACCAAAAGTTGGCCGTATAAGAAGAGAACTATTGAAATAAGGATGGAGGAAGAAGCTTCCATAAGCAAGAAATGGCTTGGTATATAGTGAAACATCTTATTTCAAAAATAAGGCAGAGTTGTTCTTTTTGAAACCCCATAAATTTATATGAGAATATCCTTTCTCTCTCATGAATGAACTAATGCCATAGGTCAAAAACTGAATATGTGTATGATGTACATGTCATGTGTGAGTATGTATGTGTGTGTGTATATATATAAATATATATATTTATTTATTTACTTATTTATATTTACATATATTACAGTTCTATAGTTCTTTGGCTCCCAGACAGAGTGAAAAGTGGTCAGAAAATTGAAGGAGTCTGTGACTTTTCTTGAATGATTAAGGGGTGGAGTAGGGCACAATTGTCCCACACATATTGTTGTTTCATTACTATTTAGGTAAACTGCCCTGAATTTATAATGTATTCACTAGGACATTTTCTTACATTTCTATTATACAATTCCCCATTATGTTGCTCTAATTCCACAAAGTGGCTTATTGAAGAGAGAAAAATAAATTCTAAGATGTGCTATTTGTAAATGTTGCATTTACAGTTATGAATAAAAATATTGTTTCACTGTCTAGATGTGAGTCATACTTTTTGTTTGTTTTGGTAGCCGTTAGAAAATGAAAATTCTCTAGTAGCTTCCTCTGGCAAAAACAGGAGAGCTCTACAGATTTTAGTCTAGCAGCCTACCATCAGTCACAGAGCTTGAAAGGCCCTCTAGCACAGAAGACTGTCTGAGTGACGCAGAAGCGTCCTTTTCAAGGGTCTTGGAACATGCAATCACTTGGCTGCCATCAAATGTTTCTAGAGGAAAGGAATTCTCAAGTCCAATAGACCAGAGGGTCTTCTGGCTCTGCCAAGAAGAGTGACAGAGGCCATAAAACTGTCTGCTCTCCTCCTCTGCTAAATGTCTTGCCAGAAATCACACAGACTCAGAGCTGTTGAAAATACGGCTGTTTTATTTCAAACTGCAGCATTCAAGGGACGCTGCTTCCTACTCTCTCACTCCATCTGCTGGAGATTACTCAAAACACTGATCTAGTTAACACAGCTAGAAAATTGCATTCCGGAGTATCTTCCACTCCCTTATTTTTTCCCCTTGAGAATCAAATCCTCAGGGAGTCTGTCAGCAATTCGAATTTGTTTGAAAAAAAAAATTTTTAAGGAAAAAGAAAGTAATGGATAGGCCAAAGGAAGACAAGTTCATTCTGAACACCATTCACTTTTTGAACTTCTTTTCCAGAATAGTTTTTTGTTTTTTACTGTTTTTTTTTTCCTAGAACATTCCACCTTTTCTACTTTGACCTGGCAATTTGTGGTAATTATATCAGTCACTTACAGTAGAGGAATGGATCCTCTATTTGAAGTCATATGACAAAAATTCAGTGCTTTCCTGTAAGCCTTAATATTAGACATTTGCCAGGATTCTCAGCATTCAACATGTTGGGAACAGATGCTCTTAAGGAGTTTTCATTAAAAATTCTGCTATAACAAAAGATATACTCCAAAATACAGTTGGCCCTTGGAAAGGTATGGCAGATTTTCATTTAAAAAGTCTTCCCATTTTACCATGGGTTTTTAATCCTTTCAAGTTAAAAGAAAGAACACTGTAGAATATAATTACTTCCTAATATTCCTCTAAACACCACTTCTATTGAATGTTGCTGACTTGATGTTCATTTCCATATTTTGCTTGTGAAAATCACAAATTCAAACATAGGGTACATACAGTCTGCCCTCTGTATCAGCAAGTTCCAAAATTGTTGAAAAAATTGCATCTGTACTGAACATGTACAGACTTGTACCTTCTTATAATTTCCTGAACAGTATAGTATAACAACTATTTACATTGCATTTGCATTTCATTTGGTATTGTAACTAATCTAATGATTATTCAAAGTATATGGGAAAATGTGCATAGGTTATATGCAAATGCACCATTTTATACAAAGGACTTGAGCATTTTGAATACCTGCAGCAAAGTAGGAGGAAATCTGGAATCAATTCTTCCCAAGTGCCAGGGGAAGGCTGCATCTATAATAACTAATTATGCACCCTGATTCTGGCCCTTACCACTCTCCTGTTTGCCTGTTAAATTTGTCTTTGATGTTCCTATATTTTTCATTTAATAGACTTTATCTTTCAAAGAAGCTTTGGGTTTCCAGAAAAATTGAATAGAAAGCATAGGAAGTTCCCATATATATGTGATACAACTGATGAATTAATTTTGCTACAATATTAACTATAATATTATAAAGTTCATAGTTGACATGTAGGTCTACTCTGCGTTGTATAGATTTGTAGATTTTGACAACACATAACAGCATTTATCCATCATTACTGTGTTATACAGAATAATTTCCCCCATTAAAAAGTGCTCTGTCCCACTTACTCTTTCTCCACCACTACTCACCTGTACTCTTTACTGTTCTGTATTTTTACCTTTTCCACAGAGTTATTTAATTAGAATCATACAATATCTAGGCCTTTCAGAGTGACTTTTTCACTTAATGCAGGTAAGCTGCTACTGTCCTTTTGTGATTTAACAGCTTATTTCTTTTTTGTTTTTGAATAAATGTTCTTTCCTATGGACATACTACAACTTGTTCAACCACCCACCATTGAGTTGCTTCCAGCTGCTACAAACATGCATGTGCATGCTTTTGGATGGACATGAGTTTTCACTCAAAAAGGTAACAACCTAAAAGAATGATGCTGGGTAGTGTGGTAAGACTGTTCAGCTTTGTGAGAGACTTTCCAACTTTCTTCCAAAGTGGCTGTGCTACCAGCAGTGAATGAAAGCTCCTTTTGCTTTGTATCTTCATCATTATTTGACATTGTTAATGTCTTAGATTTTGTCCATCCTAATAAATGCACAGAAACTTTTTTTTACTTCCTCTTCTTGTGTCTCTCAGAGGTTTACTATGATCTCTTGGTCACTGACTGGCCTTAGAGCAGGAGCATCCCAGTGAAAGTATTTGCCTTTCTTCATATCTATTACTCCAGGGATTTCAGGCCTGGCATTAGAATTCCCTAGAATGTGATCTCCTGACTTCAATTGTCCTGCCTTAGGATGAGTCTCTGTCCAGCTACATCATTCTGAACACTTCATTTCATTGTAGTGTGACCTTGGGTATGTCACATGATAACACTAAATATTTACTTATCTAAAAACAGAATTTTCAATATGCCTCTGACAGTCTTAAAAGTTTTAGTAAAGAAAAAATAAATAATATGAAGCTACTTTATTTGATGTGTAAATGTAATATAAATACTTGATATATACACTGTATAAATATCCTTCTCTCTCTCCTTAAATACCTTTTCATGTACTGACTCTTCTTTATTCACTTCATCTTCGGTAATATCAGTGAAACATACTTCAAAATTTTCAGAACATTACATACACATGTACACACACACACACACACACACACACACACACACACACTCTAAATGCCTTAATTGATTAAATAAACCGAACGATAGTAAGATTTGAAATTTTTTGCACTTGAATGAGACCACACACCAAATACACCATCTTGAATACAATATTTACTTAAAATTAATTCTCTGTTCAGAATATTCAACTGTATTATCTATTTTTTCAGTTCTTTTGTACAAACTGTTTTCCAAACATCCAATTATAATTAAAGGAGCTGGTGTTGATAATTGGATTTGGGGGAGCATTGGGATGATAGAAAATGGTTACCATCAATGCTAAATATTGCTGATGTGACAGAGGAATTAAGTTGAAACTGTCCTTCCTGCATTCCAGAAACTGGTATAATATTGTCCAAAACCACTGTATTTCTTCCTCTGGTTGGTTTTTCAGACTGCTCACCTTGTCTTTGGTATTCTAAAATTTCATTTTAATGTATATTAGATTAGACTAATTATTATCCTAATCTTTCAGCTCCATTGGGAATCTTAAATCTGTTTCTTTCATTAGTTCAGATAGTTTATAAATATTTTATCTGTAACTTTTTCATGTATTGCCTCTCCTCTATTCATTTCATCTTCTGTAACACTAAGGAAACATACTTCACAATTTGCAACTTAATCTTCCTTGTATCTACCCATCCTACCTATTTTTCCATCTTTGGATTTCTCTATGCCAACTTCTAGATAACTCCTTCAGACTAGTCTTCAAGCTCCTTCTTTATTTTTCAGTTTCGTTTGATTTTCTTTGAAAATTATCTGTTGAGGTAATACTTTATTCCATTTGTATTTCCAGAATTCCTCTGTTTTTTAAATTTTTGATGTTTTAATACTTCATATATAGATATTTTCAAGTCATTCTCATGTATTTAAACATATTAAATGCATTTTATACTATCTCTGTAAAATTTAATATCTACAGTCTTTGTGAATACACTTTTCATTATCTATTATTTCTGCTGATTCTGGTTTACACTGTCTCTAATCCTCAAATGCTTGGTTATTTTTAATTGTGTACAGCTTGTGGTTTTGAAAAAATAGCTTTACGGATATTTTGTAGATTAAAATAAAGTCTCCCTCTAAAGATAGGTATTGTCTTCCTGCATGAACCTAGAGGCACTATCACTTTGTGATCACTTTGAAATTTTTTCACAGCCTAGGAATTTTTGTTTTTTATTTTTTATTTTTGCAATTATTGGGTGATAATAATTGGAGCTGCAAGCTGCAAATCTACTATTCAACTCTAACAATTATTACAATTTCTTTGGGCTTTTTCTCTCTATTCAACAGAACTCAGGTAATTTCCCCTATTGTTCAGGAGACAGGGTAGTAGGGTGCAGAGTTTTTTCTTATTTACCATTCCTTTAATTGTGCTGCTATCTGAAATACTAACATAATGTGGGGAAAATGCTCTCATCGGGTTTCTTTCTTGGGTGGTTGGTAAGTCCTCGGTTTCAAGGTCTATTCTCCTGAAGTTTCAGTTATCAAAGCTGAAGTGGAGATTTTGTCTTCAAGGGAAAAACAGCAGTACTTCCTTATCACTTGGGTTCCAGGTGACTTTGGCTTGGTAATTCCTTATTACCTTGTCATCTCTTTGATGATTTTTTAAAAAATATTTTATCAGCATCTATTATTGAGTTGTTTGTTTGTGTTTTGTATTTTGTTTTTGGTACCAGGGATTGAACTCAGAGGTACTCGACCACTGAGCCACATCCCCAGCCCTATTTTGTATTTTATTTAGAGACAAGGTCTCACTGAATTGCTTAGTGCCACACTTTTGCTCAGGCTGGCTTTGAACTCTCGATCTTCCTGCCTCAGAGCTACTGGGATTACAGGTTATTATTGGTTTTAACAGGAGGATTGGTCGGAATGATCCTAGTGCCATAGCCTTGGGAACAGAATAAGATGTACAATACTTTCCAAACAAATTGCTTAAACTGAGTTTGAATCTAAGTCTGCTTGGAAGTTGAACAAGACACTGAAAAAACAAACCTAGCCAGAAATTAAATTCATAAACCCACCCCAGGGTCTCAGAAATAGTGATATTATTATTCTGTAGTAAGTATATACTGGCAAGATTATTTACAGTGTGCCTTTCAGGGAAAAAAAAAACTAATTTTCTTTTTTTAAATCAACCCTATACTTAAGAAATTTCTGTAATTGTAGGTAGAGAACCAAAGATACTTCTCAAAAAATAAAAAAGGATCTTACTCAAAGAACCAACTCAGCCTAACTTGTAATGGTACAAATGAGGATGTAATGGAACAAAGAGAATAGAAACAAAACACTGCAATCAGAGAAACTGAAGACTGAAACCAGTCCTGTTAGAAATTGTTTAATTGTTTTATCTGTAAAGGTTTTACCAATTTATTAATGGATGGTAGACCTGGAATTCCACATTACAACTTCTCTCTAGACCAGTCATAAGTTAAATTTTGTTATGTGATTCTGTGCTACTTAATTTTAAAGTAAATGATGTATATCACATTTATTTTTGTTTGAGTGCAGCCATTTTTGTTTGTTTTATTTATGGGTTCCAAGTTAGCATCCCAAATAAAACAACGTATCCAGCTGCTTCACTTTTTCATTTTTTTTTCAGAATGCAATCAAACTAGACTTATTTCTTGCTGGCTATATGTAAAAAGTAAAATACAGCTATATGAAGGGGAAAAATATGCTATTTATTTCTTTGTTTTGTTTTATGTTCTGAGAAGGAACAAGGGAAATTTGTTCCCTAGCAGAAATACAAGTACTTCAGAAGCTTTATTATTACAAGATATACACATTTCTTTAAGTTCATTCTGGATGGTTTTAAATCTGTTATATAAATGTTGACCTCTGTAAGATTGCATATGAAATGCTTAATCATAACATTTCAAGGTAAAATGGCTTTTTATGGAAACCCTCATTATTTGAAAGCCTCCATCATCCACTTTCTTGATCAAAATAGGTAGTGACCTGTAAAGCAGCCAAGAAATTTATACTTGGAGTGGCTTTTTGCTGATGGATGAAGGAGCAGGCGAAGATTCTTCCTGGTAAAGTGTGGGTGGGTAATTTTATGTGACAGCCACATTATGAATGAGGCAATATGAGCATGAAGCGGTTCACAGCACTTGCTTCTACCCAGCTCTGCTGATTAAAAAAGCAAGGTGTGGTTCAAAAATTATCTAAACCGCCAGTAACTTTTGGCTTCTCCTAGAAATCCGCCTATATGAGAATACACTAGAGGTTCTGGAAAGGAAGCCATGTCATCATTGGCAAGAAGACTTCCAGAATTGGCCCCAGTTGGTTTGACTGAGCATTCCAGTGCAGCATGAAGTATGGAACTGGTGCATGTAATGGCATGAAGCCCCATATATTAAATTCTGAATATCACTCAGAGCAGTTGTAAACTTTATCAGAAATCCTAGATACAGGCATCTTTTCAAGATCTCAAGCACTGAAAGGATCTTTTGTAATATTGCTCACTGTAGAACAAACACAGTTGTCATCAGCAGGTTTGGATCTTCTGGGAGTCTGTACTCTGTCAAGGCTCTTGGCAGAGATTCAGGTAGAGAAACATTTACTTTAAAATGATTAATTATTCCCAACTCAATTTTGCCAAGGACCATGCTTTTGGTCCTCTCTTTTTAGTCACTGATCCTGAAACACTTCTGCAACTTGCTCAGCTTTCAAATTAACATGTATACTTTGAAAAATATACATACTTGATTAAATCTTTCTTTTCCCTGGAAACAGATCATGACAGGCTCTGTTGGACAAGCATTGTGTAAATATCTATTTCATTAGCATTATTATTTGAATGATATGATTTAATTAGTCCATTTCTAAACCACATTTATGGGCCAGCTGGTAAAGCCTGTATTCTGAGACATAATCTTGATTTGATAGGGTTTTAATAATGCAATTACTGTAACAGTACATAGCACTACATATTACACAATAATACCATTAAACTTTTTCACAATCAACAATAGAATAATCTAAGATGGTTATTTTCTGCTATGTGTAGTATGTGTGATCTACAGCTCAGATTGCAAAATCTAAGATAGTTCTAAATATCAACTATAGTATAATTAATACACTACAGCATTACCTAGCACATGTGAGGCACTGGGTTTGAGCCTCAGCACCACATAAATCAAATAAATGTATTGTGTACATTTACAACTAAAAAATTTTAAAAAAGAAAAGAAGGTGAATAAGGAAGAAGAGTACTACATGTTTGTTTGTGTTTTGGCCTGTACATTTATATGTGTCTGCAAAAATGACCCATTAGTGAAATAATGTAATTTATTCACATAACTTACAATGTTTTAATTTAAACACATATTTAGGCCTCAGGTTTTAATATTGTTTACTTTGGGTTGGAGATGAATGAAAACAAAATTAAACAGAAGGAAAACATGTGGGTTTAAATTTTCTCCCTATTGTTCATTTTAAGAGAAAGACTGGATGAATTACTTCAGGTTCTCCTGAGTAACAAAACCAATGTGATATATTTATTATAAGGAACCAGCTAACATGATTATGAAAGGTGTCAAATCCAAAAGCTGCAGAGCTGGTGTTCCCTTTTTAGTCCAATATCTGGCAGGCTGCTGTAGGCCCAGGAAGATTTGATACCCCAATTCTCATGCTCTCAGGAAGAAGATTTCAGTTTTTCTTAGGAAAGACTTAACTTTTGTTCTATTCAGGCTTTCAGATAACTGGTTGAGGCCCACCCACATTTTGGAGAACAATCTGCTTTACTCTGTCTACTAATGTAAATGTGAATCTCATCCAAACACACCTTCATAAAGACATCCAGAATGATGCTTGACAAAATATCTGGCCACTTTTTGGCCCAGGCAAGTTGACATATGAAATGAACCAACACACTGTCCAAAGGGAATAATTTCCAAGGGATTCACAAACTGGCAGAACTTGATAGGAAAGCCTGGGTAGCATCAGAAGGGAGCCAAATCCATGCTGGTCAAATTTTTCCAAAAGTTTTTAAACACCTCTTTTATAACACTAGCAACTTGTCCAAATGATAATCACATTCAATAGTAAAGAAATATAAAAACCCTCAATTTGTATTGTTTTCCAAATTGTACTTATATCATAAAATGTTATTTTTAAAACTTACAATCATTGCTAATAAAAAGTTCTAGAAATCTACCTTTAAATGGATGCAAGTATTTTTTATAAGTCAATGACTACTGACTTTCTCTTTCAGGATTTAATGTGTTTTCATTGCTTAGGGCATTCAACAAGGATTTATTAACTACTTACAGGTGCCAAATTTTGATTTATTTGTGGTGCGTTGATAGTCAAGAAACATAAGTTTCTTCTTCAAAAAACTTGTAAGGCAATTTGACAATTTGTACCAGGGACCCATCAACTATGCTCTCTGAGTGAAACCTAAACCACTTATCTTTTTCTGTGAATAAAGTTTTATGGGCACACAATCACATTCATTTGTATATGTATTGTCTCTGTTTTTACACTACAATGATAGAATGGAATAGCTGTTCCTGAGACCACATAGTTCACAAAGCTGGACATATTTACTATCCAATCATTTACCAAAGAGTATTCCAACTCCTAACATAGTCCAAGGCCTTGTACATCATAGTATATGCAGCAAATCAATGGAAAAATTTCGTGGGACAAGAAATGAAAGAGAAATTCAGATTCATGTACTAAGAAATTCACTTTATCCAATATAGAAATCTGGAAATAAATAATAATGGTTCTTACAGACTAATCTCTGAAATGTGTGAATATGTTACTTTACATGGTAAAAGGTACTTAGTAGATGTGATTAAACGAAGGATCTTGAGATTGAAAGGTCCTAAGATCTTAGATTATTCCCATACTTGATATTTGGGGTCGGGTGGATCTAATGTTACCATAATGAATCTTATAAAAGGTAGATGGGACATCACAACAGCATCAGAGAAAGATGTGATGATGAAAGCAGAGGTCAAAAGAGAGACAAAGATAGGTGGTGACAGGGAGATGCTATACTGATGACTTTGAAGATGGAGGGAGGGGCCACAAACCAAGGGTTCAGGTGACATCTAGAAGCTGGAAGGGCAGGAAACAGCTTCTCCCCTGAAAGTCTACAGAGCAATTCGCTCTACCATTCCTTTTGAAATCTTGGATCCAGAACTGCAAGATAACTAATATTTATATGTTAAGTCACTAAACTTTTGATACTTTGTTATAGCTGCAATAGGAAACTAATACTGCTACTATGTGGTGGAGATTGTCTATAGATGTATATCTTGACTTTCATAATTGTTAGATATGGAATGTTAAGTGGATTGGAGTCTCTAGGTCAACTGCCTTACAGATGCTAGATAAAATAATAGTAAATATTTCATTGAGCCATTTAGGGTGTTCAATAAGATACAGTACATGTGAACCATTCAGTGCAGTGTCTGGTGTGTAGTAAATGCAGATATCATGACCATCAGTAGCCTCAACTTGTCTCATCTAAAATCAAATCAGGGCCAAGTTTAAGTATAAAATCTTAAAGGTTTAAAATATGACCATGCTGCTGTGATTTTACTCAGATGCTTTCAATGGGACATCTGCTAATCATGATTCAAATTTTGTGGTTTATTTGTTGATCTATTTAATTTTGTGGTTTATTTGTGATCTATTTAATTTATGTATTTGATTTAGTTTCTATAACATTCTCATCTTCAACTTTTATTATTTGAGTTCCAAAGAGCCTCAAAATTAGTTTGCCTAATTCACTTCTATTCATAGTGTTAAGGGTTATAGATTCTTATGAAATGCAATGTAGATCTCATGACCCTTGTACTTATTACTCCACATTTCTTATAATGGCACAGAGTAGATAGATGTTTATGAATAAATAGTCACTAAATACTCCACTGGAACATGAGATGTCCATTTCCTCTCCCCCCACCCCACCCAGAGCCTACTCATTTGGTTAAAGAACACCTCCAAGAAAGCATTGCTCTTCAAAATTATAAGGCTGAAGATGTAATCTCAGTAGTGCAATAAAATCTTCCCCAGAAGAAGCACTCAATAACCATACCTTCATTCTTCCAGTCCAGGCGACCCCTATTACTCAGTGACTCTGCTCCATCAGCATTTCTTAAAAGCCATCTTCTTCCCAGAAATTTGTTTCTCCTGTTATCTTGTCATTTGGCAAGAAAACACCACTGTTTGTTTACAAAGTGAAACTTTAGAGAAAATGACCATTAAAAACTCTTTAAAGAGAAGGCCATCCTTAAAACCAGTATTTCTATTAAAGTGTTGATATCAAATAAGACATTTCCTAGCAAATGTGGTATTTTCATAATACAAAAATAAGCTAGAGTAAGGGAAAGTACATAGAAAGATAATTGTCTTTTTCTTATTAACTGAAGCCTTCTAACGCACTTATTTGTAACATCAATTCAACATTAAATTCATACTAGCCTCCTGATAAAGGTGACCAAAATGTAATTCTACAACCTTGCATATGACATCCTTTTAAAATCATGAAGCAATAAAAAAGATCCCAAATAAAAAACCAGGAAAATGAAACCACATGCCAGCTGCATCTCATCCATGTAAGTCATACATCCTTCAATGTTTTTATGCCTGCCTTGTTACCAGTTTTATTTAGACTAGAGAAGCATCAGGAGGAGGCCACAGCTTTCTCTGCATTGTGGATCATTTTATTCATATATTATAAGTACTTAAGAAACATTTTCTAAGAGTAATGACTCAGAAAACAAATCACAAGTAATAAATTCTATTGCACTTCACATGTATATTACTTCACCACAAATACAGATTATTTTGCAATTTCTCATGTTTACTTATTCAACGCATACTTCTAGGAAAGAAGTAATTCCTTGTTACCCTGAAACATATTTTGTGCCATCTATGTTGGTATAACTGAATGCCATGTGAGTTTTTCATCTTTATTCTTCTCAATACTTTCTCCAAGTTTAATACATGTCTGTCCCAACTATGGTCCGATTCTACAATCTTTTCAGGGCCTCATTGATATTTGGGTTTTTTTTGGTATTGGAGATTGAACTCAGGGGTACTTGACCACTGAGCCACATACCCAGCCCTATTTTGTGTTTTATGTAGAGACAGGG